>JACTAT010000347.1:0-227000 GCA_014526335.1 Chrysaora quinquecirrha | reverse complement strand
ATAGCTACTTGGAGTTGTTGGACATAGATCTCGATAATGAATTCAGTTGCAAAATATGCAAGGAAGAACCAACAGTTTTAATAATGGATGCAACATCTCTATTGTTTCACAAAGAATTCATGCACTGGTGTTCGTTTTTGAAAGAAGTCGATAGCAATGCAATGCCATCTATTCCAAGGCGAAGGTAAATTTATCATTATCTCTCTACGAAACTCTATAAATAGCGGACAGTATGCATAATTCTATAAATAGTGTAATGAGAAGAAGCAAAGCCGGTAACGCGCTGCTGCACAACGCATTACAGTCTATTTTTCGCCTTAGAAGATAATGCTTCCAGCGCATTTTTTCTTCATTTTGGAATATGATATACTTTATAAGAGTTTTGGAATATGATATACTTTATAACTGTATTTGAGTAAAAAATATTTAGTTTTTTCCTGTCTGTTTCATGCAGAAATCTGCTATGGCTTCAAAGTCATGCTTACAAATGAGTCGCCAGACGTAGCATTCACCGTCATTTTCACAAGATTCTAAAGAGGTATGATATTCAATTAACAATATTGAAGAACCCATTCTTTTGAATCTATGTTATCATTTGAAATAATTAACACTTGCTGGTTCAGTACTTTGAACTTTTGCACAAATTTATTTCAGCTCCTCAAGTTATCGTGTATGATAATGCTTGCAACATTCATGAATATTGCTTGAACCGACAACTAGCATTTTTTAAACACACCAAATTCTTGGTTGACCGTCTCCACTGGAAAAATCATACAGGTGAAGACATATGCTCTATCAAATTTGAGGAAATTATGATGCTTTTAAGAAGTATTTTAACTAAACCCCATAAAATGCGTGCAAATCAATTGCAAGATTTGGTTACACTATGCAGCACACTCACATATTACCATTTACTTTTAGGCTGTAGTGAGGGATACAACATGGGCAAATATCCATCTCTTGAGAAAATCAACAGCCAAGTAAATGAGCAAATGATTGCATGTTTGAAAAGAATCAAGCCATCGCTTTCATATATAAAATACAAAAATTTCATGACGCATTGTGCACTATTCCTTTGGTACTGCAATATGTTGACGGAAAAACGCAGAGAAGAGGTCAAAACGGAATGAACCATATAGGAATTCTACAATAGCTCTATTCTAAATAAAATAAAATTGGATACCTACTTAGAAAACATCTTTTGCAGATGTATTTATTTGGCAATTTCCAACGTGGTGGACACCTTGATTTTCAATGGTCATCCACCGTGATACTTAAAAGCACTAGTTACAAGCTCGGAATGAAAAAATCGATTATTATACAGTAGCTCTATTCTAAATCGAATAAAATTAGCTACCTACTTAGAGAAACATATTTTGGCAGATGAATTTTTTGGCAATTTCCAACGCGATGGACACATTGATTTTCAATGGTCATCCACCGTGATACTTAAAAGCACTAGATACAAGCTCGGAATGAAAAAATCGATAATTATACAGTAGTCTTATTCTAAATCAAATAAAATTAGCTAACTACTTAGAGAAACATCTTTTGCAGATGAATTTTTTGGCAATTTCCAACACAGTGGACACATTGATTTTCAATGGTCACCCACCGTGATACTTAAAAGCACTAGATACAAGCTTGGAATGAAAAAATCAATTATTATACAGCAGCTCTATACTAAATCAAATAAAATTGGATGCCTGCTTAGAGAAATATGTATTGTATTTGTGTTTTTTAGGTAATTTCAACTGTTTAAATTCTGATTTTGATTTCGAGTGTTGGCACCATGTGCAAGGTTGTACATTTGGCGTATTATTCTTTTTCTGATGTTTTCTGCGATGTTCAAGGAGTCTTTGATATTCAGTTCTTGTTCCTTGTCAATTACATATAGCTAGAAGCAAAGATAATTTGCAGAATTACAACATATATTCCTCCCTGCAGATTCTACAACAGCAACAAAATGTACACAGTGTATGAGCTTTTATGGGATCTTTTTCTATTCAGTTGCAGAGAGTCCGTATTTTACTACTAAGTTCTTTACCAATGCTTTTCATCAATGCCTCAATATAGTACAGCATGTACAAGCCGCAGTCATTATTCAATCCTTGCAACGGTACCTTGAAAATTTTGAATTAATATGTGTCTAGTTTATGTGACAAGCTATTTCAGTTCAAACATAGCAGAAACTAAGAAACTGACAATGTAGCGCTTTAGATATACCTTGTTATCTATTTCAACAAAGCTTGCAACATCCTTTTGTTGTTTGCGCTGCATGCTTTTAATGAATTTTCTAAATGTTCTTCCATATAGCTGCTTAATTTCTGATGCAGTATTACCCATGGAATCCAAAATGCACATCATTGAACATGCAAATAAGAGGAACTTGTTTAGCAACAAAGTAGAGTGAAGAAAAGTATTTGTCGTTCCTGTATAGACAAGAATAGATCTAGCTGCAAATCCTCTGACTTGCTCTTAGGTGTCTAATTGCTGGGGGGTCGGAATAGGTGGGGTGGTTTTGGGGGTTCCGAATGTCTTTCACAAACTTAATCAACAAGCTGCTGAGACACGTTGCGAACGGGCCCTATAGTACTTCTAACCTTAGGCAACCCATAGCCTAGTTCTAATAAACAATAGGGTGTATGTAAAAGTGAAATTTCATAACAAGAAACTCATATAATAGTAATATAAGTAAAAAAATATTAAATATAAGACGTATAGCTACCAAAGGGCTAGAAGAGGAGGGAACAGTTATTGTAGATATAAAAAGCGTGCTTTGAGAGGCAAACTCACCAGTCCTGGGTTAGCGAGAATACAAAAGCAACCCAGTGCCAATTTTCTCTGGAATAGAATCATTGGTGTTAGTTAAAATGTTGTCTTTATTTAAAAAGGCCCTGCAGCATTCTAAATTGATCACATTTAGTCGGAACACATTATTACTAGCATACCTCTGAGCACAAGGGAAGACAACGACTGGATGCTTCAACAATTGGTCCCTTGGAAATACACGTTCTGGATTTTTCAGTGCATCTTTGTCGAGCAATATCTTATTAGACTGGTACACATTAGCAACCAAAGTTGATGAGTGTACAGCATCCAAGTTTTGTAACACCCTGAAAATGTAAGTTTAGTTGTTTCTGAATAACTATGGAAATAATTGAGTGAATAGAAGAAGGATAAGAGTAACAGAATTAATTCCCTACTCATTTGAACAGCTTCGATAGCCAATTCAAAGGCTTCCCTTGCCTTGAAAAGAGTCATTCTGCTACTGCGCTACCGTGATAGAACTACTACCGCAGCCACGATAGAGCAACCGAAAAGAAGTGTTTCAATTAAGCAGATATTAAAAACGTCACAGAAATGTTTTGGCACTGCTATAGCCGTTTCTCGACACTGGCGCTGCCATTATTTCCAAATGGCAACCAGGCTTCCAACATCTCATCCATCTATATCTCACATTATGAGATACTTAGAATCTCAATCTCTTAGTTTTCACCAGGGCTTCTAGCGAGGTTTAAACGATTTTTGGTGCTAAGTGTTTCTGTAGAGGAACATTAACAGCCACTTACTTGATATAGAAATCAACACATGATGTTGACAATCCGAAGGAATGAGCACAGCACAAATCAAATGAAGACAGGATAACTGTTGCTTGCGACGTCGTCAGTTTAGAAACAACCTCAGGCCATTGAAGAATGCTGGAAGAAAGAAGCGCATACGATGGGATGGAGACAGTCATATGCTGCAAATCGAAGTGACAATCAGTACTAGATTAGATATCACATATTTGGATACTTACCTTGTAGATTGCGGGAAGAAGTCTCTAATTGCATTTATGTCAGACATGAAATCTACGTCCAAACAACAAATAAATTCTTGCCTTTTTTCTGCAATTCAAGCACAAGCAGCATGAAAAAATAAGTGGCAATTCTTGCAAATCATCCATTCCTCTTTTTCCTTCCCGGCAGCGTGACATCCAAGCCTCTTCATTGCAGCACAAAACTTGATGTGTGTAGCAGGAGAAAGCTCTTCAGTCACTGATCTTTGCCCAAAGAAAGCGTTTGTAAATGTGAAAAATTAAAGAACGTAATGACATATCCAATGATTTTGATTGGAGTCGGAAAGTGTATACAGTGAAACTTGTTGGATCTGATGGTTGCATTTGCAGCCTTTGGCATGCAAATACTACGCAACATATCGCCGAAAGGGCAACCTGACTGCAACATATTTTTGTCTTTGGAGGAAACAGCCTTTAGCCCAGGCTGACTGGCCTTGCTATCTTTTAGTATAATTGGTACCAGCTGACACATCATTGCCGATTATTAAGGATGGTATCGCAATACCCTTCAATCTGTAAAACATGTATGGATAGGAAAAGGTATGCACGAGAACGAGCGATGCATTTTCTACAATTTGAGGTGTCTTTTCTCTCATTATATTCAAAGCACATTCCTCAATGCTCGATAGGCATTAGAAATTGCAATAATCGTAGCAAATAGGGTGTATAAAAGGGTGGAACAAAAATATCGGCTTCAGATTTACACCTACCAATTTTCCAAACCAATGGAACATATTGATTTGGGAAATGCGATCGCCCAGAAGAAACAAAAAGAATGTTGACTGGATTCAGACCGGCTGACTGACACAAATAAGGAGACATCAAGCCATGGTAGAATTGATGAAAAGAACAATGAAGATTGATACTACGACCAATTACACCTGCAAGATACCGGACCTGCAACAATCCTGTTAAACGAATTGTAGCATTCTCAGTAAGACAAATCTTATTATGCACATAAATTTGAAGATTTGTAATAACTTGTGATAAAATTTAATACAAGCACATGCGTACCGCAGAAAGAACGGTTCTTAGCGATTTCCATAATCTCAGATTTGATGGCAAATTGCAAAATTTCAATGACTGTTGTTCTCCTTGAAGTTGGTCTTTTGGAGTAAACAGCTGATGTTGACATAGAATAAACCATTTGATAGGCATCATCTTTTGTAATATAATGATCTCGGTACTAAATAAAGGAGTTGAAGATGAAGATGACATCATTTTTGCATGAATATGAAAGGGGATACGCTTCACAACGTGTTATAGAAAGACTACATTGCCGCCAATGCTATGCACTGACATTGTGAAATTTATTAGAAGATTAGTACTGCTAAGGTACCTCAGAAAGATAATGATCCACGTGTTCAATTAGCTACTACCATGACTAAGCGCAGAATCGGCGATACTTTCTCTGTTCCAAACAGCAGCTTCCCCACAGAGTTGAATAGGCAGTCTCCATCACCTGTTGCTTGCACGGGGACCATACCATCTGGAATTGTGTTTTTTTCCAGGCAGCTAAGAAAGAAATACAGCTAATACAGCGTTAGAAGGAAATAAAACGCACTTAATATTTTGCGCATGCACTTGGTTTCTTCATTGTGGATTACAATACAAAATCTCCCTTGTTCTGGGGAGGCAAAGTACCCATGTTAAAAATAATGAACGATTAGACGGATTTCAAATTTTGCTCACCTTTTGTCAATATCTGCAATGTCACGGGGAAGAATCGCATTGTAAACTGTTCTTCATGCCCTGACAGAAACATTATACATCGTCCGATAAAAGATTTGTCTATTTCTCTGACTTTTTCACAAAATTATTCCAGTTTCCATCCCAGATTTCTCGAAGGTAAACAACTGCTTGCGATGCCTTCAGAGGAAAATAACAACATTTTCAAGGCCATATCATCAATTACTGTGACACGAACTGGATTGCGTACTTACTTGCAAAGATTAGTAGTGTTATTCTGTAAAGGAGCTTGCTGTTCCTTGGAATTTTTAATTTCAATTCTTGTAATAATTGTGACAGGTTGCGCAATCATGGCAACAGTGCAAGGTCAGACCTGAGTCCTTTGTCTTGCCAACTTCTTTGGCAAGTATTGCGCGCTCTTTTATACGAATCTTGAATCTGTAATTAGGTTAAGCGATAAAAAGAACAGCCTTGAAACCTTGGCGTTATACTAAATATATCTCAAAATGTCAGATTAGAGAAAAAGTTACTTTCATCTCGATGTAATCCATAATGATATCACACCATCTTCACTTACCAGCTTGCAAGTTTGCTCAACTGGAAGAAAAGTCGGAGACATCTTCCTTCTTTTCTCTTAGTTAATAATATGATCCACACGCTGTGAATGAAAAAATATAGAAACAACAAATAGTGAAATCGCCACACTTCTTCCATCGTTGAAGATCCTGGAAGAGGCAGCTATATTTCCGGGAAGAGTTGTCACAACCAAAGAATAGAGCGGTTTTGGCGCGACCTCTTCCATGGCTGCCTATTTCTGTTTTATTACATTTTTTGTTACCTCGAGGAGAATGGCTATTTAATGATTGACGAGGAGGCTGATTTATTCTGCCTCGAGTACGTTTTTTTGCCACGGATAAACAAACACTTGGAAATGTTCTTGGAAGGGTACGACAACCACCCGATAAGAAGTGAATCGAACATGAGTCCGAACCAGCTATGGCTCTATGGTCTACATCAACACGTTCCACCAGAGCAAACAAGCAGCGAAATAAACTGGAGTGTGTATGGTGTAGACTGGGAAGGTCCACTACCGTCCAATAACTATAACAGAGTCGAGGAAGATGGTTCAGCTATTGTTGTTCCCACACTAAACAGTCCTAACACAAACGGTTATGGAGAATTCCTTCGTCGGGCTTTAGATCCATTGTCGGATTCTGAGTCCCATGGTCCCTTGAGATTTGGCCATAATCTGAGTAATTCGGGTACAATGACTTTAAGAAACTATATACATCCCTTCTCGTAAAAGAAAGAAACTCTATTATATAGATTTAGAATAGAAGGCCTTGAAAACTTTGCCGTTCCCCATGAAAATTTCTTTCTTATTAAACATAATGAAACAATATAAGTCTAAGGTTGCTGTTACATAAGTTCAGGGATTCGGAAAGCCAAATGCTTCAAATTTTAAGGCTGTTGTCATTGCAAAATTCATCCTCAGTGTTATGAAGTGTAGGCAGGCGTAGAATGGACAGACATGCTGTAGCTGTTGGCAGTTTTGAGCACCAATACCATCTGCCAAAAATCGAATTTGAAACTTCTTACTAAGTCCTGCTGCTTTCTGTGAAAGATAAGAATAGAGCCAATCCAAGGCTTGTTGTTCACGATCACTCTCTGGTGCAACATCACACACTGCTTTCAAGTCATCGACTGAGAACTCTCTTCGCAAAAACTCATTGTAACAGAGAATTTCCTTGATGAATGCAGCATGCTTCTTTGCATAATCAAGGAAACCAAGTGCAAACCCGAAAAGAAAAAGTTTGGATGAATCCGTTACTGACACAAGCCTCCACTCGTCACCTTCAAATAACTTTTTGTGCCTCTGCCATCAAGAGTTGGAAAAATTCATTTCTCATTGCCCTCCATCCAGACCCTCTTCATCTTTAAAAGTTACTTCAAGATTCTTTGCTAATCCACTGATCACCAACTTTGCGTTTGTAGTATTTTAGTGAATCAAGCCATATAGAGTCACGGGAAACTGTGATCTCTTCAAATCCAGGAATCTTTGTCTTTCCAATGAAATCTGACAGGAACATTAGCAAATTAGATGGACTTTTAACTTGGGGCGAACTCTTGCCTATATCTGTGACCAGTGGAAGTTCCGGCAATTCACTGCAACCAATATCAGTCAGGTCCGCAAGGGTGTTTGCTGCATCTTCCACAGATGTTGCACTTGCTATATCATATGAATAAGATAATAACTTCTTATAACCAAATGAGTGTTTTAATGTGGCAGGGTTTAGCAGCCGTGCTCTCAGATCAATATTCTGTTGGGTCTACTTCTCACCTCAGCAAAACAAGTTTATAAAGAAGGCAAAAATATTAAAACTGAATACAATAACTAAACATTTTGATTTTGCCCATGCTAAATATTCTTTGTAAATACCGTTATTGGTGTGGCAGGGTTTGCAGCTGTGCTCATAGATAGATTTATTGGAGCTTCCTCTTCTGATATCTGAGCAAAAAACAAGTTTGTAAAGACGGCGAAAATGTTTAAACTGAATACATTAACTAAACATTTTGATTTTGCCCATGCTAAATATTCTTAGTAAATACCGTTATTGGTGTGGCAGGGTTTGCAGCCGTGCTCGTAGATAGATTTATTGGAGCTTCCTCTTCTGATATCTGAGCAAAAAACAAGTTTATAAAGAAGGCGAAAATGTTAAAACTGAATACAATAATTGATTAAGAAAGTTGACAATGATGACAATCAAAGACTAGCTACAACCTATACCTGTGCAGACTTTGTATTATTCCTCGTTGAATCTTTTGGTATGAATTCAGCTCTGGATAAGGCAGACATTAATTTTGTTTGAGGTAATGAATTTTTCCAGTTAACTGTAACATATATTATTATTTTTTGAAAACATCTTTTTATTCTAACTCAGTAGTACAAGCATGGGCATCTGATATTTTGTTTTGGCACATGTATATCGAGAATAGGAATTTCCAGCAAAGCACAAATGGGTATAGGAGAAGCGTTAACAAGAAGGTAGTAGAAATGATCGGGCTTGTGGCCATTGACAAACCGGTCGTGATGGGCTAAAATACTGATCAGCTTTTACAATTACCATTTTTTAGTATGCTTGTTTCCCGATCATCACAATTTCCAAGACTTACCTTTGCATGAAATGAGCTCGAAGGGCTTCTCCTATGGCAAGAATCTGGTCGGGACGGACCTTTGGTTTATCTAAATGTATAACAAACTACAATTAGTGTAGAATTGGTAGCTTGTGTTAACATAATCAATGCAAGCTTTACTAAATTCCGTAAAATATGGTTCATGATTGCAAAAAAGAGCATTTTCTGATTTCATTTCTATTGATTTTAGGACTACTTTCTGATTTCAATTGTGAGTAGATTCGCAGAAATAAGTTATTTTCATTTCCTAGCCATTTACCAGCATGCAGCCTCTGGAGTCAAAGAACACGTGGGTAGCTAACAAAAATGCTTTTTCGGGGCTTTTAGGCACAAAAAGAAGTTACTTCATTTAAAATTAGGACCAAAATTCATTCTTGCATACCTTCCGTTGCATCCCTGGGATGGATATTGGGTCATGAAAATGGAATTTCCGAAGGCCACCAGTCTGGTTTGTTAAGCATTGCGTTCGAATTCCCCCAAAAATTGTTAATTTTCTTACCACCAGTTGTGTAATTCACTATCAGTGTTTTCAGGCCATCTCGATGAATACTTTTTGTGCCTTTTTCTAAAAATAACCAGGTAGAAGATCAACGCCTCCTCAGTTTAAGCAATTATAATTTCCTGAAAACTTGGTAAATTAGAATTTCCTGATAACATGGGTTAGAAGCTCTTATGCAAATCGCTACCCAGGGCCTGATTTTCATTTGAAAGATTAGGAGAGGTATATTAGAGACTGGGGCATTATAAAATCTAGAAAATATTCTGCTTTCGCTCACTTAAAGAACAAGAATGATGCTACTAGAGTAGTAAAGACATTTATTGAAATTTGAGTAACTTCAGAACGCTTTAACCAAATTAGTCACAGTTCTCATTTATTAACAATACTTAATAATGCAGTAGTAGTGCAATAGTAGTGCAGTGCAGTAATAATTGCTACTGTACTATTCCCTGTCCAACATAAAAAAGACTGGCGACAGGTGAGCGGTTTTTTCATTTTTGGTTTAAAAGAGGATCTTTACTGATAGAGATGAGTCTTGAGAATGAGGGGGATCTATAGAGCTAGGACGGAGCGCCATTGCAAGTCTATGTTACTGAATATCCACCAACTAGTGTTTTAACTTCATCTTGATCAACATAGTTCCTTGCCTTCCTATTGTCCTTTCTTAGCATCATTGCACCCAACGTTTTGTTTATTAGGTCTTTAACCTGACTAGAATCTTGAAATGCCTGTTCGAGATCTGAGTTTCCTGAGATGTCAAAAATATCGCCAGATGCAACAATAAATCTTATTTTTGTGTCACAATGTAGAAGGTTATAAGCTAATACAAAAAGTGACCAAATTTTAACTGACTTTCAAGTGAATTCAAACCCTAAATTGACAAGTAAACAATATAAGGTCAGAAAGCTCTTACCAACAAAATGTATTACATTTCTTTTTTGTACATTAGAAGAACAGGAAATTCCTTCAGGCTACCTTTCAATGTCAGTACCTTATTAAATGAAGAATTGCAAGAAAATTAATTTCAGTAGATTACATTCTGTACACTCTAGTCTTGATAATGTAAATTTCACCAATTTTACCATTACCAATTTGGGCAAAATAAAGAGCAAAAATTCATTTTTCGTTCATTTTTAGAATTCTTTTATCATATCTAACTGATTTACAGATTCTTATTTGATATTAATGCAAATATAATATACATCTAAATAAATCAATTCTAACATGAGGCAAAATTAATATTTAATATACTGAGCTTGCATCATTTACTTGTAACATTTACATTTGCATAATTTTTTTTTTTTTACATACTTTATTTACAGTTGGTTTTTTTTGTAGCTGAAGCTAATTTACACCAACTATTTAATTAACCAAATAATAAATATAACTAAAATCTAAAACTAAAGATAACAACCTAATTAAATCAATTAAAATCACACAATACACGTTACAGGAAATTGCAACCTATGTAAGATCTAAGCAACAGCGATATATAATTGAGAAGAAGAACAAACAAAGGAATTTAAGAATAAAATATCAAATTAGAAACAAAATTGATAATGTTATTATATATATCCGATACCTTGTAAAAAATTTGTGCAAAGCCTACAATTACAAAGATTTGTTTCTCTGTAGTTGTTTTTTAGATTATTCTTCAGGCTTTGTACATTTTCGCAGTTTCTGGTTTCATCTGAGATGGAGTTCCAGATTTTTGAACCTCTATTTGTTAAACTGTCTAGACCATATCTTATTGTATTTGGTCTGTCACCCTCGAAATGGGAGTTTCTTAGATCGTAGGGAGAGTCGTGGATGCTGAAAATATCTTTCATGAATTCCGGATTTAAGCCATTCATAGTTTTGAATATTTCAATTATTAATTTATATGAGTTTAGTTTATGAATAGTTACCGATCCATCAAGTTGCAATAGTTCTTGGAGGCTTTTAGTGTTATCATTATAAGCTATTCGTAGTGCTCTTTGATGGATCAAATTTATCAGATTATTACTCTTTTCACTAAAGTACATCCAGATCAGTGGGCAATAGTTGAAATGAGACATAATGAAAGTTCTCATTAATAATGTATGCTTATTTTCATTAAGGTATGGGGCTAGTCTTGCAAGTGCATTTAGCTTTTTTCCTGAATTTTTACACATCGTTTTGATGTGTTTTTCAAATGTCAGCTGACTATCCAATGTGACCCCAAGAAGTTTTGCTTCATTTACCTCTTTAAGCGGGTTATTGTTTACAGATATTATTGCATTTTATGATCTATCATTTTTACTTTGTACAATCATTAATTTACATTTTTCGTTATTTAGAAGCATAGTATTTTCTTTGAACCAATTGTTTAAAATTTCAATTTCTTGATTTAGGTTATTTATAATATCGTCTGATTCACTGCCGTTTATCCATATTGTATTGTCATCTGCATAGTTACACAATTTACTTTTTTAAAGAAAGAAAAACAAATCATTTAGAAAAATGTTGAAAAGTAAAGGTCCCAGCACTGATCCTTGTGGGACCATTCACTATAGTTTGAATTTATTTTAACTCTTTGCCTTCGCCCCCCAAGATAACATTTTATAAATTGCAGGGCATCTATGCTAAACCCATAAGCTTCAAGCTTTGCAATGAGAAGGTCATGGGGAAGGCAATCGAATGCCTTAGATAAATCCATTAGAACAACACCATTTTTCAGTTTGTTGTTTAAATTTCTTTTCAGATTTTCTATAAGGCGTATTAGAGCATGTTGCGTTCCATAATTCTTTCTAAAACCACATAGGAATGAAGACATCTTATTCTCCATGTATTGAGAAATTTGATTTGCTATCAGTCTTTCATAGACTTTTGAAGTTGAATTTAGAACACTGACCGGTCTATAGTTAGTTTTATCAGTAGTGCTTTCCTTTTTATGAATAGGTGAAACATTTGCATATTTTAGATTTTCAGGGAATTCGCACTTCTTTAAGGCTTCATTAAATATGTTAGTCAGAGGAGAGGTTATGCCTTCAACTGCAATTTTAAGAATTTTCGAGGGTATGTCATCGGGTCCTGTGGCCTTTTTAGTGTTTAATCTTAGTATTTCACTCTTTATTTCACCATCACATGTCTCTTTAAAGTTGAATGGGTCAATTATATTACCGACATTCTGTTTTATTTTCATAATACTAGTGTGGTTTTTATACTTCTCTATTATTGTACATAAATCATTGGAGTTATAATGTTGTTGATCATCTGGGTTATTGATGGAATTTATTGATGTCGGTTGGGGTAGATTTAGGGAGTCTGTTATATTAATGAAGAAATTGTTCATTATTTGAGCGATTTCTACATTATTTGAGATTATACTATCATTCTCGATTAAGATTAATTTATTTTGCTTTAGATTCTTATTGTTGAAGCATGGTTTAACTGTATTCCAAAATTGTTTGCAATCTGTTACAAAGTTTATATTCAGATCTTTGAAAAAGGACTTTTTCTTTTCTCGGGTTAATTTTACACATTGATTATGTAGCTTCTTATATATTTCCCAATTTTGATTTGACTTTTCTTTATAGAACTTATTTTTAGCTCTCGACCTATCAATGATAAGTTTCTTTAATTCTTTATCCATAAATGGGGCATTATTTGCTCTTATTAACTTCTCTTTTAATGGAGCATGGCGATGGAGGGTATTGGTAACAATATCTGAAAATTCTGTGTAATTGGTTATTTCATTGCTGTGACAAAATTTTTGCTGTAAATCGTGATTGAACATTTGGGAATCAAAGGTTTTATAGTCTCTATATTTAACTTTTATTGGCTCTGCTTTAATAAATTCTGTTTTAAGATTAGTTGCTGTTAATTTATGAAAATCTGAGAGCCCAGTTTCAACAGTTATTGTATTTTTAAAGCTATGCTTTTTATTTGTTAACATTAAGTCAATGCACTTAGGAGTGTCTCCTTTATAGCAAGTAGGTTCTTTGACTAAGTTGTAAAGGTTAAACGTTTGTAGAAAATTATCCATTAGTTGATTTTTTGGTTACATGTTAAAGTCACCCATGATGAAGATATTTTCATAACTGGATGAGTAAAAATCTAATATTTTACTCATCTCATCAAGGAAATATTGGTTATCTTGGTTAAGAGGATGGTATATGCCAAGGCACAACCATTTTTGCTTTCTAAGGTTCAGCTCAACAGAGATTATCTCAATATCATTTGGAAGAGAATCTATATTGAGCTGTCTTGATGGTATATTGTTGTTCACAAAGCATAATAAGCCACCTCCACCTAGTTTCCTATCTTTGCGATAGGGTTTGGAGTAGCCATTGCATGTGAACTGGGCATCTGGAAATGCGTCATCTATCTTAGTTTCTGGTATTAGGAATGTGTCTAAATTGAGATTGACAATATTCATAAGTGCAACATATTTGTTGGGTAGAGAGTTAATGTTTATATGTCCCAATGCTATGCTTTTTGGGGATTGTAATTTCAGATTTTTAAGTTCTCTAGCTGGTGATTCATTGTTTTCTATTGCAGGGGAATCTACAAGGATTATATTACTATCATTACCAGGGGGACATGTTCTTGTTTTATTATTATTGCCTTTTCTTAGGATGCTTGTAATTTCTTCAGATAGTCAGACATTAGGTTCTGGTTGGATTGACCGTTTAAACGAATCAATAATATTTTTTGCTAATTTTGCATCATTAGCACATTCTACATAAAGTATCTACAATGTCTTTGTTAAGAGCAAATACAAAAATGCTCAGCATAAGATATACATAACAATACTCTCCTTACAGGGTCTTAAAGATAAACTGGATCTATTATCTGGATAAGTGGCCTAACGGAACAGGTCGGGGCCATTAGGAATATTTTGCTTGGGGGCCCTTTCACAATGAACATTTTCCCACATTCTAGACAAAAATAACATTAAATTTAATTAAATTTGCGGATCGACAAGGAACAAAACACTTAGATTAGTTAACACTTAGTTAGTAAAAAAAATATGAAAGAAGTTAAATATTAGGGAGGGAAATGCTCAAGTGACAATCCGGGATACAGTTGGTGGCCCAAATGATGTGACGCTAGTATGTGACGCTAGGCTTGTGGGCCCTTAAGAGTTGCTCTAACCCCAACCTACATCGGTTACGCCACTGATCTGGACTCATTTTCTGCCTCACAAGCTTGGAAGACGTGCAAGTTTCCATGTACGCATAGTTGTGAGCAAATTGCAACAGCAATAGATTAATTAACAAGACAATAGAGCAAACAATAGGAGAGGTGCGAGGGTAGTTGCAAGTGCAAGCAAGTTTTCCAACAAAACTGCCTAAAGGTGGACTCATTAAGTGGGAGTACAGGGAATGCTTCCCCATGTTTCATGTGAGAACAACTGGGGGACATCTTAGCCCTCAACCTATAATTCAACATCCTTTGATGCAAGATTTCTTCCACCCCTGCTTTGACAACTTATTGTCACTAAACAGTTACAATGCTATATAGATTATATTTTTGCCTAGGGGATATTTTTCATCTAGGATAAGATTCTTGTTTCAAGTATTTTTGCTTTTGTTAGTCATACTCGCGTTACATCATAGCATCAAGATCAAGCACATCTTTACGCTGAAAATGTAACCAACAGTTCCAAAGTTCTACTTACACGGTTTTTCGATCTTAAAATCTTTTCGCTCTATGTCTCATACTCCGATTTTTTATGCTTCGGTTTACTAGATTTTCTGGCCTTTCTTGGACTAGGCTTACTATCAGTTCTAGACTCATCAACATCATCCTGATCACAGTCATTGCCATCATTTCCATATTCTACATCATCCTCCCATTCCATTTTTGACGAAGAATCCATGTCTCCTGTGTGATTAAAAGAAGGAGTGACAATGCTTTAATAGATCCTAAAATTAGTGAGAAATACACACGCAGGTCATCCAAGCAAGCATGTAACCATTTGCAAGCATGTAGCAATTTGCAAGCACGAGCACAAGAAACAGTTTCCGCATTCTGGCCTCCTTTGCACCAGAATATAGATACTTCGTGTATGCCACACTAAAAATTGATTATGTAGTCGCTAAAAATAGATCGGGTCCACCGTGGTGGACCAACAGTTTTCCCGTGGGATATATACCTGGAGATTCCGAAGGGCTACTGCTGTTGTTAAATATAGTAGACCTGTCGCTCAAATCATATCTCTGATATTATAGACTAGGCACCTGTTGCCGCGGAATTAGTGCAAGAAGCTAATCGTGCTCACTTGTGGCGACTGGTGCGTTCTGACTCATTTTGACCTGCTGAATTCGAAATTTGCTGTTGCCATTTCAATTTTCGCGGTTTTTGCGCTTAATTTGCATATTTTAAAGATGGCGGATGTCTAAACTTTTTTTTCGCAAATTTTTGTTAACTCTTGTTATCACAGTGCTAAATCTGTCTTATTTGGGGTAATTTAATATTCTGCATCCGATGAAATTGACAAAATTTCATAACGCCTACTCTAATTTTCATAAAATCAAGATGGTAAACTTCACCGATGACGTCATGATCCTAGTAATTTAGAGATACAAATACTGTATATAATTGAAAATTTTGAATTTTGACGAAAACCTACAGTGCTTGCGATTCACATTGTTCACCTAAAGTAGCTGATTATCGATTCGTCAGGAGACTTCATTTAAAAATTTGCAACAAAGGATGACGTCATGAAAGATATGAAGTTTTTATTTCTATATAAATTTTATTGAAACTATAATCATGTCATTTTCTTATCAGGAATAGAATTTTGAGCAGTAAAGTTTAGGCAACAAAATTGCACAGTAGCCATAGTAGATGAATACCGGAAATTATGCAATAGCCTCGTTTCCCTGCCGACCACTTTTTTTTTCAACATGGTAGACAGCATTGGCAATATTTCTCTTACAAATTGAAGTTCAAGCAGCGCTTGCCAGGTGCGAGGTTAACCTGAACCTTTGCATAATATGCCAAAAAAGAAAAAGTGTTTCAGATGCTACAACAACTATAGGAGAACGTGGGCTTGTCGCTTTGAAAGAAGCAATTCTAAGGCGAAAGCAGCTTTTAGATGAAACAAATGCAGCTGCCATTGCTCGCTTAGAATCAGTTCTTCAAGATGATGGCAACCCAAAAATACGGTATCACAAACACTGTTATTCAACCTTCGCAAATAGCAACAGGATTGGTGGACTTGAAAGCTCACAAGCAACAGTAAACAAAAATGTAGCTGATCCAAAGAGTACAAGACAAAATCGTCAGTTGAGTCGAGTAAAAGTAAACTGGGAGCAGTGCATTTTTTGTCAAACCGAAATGAAGGAAACTACCCATCAAGTGATGTCCTTTAACAGGAATGATTGTATAGTTGAACTCGCCAGTGTTGATTTCGAGCTGAGTGTTCGCATTGCAGGTATAACTGATCTTATAGCTGCCAAAGCAAAGTATCACTCCTCATGCTTAAGACAGTGTCAAAGATTAGCAGCAGGGTCAAATGAAGAGAACAAACGTCATGGAGTAAAACATGCTTCTTTTGTTGAGCTGTGTCACAGGTAAGTGAATGCTTAAAGTTGAGATGTACTGAGCTATTTTGACAAGAATTTGACAATGCAACAAGGGCAAATCGAGTTTTTATCGGATATAATGGCAAAAAAATAATTTCAAAACGTCCTCTGTTGTAGGTTTTACAATTGACAGATGTGTGGTCCCGTTTCCAAGTCTTGGCTAATCAAGCTCAAGAGACCATTCCATCTTCCTTTGCTACAAGAAAGTCAACATTTAAAGAGAAACTAGAAATGGTCGTGGGTGACGTTTACCAGTTCTACCAGCCACTTGACAAGGAAATTAATGAAAGAAAATGTATTCTTATTCTGCAGAAATTCAGAGATAAGGCAACCTCAGACCTAGAAAAAAGTGAACCTGACTCTATATTTTCAAGCTACAAGCCTGGCGATGGTGATAATGTGAGCTTATTGGTGCACGCAGCATTAAAGCTAAGGGCAGATCTTGGTACAATGCCAGGCCATCAAGGGCTAGATGTAACTGAAGACGGTGTCAGTTCAGTGATACCAGATAGTTTGCACCTGTTCTTGAGTGTCTTGTTTGGCGGACAAAGCATGTTTCATGATGATGTCAATGACAATGAAGATTCTGACGAACGCTGTTTCACAGAAAATGAAAAGAAGAAGAGGATAGTGAACTGCTGAATCGCTTGGGAAATCTGAAGCAAATGAGAGTTGTCAGTATTGCTCAAGACATTATTTATGGCGTCAGTGCCGGTAGAAAGTGGACACCAAAGCATATTGGTCTAGCTCTTACTTTACACCAGAAAATAAGATCAAGGAAAGTTGTGAGCCTTTTTAGCAAGGCTGGTCATTGCCTTAGTTACAAACAGCTCATGACCGTCGATACATCATTTGCAGAATGCACGTTGGGTGCATTAGACGATAATACTGGCGCTGTAACTCCACCAAATTTCTTGGAAAAGAATGCTCATATAGCCCAGAACCATGACGCTGATGAAAGCAACAAGAATGCCACAATACTGCCAAAGAATGCTGAAGAGATCCCTGGAGAGCACACAAGTGAGGAAACCAGTATCAATTCCACAAAGAGTATACTTCATATATCAGCAGATAACATAGATATTCTTAGCGAAACGTTGGATGGTAAGGGCACATTTCATGCAACACAAATGGTCGCTTTCATGCGTGGCAGATTCGGAACGGGTGCAGTTTTGTCAAGCTTGAAAGCATCCAAGGCTCAAACGTTGAAGATTCCACAGTCTTTGAACAAGATTTTTCCTTCCAAAATCATACTAGGAAAGAAAGAGCCTGTCTTCAAGTGTGAAGTAAAGAAAGAATGGTTTGCTTTCCGTGAAGTAGAAGCTGATTGTGTCCAAAGAGCTCATGCTGCTGATCTAGCATTTGTATTGGGACGTCATGAGGCAACAAAGCGTGTTGGCTGGACTCTTTTTAACAAGAATTTGACGACCCATGATCCCGAAATGTCTTCAATTGGCTACATGCCTCTGATTCTTAACCCAGCTCATGAGCTAGAAACACTCATCACAGTTCTTGAAAGGAGTATTTCTGTCGCAGATAGGCTTGGAGAGAAATATGTTGGTCTTACTGTAGACCAAGCCTTGTATTGCAAGCTGATAGAACTGAGATGGTCCAAACAGAAATACCAAGACCGCATCATCTTTAAAATGGGAGGCTTGCACATGGCTCTCAACTTTCATAAAGCCATTGGACAGCAAATGCAGGGATCTGGGCTCTCAGAAGTTTGGACCGAGAGTGGTGTTGTTGGAGAAGGAGCTGCATCGTTGATCTTGAATGGCAAGTCATATGCTAAAGCCATGCGAGTACACAAGCTAACATATCAAGCCTTATGGCAGCTACTGCTACCAACTTTCCTGTCCTTCTTAGAAAACAAAGATCTCGAGCTTGCAAAGATGGTTTTGGAAGAGTGCAAGAACCCTAAAACCTTGATAGAGCTGCTAACAAGGCTGATAGAGCTGCCTCACTGCTGCAGGAGTTGTCTCAACATGAATCCGAGAAGAATGTCAATTTCTCATTGGAGTGGTTGGCATCACAAATGAAGTATCTCCACTCCAACGCTGGGCACTTTCCTTCCACTGGAGGTCAGAGATTGCAGCAAAGACATACGCCCTATTCGATCTTGATGAAGGGATAGCCACACACAATGAATTGAACAGTGGTCGTCGATGAGAATGATGAAAATTCGCTTGTTTCGACACTTAAGCGATTTGATGTCTTTGCATCAGAGTCTAATGCAGCAGTTCTAAAAACGTTGCAACAAAGGATTTGGCAACTGAGAAAATTCAATCTTCACTTCTACAGACACTTGGCAAAATTCAGCTTGATGCCTTTGTATAAGAAAGATTGATCTCAAATGGTCCTGATGAAAAACCTCAGATTAGCTACTACTATCCACTGAACAAGAACAATGCGCCAACATTTAATGAATTGTATAACGTCAAGGTTAGATCCAAAATTTCTGCAGAAAAAGTTGTTAAAGCTGACAGAGGAGTTATGCAAAGGTTAATCGTAGCATGCGAAGCTGGAAGGAAAGTTGATCTCAGTAGCATTTTGAAGCAAGAGCTTCTCCCAGTTCCACTTGCATTAGCTGAAATGAATGGCAACCTTCGTAATGGTAACAAAGCCATCTTAATGGATGAAGTTACAGCCGAAGTTGGCATTCCAGAGGAAATAGAAATAGCAAGACCTTCATCTCAGATAATCAATGACAGGCAAGCTATGGTTGTTTCTTTGGGACGGCCAGCAAAAGCAGAAACTTTCGGTGATTTAGGAGAAATCTTTGCAAAGAATGTGATGCGTTTTAGTTATACCTACGAATGAATTGATGTTGTGTTTGATCGCTACAAAGACGACACAGTACAGCATTCCATCCGCGTGCGAAGGACAAAGACAGAGATGTGCCACTACCAAAGAATCGGCTAAATTTCCTTGCACTCGGGGAAAATAAAGCTGACTTCACTAAGTTCCTTTCGAGCGAAATAATTCAACGTGCACCACCCAACAATGAAGTCGTACGTGGAGGACGATTTGACAACGACATCGGGGTTTAGTGAACAAACCAGGAGAATGATTTTAGATTACTGAAGTTGTCCCACGATGAAGCAGATACAAGAATGGTCCTGCATGCAATTCACAGCACTGTGACAAAATAGTTGTCTATGCAAGAGATACTGATGTTTTCCTGTTACTCTTGCACAATTTTACAAAAATTAACTGCAGGGAACTTTGGCTCATGGCAGGTACAGCAAGAAACGAAAGTTCTTTCCAGTCCACAAAGTGTTTCAATGGCTAAGACCGGAAATAATTCCATCTCTTCCTGCTTTTCACGCATTAACCAAAGGCAAATTTATAAGT
The DNA here is from genome assembly GCA_014526335.1 of Chrysaora quinquecirrha. Lineage (NCBI taxonomy): Eukaryota > Metazoa > Cnidaria > Scyphozoa > Semaeostomeae > Pelagiidae > Chrysaora > Chrysaora quinquecirrha. The sequence goes on along the minus strand of JACTAT010000347.1, from coordinate 206,866 downwards.
CTGCCATTTTGAATTTATGCAAATCAAAGGAGTAATTTTGAACTTTCGTCATCTTCAACAGTTTCAGAACCTTAACTTACCCTAAGGAAAACACATTGACCTTATTTGTGATAAGTTTGATAGAAAAAAAGTAAAATAAGTTTAAACATCCGCCATCTTTAAATTATGCAAATTAAGTGTGAAAACCGCAAAATTTGGCTTGGCAACAGCGTTTTTCGAATTCAGCGGGTCGAACTTAGTAAGATTACATAATTTGCCATAAATGAGCACGATTTGCTTCTTGCACTGATTTCTGTGCAATTCTCATCCAAAAGTGCCCAGTCTATTATTATTATTATTATTATTTTGCAACAGTGGTATTACACTCTTTTTTATAAGAACCAGATAATTTTTTCCGAGGCTCATTGCTCTTATTTTTTGAATAATTTGAGGCTCAAATGTTCTTAATTTGGTTCTTATTTTAACGTTGATATTTCTGCAACTAAATTGTTTCTACGAACAATAAATAACAGCTGGGCACATCTTCTATATATACATTTATTTAGTAATTGCATAGTTTTGTTTTGTTAAGATAAAATAAGATAAAATTCCAAAAAAACATTATCTTGTTTCTTATTTTTCATCCGAGGCTGGACATGTTCTTATGTTGTTCTTATTTTATTGGCAACTCGAGCTTATACATAAGGTGTGTTCTTATGATAAAAAAGACTGCAGGCCAAGAGGGCCGCTAACCTACAAACAAATAACATCAAATTTATTCACTATAAAGTTAAGGTTAAGAATAAAAATAAGATTAATTACAAGTGACTACGGAGATATACTGATAGATACACTCTTTTTTTATAAGAACCAGGAAATTTTGATCATGGCTGGCTTAATTTTTGTCCGTTTTTGAGCCTGAAATGTTCTTCATCTGTTCTTAATTCCTTGGTTACTTGGATACCTATACTTTTCAAGGAATGTCTGGGGTGGTAGTAGGTAAGCATAAAAATGTAGCATTCTTGTCTATTTGTGTTTGTGTCTGCTTAAAATTTACGTTCAGTCTTACTGTCGTACTTTCATATTTAGGGACCCGTCATTATTTATGACCGGATGGGGGCTGAAGAGAAAATGGTGGGTTAACGGAAAAATATTAATTGCATTGGGTGGGGTAATAAAACTGCCTTCAACATAAAGGTATATTATATCACAAAGCAAAATTCATTTAAGCAATTAAGCCATCGATATTAAAATAACGCTTCGCGAAATGTCTATGCTGTGAGGGAATTAATTGCAGCCATTATCCTATTACCAAAAAAGTGCGAGGTAGGGTTATTTTTCTGCTTTCCAGTTATGGGGTAAAAAAAAAAATTTGGACCGAAAATTGGTGGTGTTAAATTTTCTTGATGGTACAAAATACTCTCTCTTTGGCCCCCACCCTGGTTATAAATAATAACTGCTCCATTAGCTGATATTCTTGGTGCTTTCAAAAAGGCCTTAAAATCTGGCCAAAATCCAGGCTCGTGTTATTATATAATTGTTCTTATAATAGTATATTAAGCTACTGTAATCTTCATAGTATTCATAATCATAATATTCAAAAGAAAAATAATAATACGTGAGCTAATTTTCCCAAATATGTAATTATAAAACTAGTTGAAAAAATATGCTTCAATTTTTAAAGGTTTCACTTTCGCTTTATCAGTAGTTTGCTTACCAACTTAAGTTAACTCAAATTGTTCACATAATCTTTAATTTTTTGGTGAAAAAAACATTGTTTGAAGTCAGTTTATTTTTTGCTCGTATTGTAATTCTTTGCTATTCCTCTGATAAACGCTGCCCTTTATTAAAGGCCACAATGAAAAGTTTGATTTTGGAATAAACACACTTCTAAGGGCAAATACGGTATTCTTAAGGCAAAAAATGCAAAGTTTAAATAACGTAACTAAAGCAACTTTTGCTACTAAATGGTGTCTATAAGAGGTCCAACAATAAGAAACTTGTTGAATTGCCCGAGCGAAGTTTCTTATAAAAAAACTGTTTGTAAATTCCTTACAATTGGGAAAGAAAGTTCAAGTTTTCAAATATAACTCTTCTTTCGTTCAAAAATTTGGCATAACATAAGGAAATGGATCTCGTCCCCCAGTATTATATTATTAAAAGTATACCAGTATTTGCAATATCTTTCAGATGTTACTATAAGAGGAGGGGGTGCTTGTAGGGCGTGTCATTTTCCACCTTCACTCTACTTAGGCCTATATGCTCCTTGCACAGAAAGGGTGAATTTAAGTGTCCAAACGACATTTGTACCATTTTAGGAAAAATTCAAAGTCCTTTTAGAAGGTGAGTCTGTCAGGCAATCTTTGATGTATAGACTATTGTCAGAATGACATATACATCGTATCAAACCATCCGAGATATGTCTATTTTTAATTTTCAGAAAATATGTCATTCAGGTAATCTTGGACAAAATATTTGGAAAAAAGCCTCTTAAAAAAGGAATCTTGCTTATTCAAGGGATCCTATCCTATTCTACAGTTATTCCAAAACTTTCTTAACCATAATATACAGGGTGTTCCAAAAAAAGGAACCCAGTAAAGAAACCATCATCTAGCCATCAAAATTTAATTTTCCAGCATGAAATTTGGTACGCATATTTTTGAAGGAATGAGAATTATGCTGACATCGATTTGCTTTACTTCATGAATAACCCTAGAATGAAGCAAAACTTTTGACACAATTATTTTTTAGTGAACACAAAGAACGCAAGACAGAGTCAAATGTGTACTTCAAAAAAGCACAAATCAGGATAAACAATTTTTTAAACAATTTTGTCCATATAAATCAATCATTTTAAACCCTTGGTTATATCAATAAACCCTTGCTGTAACTTATTGCAGCAACAGAAATCCTCAATTGCACGAAATGCGCATACAATTTGTACACATGCTTTATTTATCATTGAATTTCATTACAGCATATTTTTGTAAACATGAAATATGAAATCATATCCTTTTACTCACAAAATTGTATGTACACAGTAAGTGTTATGGCAAAATTCTATTGGCCTCGAAGCTACGGGTTGGAAAAAAAAACAATTTCTAAAATGGGTTCTTTTTTTTCAGAACACCCTGTATAAACAGAATATGATATACCCTTAATGCTATAATCCATATTAAAGTATATAGAATCATTGTTACCCATATGGTTACCCGAAGTTACCAGAATGTTCTCAGCACTTTGGCAAGTTTACATTAATAGAACATTCCAGCGAAAAGAACAGCTTCATCATATTATAAGGGGAAAGGTGCTTCTAGGGCGTGTCATTTTCCACCTTCAGTCTACTAAGGCCTATATGCTACTTGCACAGAAAGTTTTGCATAACCTACCTAATAAACCTAAGTTAGCAATGGTTAACCTAATAAACCTAAGTTAACCTGCCTAAAGAAATAGCTATGGAAAAAACTACGTGGCGAGCCGAAAAGCGGGAAAAAATGAGCGGTAAGAACAGTTAGTACCAAGGAAAATATGAAGGAAGACACGTGTATGACAATTAAAAGAGCAAGAAGTTATAAACATCTAGCGGTCCAACAGAAGGGAAACTAAAAAATAAAATATCCTGAGAGTACAGAAGACATAAATGATAAAAAAATGCAAAAGTAAAAAGAAGGAAAACTAAAAATCTACAATCCTAATATATAGTGCAAAACTTAAGCCATAAACTATCTAGTTTACAATGCCAAAAACTCTCTAACTCAAGATTGGCCACACAGTCTATCAATAATTTAAAACTTAATGTCTTCCATGAAATCATGATGATGACCAGCTTGATTGAAATGCCTAAAAATTTGTGTATGAAATAATAATAACGCTAACAAGAGTGCACATGGAACTAAAATATAAGGGTTTAGTACCAACCCCCACTTTGCGCCCAGGAAAAGCCATCGTGCCCCTCTTGTATCCATAGGTATAGAGTAAAATGAAATAGGTGTGTATTGATGTAATATATGACCACGTTTTGGGGTTTAGTGTGTTTGTGCTTATATGTGTTTGTAGCCTCGTACTGACTCATCAGCCGTTCCCATAAAAGCATTTGGGGCCTGGATCAGTATGCTGTGTTTTATTTATGGGTGCCCCATTGTCTCTGCGTCAAGAATGATGTCAGCATATGACGCTTTTTGACCAATGTTGTGTATATATTTGTACATATATATATTTCCATCTATTCATCTTTTGTAGTAACAGGATGTGTATTGAAGTAGGGATCATGCGCCGTTTTGTGCAAAATTATAATTATGCAATATTAGAAACTAGATACTTACCATTAATGTAAATTTAGTGTGTGTGTTATTATACCTCCGATGTTTTGTTCCTTTTTAGTGCTAGAAAGGGAGGATAGGGCCAAATATTTGTTAAAGAATTGTCGTTTTCAATTAAATGCCAGTTATTTCATAGTATTTTTTAATTTTCATGGTTCTGTTGTCAAAAGGTATAACGAATGGTAAATTTCATGTAAAGTGCTTTTTCATAGCAATAATATTCATGTTTTTTTATGTATGACGTGATAATAAAGTGCACAAAAGTGCACATGGAACTAAAATATAGGGGCGTAGTACCAACTCCCACTTTGCGCACCCAGAAAAGCTGTCCGCGCCCTCTTGTATCCATAGGTATAGAATGAAATATTATAGGTGTGTATTGACTTCATTGTATTGAAAGCATAGCAATTATATTATGTCATATTTCCTGTCAGTTACTTCATCTCCAAAATGCTTAACCACAAGGCTTGATTTTCGGAGATATGGTTGGTCATTGTCATGTTTCTGTCAGTTATTTCATCTCCAAAATGCTTAACCACAAGGCTTGATTTTCGGAGATATGGTTGGTCATTGTCATGTTTCTGTCAGTTATTTCATCTCCAAAATGCTTAACCACAAGGCTTGATTTTCGGAGATATGGTTGGTCATTGTCATGTTTCTGTCAGTTATGACATCTCGAAAATGCTTAACCACAAGGCTTGATTTTCGGAGATATGGTTGGTCATTGTCATGTTGCTGTCAGGTATTTCATCTCCAACATGCTTAACCACAAGACTTGATTTTCAGAGATATGGTTGGTCATTGTCATGTTTCTGTCAGCTATTACATCTCCAAAATGCATAACCACAGGGCTTGATTTTCGGAGATATGGTTGGTCATTGTCATGTTTCTGTCAGTTATTTCATCTCCAAAATGCTTAACCACAAGGCTTGATTTTCGGAGATATGGTTGGTCATTGTCATGTTTCTGTCAGTTATGACATCTCGAAAATGCTTAACCACAAGGCTTGATTTTCGGAGATATGGTTGGTCATTGTCATGTTGCTGTCAGGTATTTCATCTCCAACATGCTTAACCACAAGACTTGATTTTCAGAGATATGGTTGGTCATTGTCATGTTTCTGTCAGCTATTACATCTCCAAAATGCATAACCACAGGGCTTGATTTTCGGAGATATGGTTGATCATTGTCATGTTTCTGTCATTTATTTCATCTCCAAAATGCTTAACCACAAGGCTTGATTTTCGGAGATATGGTTGGTCATTGTCATGTTTCTGTCAGTTATTACATATCCAAAATGCTTAACCCCAGGGCTTTATTTTCGGAGATATGGTTGGTCATTGTCATGTTTCTGTCAGTTATTTCATCTCCAAAATGCTTAACCACAAGGCTTGATTTTCGGAGAACTGGTTGGTCATTGTCATGTTTCTGTCAGTTATTTCATCTCCAAAATGCTTAACCACAAGGTTTGATTTTCGGAGATATGGTGTTGGTCATTGTCATGTTTCTGTCAGTTATTTCATCTCCAAAATGCATAACCACAAGGCTTGATTTTCGGAGATATGGTTGGTCATTGTCATGTTTCTGTCAGTTATTTCATCTCCCAAATGCTTTACCACAAGGCTTTATTTTCGGAGATATGGTTGGTCATTGTCATGTTTCTGTCCGTTATTTCATCTCCAAAATGCTTAACCACAAGGTTTTATTTTCGGAGATATGGTTGGTCATTGTCATTTTCTCTCAGTTATTTCATCTCCCAAATGCTTTACCACAAGGCTTTATTTTCGGAGATATGGTTGGTCATTGTCATGTTTCTGTCCGTTATTTCATCTCCAAAATGCTTAACCACAAGGTTTTATTTTCGGAGATATGGTTGGTCATTGTCATGTTTCTGTAAGTTATTTCATCTGCAAAATGCTTAACCACAAGGCTTGATTTTTTTAGATATGGTTTGTCATTGTCATGTTTCTGTCAGTTATTGCATCTGCAAAATGCTTAACCACAGGGCTTGATTATCGGAGATATGGTTGGTCATTGTCATGTTTCTGTCAGTTATTACATCTCCAAAACGCTTAACCACAAGGCTTGATTTTCGGAGATATGGTTGGTCGTTGTCATGTTTCTGTCAGTTATTTCATCTCCCAAATGCTTTACCACAAGGCTTTATTTTCGGAGATATGGTTGGTCATTGTCATGTTTCTGTCCGTTAATTCATCTCCAAAATGCTTAACCACAAGGTTTTATTTTCGGAGATATGGTTGGTCATTGTCATGTTTCTGTCAGTTATTTGATCTCCAAAATGCTTAACCACAAGGCTTGATTTTCGGAGAAATGGTTGGTCATTTTCATGTTTCTGTCAGTTGTTTCATCTCCAAAATGCTTATCCACAAGGTTGATTTTCGGAGATATGGTTGGTCATTGTCATGTTTCTCTCAGTTATTTCATGTCCAAAATGCTTAACCACAAGGCTTGATTTTCGGAAATATGGTTGGTCATTGTCATGTTTCTGTCAGTTATTTCATCTCCAAAATGCTTAACCACAAGGTTTGATTATCGGAGATATGGTTGGTCATTGTCATGTTTCTGTCAGTTATTTGATCTCCAAAATGCATAACCACAAGGCTTGATTTTCGGAGATATGGTTGGTCATTGTCATGTTTCTGTCAGTTATTTCATCTCCCAAATGCTTTACCACAAGGCTTTATTTTCGGAGATATGGTTGGTCATTGTCATGTTTCTGTCCGTTATTTCATCTCCAAAATGCTTAACCACAAGGTTTTATTTTCGGAGATATGGTTGGTCATTGTCATTTTTCTCTCAGTTATTTCATCTCCCAAATGCTTTACCACAAGGCTTTATTTTCGGAGATATGGTTGGTCATTGTCATGTTTCTGTCCGTTATTTCATCTCCAAAATGCTTAACCACAAGGTTTTATTTTCGGAGATATGGTTGGTCATTGTCATGTTTCTGTAAGTTATTTCATCTGCAAAATGCTTAACCACAAGGCTTGATTTTTTGAGATATGGTTTGTCATTGTCATGTTTCTGTCAGTTATTGCATCTGCAAAATGCTTAACCACAGGGCTTGATTATCGGAGATATGGTTGGTCATTGTCATGTTTCTGTCAGTTATTACATCTCCAAAACGCTTAACCACAAGGCTTGATGTTCGGAGATATGGTTGGTCGTTGTCATGTTTCTGTCAGTTATTTCATCTCCCAAATGCTTTACCACAAGGCTTTATTTTCGGAGATATGGTTGGTCATTGTCATGTTTCTGTCCGTTAATTCATCTCCAAAATGCTTAACCACAAGGTTTTATTTTCGGAGATATGGTTGGTCATTGTCATGTTTCTGTCAGTTATTTGATCTCCAAAATGCTTAACCACAAGGCTTGATTTTCGGAGAAATGGTTGGTCATTGTCATGTTTCTGTCAGTTGTTTCATCTCCAAAATGCTTATCCACAAGGTTGATTTTCGAAGATATGGTTGGTCATTGTCATGTTTCTGTCAGTTATTTCATCTCCAAAATGCTTAACCACAAGGTTTGATTGTCGGAGATATGGTTGGTCATTGTCATGCTTCTGTCAGTTATTTGATCTCCAAAATGCTTAACCACAAGGCTTGATTTTCGGAGAAATGGTTGGTCATTGTCATGTTTCTGTAAGTTATTTCATCTGCAAAATGCTTAACCACAAGGCTTGATTTTTTGAGATATGGTTTGTCATTGTCATGTTTCTGTCAGTTATTGCATCTGCAAAATGCTTAACCACAGGGCTTGATTATCGGAGATCTGGTTGGTCATTGTCATGTTTCTGTCAGTTATTACATCTCCAAAACGCTTAACCACAAGGCTTGATTTTCGGAGATATGGTTGGTCATTGTCATGTTTCTGTCAGTTATTTCATCTCCCAAATGCTTTACCACAAGGCTTTATTTTCGGAGATATGGTTGGTCATTGTCATGTTTCTGTCCGTTAATTCATCTCCAAAATGCTTAACCACAAGGTTTTATTTTCGGAGATATGGTTGGTCATTGTCATGTTTCTGTCAGTTATTTGATCTCCAAAATGCTTAACCACAAGGCTTGATTTTCGGAGAAATGGTTGGTCATTGTCATGTTTCTGTCAGTTGTTTCATCTCCAAAATGCTTATCCACAAGGTTGATTTTCGGAGATATGGTTGGTCATTGTCATGTTTCTGTCAGTTATTTCATGTCCAAAATGCTTAACCACAAGGCTTGATTTTCGGAAATATTGTTGGTCATTGTCATGTTTCTGTCAGTTATTTCATCTCCAAAATGCTTAACCACAAGGTTTGATTGTCGGAGATATGGTTGGTCATTGTCATGTTTCTGTCAGTTATTTGATCTCCAAAATGCTTAACCACAAGGCTTGATTTTCGGAGAAATGGTTGGTCATTGTCATGTTTCTGTCAGTTGTTTCATCTCCAAAATGCTTATCCACAAGGTTGATTTTCGGAGATATGGTTGGTCATTGTCATTTTTTCTCAGTTATTTCACCTCCCAAATGCTTTACCACAAGGCTTTATTTTCGGAGATATGGTTGGTCATTGTCATGTTTCTGTCCGTTAATTCATCTCCAAAATGCTTAACCACAAGGTTTTATTTTCGGAGATATGGTTGGTCATTGTCATGTTTCTGTCAGTTATTTGATCTCCAAAATGCTTAACCACAAGGCTTGATTTTCGGAGAAATGGTTGGTCATTGTCATGTTTCTGTCAGTTGTTTCATCTCCAAAATGCTTATCCACAAGGTTGATTTTCGGAGATATGGTTGGTCATTGTCATGTTTCTGTCAGTTATTTCATCTCCAAAATGCTTAACCACAAGGCTTGATTTTCGGAGATATGGTTGGTCATTGTCATGTTTCTGTCAGTTGTTTCATCTCCAAAATGCTTATCCACAAGGTTGATTTTCGGAGATATGGTTGGTCATTGTCATGTTTCTGTCAGTTATTTCATCTCCAAAATGCTTAACCACAAGGTTTGATTGTCGGAGATATGGTTGGTCATTGTCATATTTCTGTCAGTTATTTCATCTCCAAAATGCATAACCACAAGGCTTGATTTTCGGAGATATGGTTGGTCATTGTCATGTTTCTTTCAGTTATTTCATCTCCCAAATGCTTAACCACAAGGTTTTATTTTCGGAGATATGGTTGGTCATTGTAATGTTTCTGTAAGTTATTTCATCTGCAAAATGCTTAACCACAAGGCTTGATTTTTTGAGTTATGGTTTGTCGTTGTCATGTTTCTGTCAGTTATTGCATCTGCAAAATGCTTAACCACAGGGCTTGATTATCGGAGATATGGTTGGTCATTGTCATGTTTCTGTCAGTTATTACATCTCCAAAACACTTAACCACAAGGCTTGATTTTCGGAGATATGGTTGGTCATTGTCATGTTTCTGTCAGTTATTGCATCTGCAAAATGCTTAACCACAGGGCTTGATTATCGGAGATATGGTTGGTCATTGTCATGTTTCTGTCAGTTATTACATCTCCAAAACGCTTAACCACAAGGCTTGATTTTCGGAGATATGGTTGGTCGTTGTCATGTTTCTGTCAGTTATTTCATCTCCCAAATGCTTTACCACAAGGCTTTATTTTCGGAGATATGGTTGGTCATTGTCATGTTTCTGTCCGTTAATTCATCTCCAAAATGCTTAACCACAAGGTTTTATTTTCGGAGATATGGTTGGTCATTGTCATGTTTCTGTCAGTTATTTGATCTCCAAAATGCTTAACCACAAGGCTTGATTTTCGGAGAAATGGTTGGTCATTGTCATGTTTCTGTCAGTTATTTCATGTCCAAAATGCTTAACCACAAGGCTTGATTTTCGGAGATATGGTTGGTCATTGTCATGTTTCTGTCAGTTATTTCATCTCCAAAATGCTTAACCACAAGGTTTGATTATCGGAGATATGGTTGGTCATTGTCATGTTTCTGTCAGTTATTTGATCTCCAAAATGCATAACCACAAGGCTTGATTTTCGGAGATATGGTTGGTCATTGTCATGTTTCTGTCAGTTATTTCATCTCCCAAATGCTTTACCACAAGGCTTTATTTTCGGAGATATGGTTGGTCATTGTCATGTTTCTGTCCGTTATTTCATCTCCAAAATGCTTAACCACAAGGTTTTATTTTCGGAGATATGGTTGGTCATTGTCATTTTTCTCTCAGTTATTTCATCTCCCAAATGCTTTACCACAAGGCTTTATTTTCGAAGATATGGTTGGTCATTGTCATGTTTCTGTCCGTTATTTCATCTCCAAAATGCTTAACCACAAGGTTTTATTTTCGGAGATATGGTTGGTCATTGTCATGTTTCTGTAAGTTATTTCATCTGCAAAATGCTTAACCACAAGGCTTGATTTTTTGAGATATGGTTTGTCATTGTCATGTTTCTGTCAGTTATTGCATCTGCAAAATGCTTAACCACAGGGCTTGATTATCGGAGATATGGTTGGTCATTGTCATGTTTCTGTCAGTTATTACATCTCCAAAACGCTTAACCAAAGGCTTGATGTTCGGAGATATGGTTGGTCGTTGTCATGTTTCTGTCAGTTATTTCATCTCCCAAATGCTTTACCACAAGGCTTTATTTTCGGAGATATGGTTGGTCATTGTCATGTTTCTGTCCGTTAATTCATCTCCAAAATGCTTAACCACAAGGTTTTATTTTCGGAGATATGGTTGGTCATTGTCATGTTTCTGTCAGTTATTTGATCTCCAAAATGCTTAACCACAAGGCTTGATTTTCGGAGAAATGGTTGGTCATTGTCATGTTTCTGTCAGTTGTTTCATCTCCAAAATGCTTATCCACAAGGTTGATTTTCGAAGATATGGTTGGTCATTGTCATGTTTCTCTCAGTTATTTCATGTCCAAAATGCTTAACCACAAGGCTTGATTTTCGGAAATATGGTTGGTCATTGTCATGTTTCTGTCAGTTATTTCATCTCCAAAATGCTTAACCACAAGGTTTGATTGTCGGAGATATGGTTGGTCATTGTCATGTTTCTGTCAGTTATTTGATCTCCAAAATGCTTAACCACAAGGCTTGATTTTCGGAGAAATGGTTGGTCATTGTCATGTTTCTGTCAGTTGTTTCATCTCCAAAATGCTTATCCACAAGGTTGATTTTCGGAGATATGGTTGGTCATTGTCATTTTTCTCTCAGTTATTTCATCTCCCAAATGCTTTACCACAAGGCTTTATTTTCGGAGATATGGTTGGTCATTCTCATGTTTCTGTCCGTTAATTCATCTCCAAAATGCTTAACCACAAGGTTTTATTTTCGGAGATATGGTTGGTCATTGTCATGTTTCTGTCAGTTATTTGATCTCCAAAATGCTTAACCACAAGGCTTGATTTTCGGAGAAATGGTTGGTCATTGTCATGTTTCTGTCAGTTGTTTCATCTCCAAAATGCTTATCCACAAGGTTGATTTTCGGAGATATGGTTGGTCATTGTCATGTTTCTGTCAGTTATTTCATCTCCAAAATGCTTAACCACAAGGCTTGATTTTCGGAGAAATGGTTGGTCATTGTCATGTTTCTGTCAGTTGTTTCATCTCCAAAATGCTTATCCACAAGGTTGATTTTCGGAGATATGGTTGGTCATTGTCATGTTTCTGTCAGTTATTTCATCTCCAAAATGCTTAACCACAAGGTTTGATTGTCGGAGATATGGTTGGTCATTGTCATATTTCTGTCAGTTATTTCATCTCCAAAATGCATAACCACAAGGCTTGATTTTCGGAGATATGGTTGGTCATTGTCATGTTTCTTTCAGTTATTTCATCTCCCAATTGCTTTACCACAAGGCTTTATTTTCGGAGATATGGTTGGTCATTGTCATGTTTCTGTCCGTTATTTCATCTCCAAAATGCTTAACCACAAGGTTTTATTTTCGGAGATATGGTTGGTCATTGTAATGTTTCTGTAAGTTATTTCATCTGCAAAATGCTTAACCACAAGGCTTGATTTTTTGAGATATGGTTTGTCGTTGTCATGTTTCTGTCAGTTATTGCATCTGCAAAATGCTTAACCACAGTGCTTGATTATCGGAGATATGGTTCGTCATTGTCATGTTTCTGTCAGTTATTACATCTCCAAAACACTTAACCACAAGGCTTGATTTTCGGAGATATGGTTGGTCATTGTCATGTTTCTGTCAGTTATTTCATCTCCAAAATGCTTAACCACAAGGCTTGATTTTCGGAGATATGGTTGGTCAGTGTCATGTTTCTGTCAGTTATTTCATCTCCAAAATGCTTAACCACAAGGCTTGATTTTCGGAGATATGGTTGGTCACTGTCATTTTTCTGTCAGTTATTACATATCCAAAATGCTTAACCACAGGGCTTGATTTTCGGAGGTATCGTTGGTCAATGTCATGTTTCTGTCAGTTATTTCATCTCCAAAATGCTTAACCACAAGGCTTGATTTTCGGGGATATCCTTGGTTATTGTCATGTTTCTGTCAGTTATTTTATCTCCAAAATACTTAACCACAAGACTTGATTTTCGGAGATATGGTTGGTCATTGTCATGTTTCTGTCAGTTATTTCATCTCCCAAATGCTTAACCACAAGGCTTGATTTTCGGAGATATGGTTGGTCATTGTCATGTTTCTGTCAGTTATTTCATGTCCAAAATGCTTAACAACAAGGCTTGATTTTCGGAGATATGGTTGGTCATTGTCATGTTTCTGTCAGTTATTTCATCTCCAAAATACTTAACCACAAGGCTTGATTTTCGGAGATATGGTTTGTCATTGTTATGTTTCTGTCACCTATTCCATCTCCTCAAAGTTTAAAAGTTTTTCTCCATTATGCTGAGCAGAGATATTTCAGACCGTAAAATTGAAAGGTGCTTTATTTTTCATTTCATATTCATATAGGACTTAACAAAAGTAGGTTCTGAAGCTACATTGTTATCAACACTAATAGTGAGGGAGATAAGCAGAACAATTGTGCAAATTGTGATACAAGCACCAAAATTTCAGAAAATACTAAGTTTGATACGCTAAAAAAGATGCGATATAGACCCAAGTCATATCTTGCCCCTAAGTTCTACTTTTAGACCGGGGTAATCTAGTCCAGACCCCCAATCGTACAATTGGCCATAAACAGAGAACGCCAGGTCATAGAAAGTCACAATTCACCACATAAACGCAGTTTAATACGCTGAAAAAGATGTGAATTAGAGCCAACTCATATCTTGCCCCTAAATTCTATTTTTAGACTGGGGTAATCTGGTCCAGACCCCCAATCGTACAATTGGCCATAAACAGAGAACGCCAGATCATAGAATGTCACAATTCACCACATAAACGCAGTTTAATACGCTGAAAAAGATGTGATATAGACCCAAGTCATATCTTGCCCCTAAATTCTATTTTTAGACTGGGGTAATCTGGTCCAGACCCCCAATCGTACAATTGGCCATAAACAGAGAACGCCAGGTCATAGAAAGTCACAATTCACAACATAAACGCAGTTTAATACGTTGAAAAAGATGTGATATAGACCCAAGTCATATCTTGCCCCTAAGTTCTATTTTTAGACTGGGGTAATCTGGTCCAGACCCCCAATCGTACAATTGGCCATAAACAGAGAACGCCAGGTCATAGAAAGTCACAATTCACCACATAAACGCAGTTTAATACGCTGAAAAAGATGTGATATAGACCCAAGTCATATCTTGCCCCTAAGTTCTATTTTTAGGCTGGGGTAATCTGGTCCAGACCCCCAATCGTACCATTTGCCATAAACAGAAAAGACCAGGCCATAGAATGTCACAATTCACAATATAAAGGCAGTTTAATACGCTGAAAAAGATTCGATATAGACCCAAGTCAGATCTTGCCCCTAAGTTCTATTTTTAGACTGGGGTAACCTGGTCCGAACCCAAATCGTACCATTTGCCATAAACAGAAAAGGCCAAGCCAAGCCAAGGACCAAAAATCTGGAACGCCCTTCCAGATGAAATAACATCGGCTCGAAACCCAAGGCAGTTTAAAAACTTGCTAAAAACGTGGTTTCTTAGTAACAAATGTGCTTGCTCCTTTTGCAACAAATAATGACCTAATGCAATCTCTGGAGTTGCTTCATGTTAGTGTAAATTAGTGTCACATCACTATTGTCAAAACTAACCTTAAATAAATCATAGAATGGAATAGAATAGTATTCCAAAAAGCTGAAAAAATTTCCTTAAAGATAGTGCAAATAAGAAGGAACGTTTTAAATTCTTAGGCAGTTCTGTTTTTCATTGCATTTCGTTAGATAGAATAGTTGTAGTCACTTTCATGGATCAAATGTTCACCAATGAGGCAACAGTTCTGCAGAGTCAGTTTAGTCCTTGCAATCACGAAGAAGCCGATACGAGGCTTCTTCTTCATGCATCAAATTGTGGCTTGCATGGCACGGGGGGGTTCCATAGTAAAGGTACCTGGGGATGTGCCGCGCTAGAGAGTATACTTTTTCGGACTTTTAGTCTAGCCAAGGGTATACTTTTTGGCAATTGTGGTCTAACAAAGGGTATCATATTTGGCAATGGAGCGGCCACGCTTTCGTGTTTAGTAGCCTTGCAAAGTAGAAATTTCAACTTAAACATTTTTAAAGGGAACTGGTAAAAGGAATATAGGTCACTTTGAATTCTCCGTCTGAAGTCCAACAATTTCGAGCGTATTTGTCTGGCCAAAGGCTGTATCGTTTTGGCAGATATTGGTCTAGCTAAGGGTACCATTTTTTTAATATGCCGGCGGCAGACCCCTACCCAAAATTTAGCCAAGAACCCCACCTCCGTGTTGCATAGTCATAACAAGGTCTTGATAAAAACTGCTGACAATGAAGTAGTGATCATTTCTTTATCTCAGTTTACGCATTTGAATATAGAGGAGCTCTGGGTGGAGCTTAGTTCTGGGAAAGATACGAAGTGGCATCCCATACATGAATTCACGTATGCTGTTGGTCGTGACATCTGCACCGGCATCATGTTCTGGTATGCGATGTCTGGATTCGATACAGTATGTGCATTTGCTGGATTTGCTGGATTTCAGCTATGTATAGAATCAGAGTTTGATTAAATTGCAATCATTACCAGATGTTATTAAATGGGGCTGGTAATTTACAGATGGCACCCTTGCAAAATGGAAGAATTAAGGGTCCGGGCTAGAGTACCGTTGTCTAAAAATAAAAGTTAGGGGCAAGGTATAATTTGGACCTATATAACGTGTTTTTAATGTATCACGGTGAATTGTGACTTTTGGGTCTATATCACATCTTTTTCAGCGTATCAAACTGCGTTTATGTGGTGAATTGTGACTTGCTATGGCCTGGCCTGTTCTGTTAATGGCAAATTGTACGATTATGGGTCTGGACCAGAGAACCCCAGTCTAAAAATAGAACTTAGGGGCAAGATATGACTTGGGTCTATATCACATCTTTTTCAGCGTATTAAACTCTATGGCCTGGCCTGTTCTGTTAATGGCAAATGGTACGATTATGGGTCTGGACCAGAGAACCCCAGTCTAAAAATAGAACTTAGGGGCAAGATATGACTTGGGTCTATATCACATCTTTTTCAGCGTATTAAACTGCGTTTATGTGGTGAATTGTGACTTTCTATGACCTGGCGTTCTCTGTTTATGGCCAATTGTACGATTGGGGGCCTGGACCAGATTACCCCAGTCTAAAAATAGAACTTAGGGGCAAGATATGACTTGGGTCTATATCACATCTTTTTCAGCGTATTAAACTGCGTTTATGTGGTGAATTGTGACTTTCTATGACCTGGCGTTCTCTGTTTATGGCCAATTGTACGATTGGGGGTCTGGACCAGATTACCCCAGTCTAAAAATAGAACTTAGGGGCAAGATATGACTTGGGTCTATATCACATCTTTTTCAGCGTATCAAACTGCGTTTATGTGGTGAATTGTGACATTCTATGACCTGGCGTTCTCGGTTTATGGCCAATTGTATGATTGGGGGTCTGGACCAGATTACCCCAGTCTAAAAATAGAACTTAGGGGCAAGATATGACTTGGGTCTATATCACATCTTTTTCAGCGTATCAAACTGTGTGTATGTGGTGAATGGTGACTTTCTATGACCTGGCGTTCTCTGATTATGGCCAATTGTACGATTGGGGGTCTGGACCAGAGTACCCCAGTCTAAAAATAGAACTTAGGGGCAAGATATGACTTGGGTCTTTATCACATCTTTTTCAGCGTATTAAAATGCGTTTATGTGGTGAATTGTGACTTTCTATGACCTGGCGTTCTCTGTTTATGGCCAATTGTACGATTGGGGGTCTGGACCAGATTACCCCAGTCTAAAATAGAACTTAGGGGCAAGATATGACTTGGGTCTATATCACATCTTTTTCAGCGTACCAAACTTAGTATTTCCTGAAATTTTGGTGCTTGTATCACAATTTGCACAATCCTGCTGTATTTCTGCACTAATCTCCTGCACTATAAAGCAACTGATATTCACAATAAACATTGAATTCTTATACTGAAGCAAAAAAGAGGTCCTTGAGAATATTCTGAAAAATTAAAAATCAATGTTACTTAATAATATCCTGACCAAGTTAATAATAATGTTAAAAAACGAAAACATAAAACCCTACATTCAAAGCACTGGAACATCGAAAATCAGATCTACATCATGTGCATATCAAAGTAGCGAAGTTAATCACATTTATAATTACATGCTTCACTCAATACAAAATTGCATTTCAGTTTCATACTTTTCTTCCCAAACAATTTCCTTTTCCCTTCCTTAAGCATGGCTTCCTTTTTTTGTTTCTTGGACTGCTTGAATGTCAGATTCATCATCTGTGTTGTCAATAAACTCTATGCAAGCAAGCATTGTGTTCATTCTGCAGAAATGAAATCAGAAAGTAAGTAACATCAGACACAAAATCCATAAATTGGATGAAGTTTTTAAAATGTTGATCAGTTGAAGTTACTCATCACTGTTAATCATTTGCAATTATCAACAAATTATTATACATAGGTATATCAATTGACAGTGTTGTCCCATCTCAGTATAAATAGAATGAACATAAAAACATAAAATATGTGTTAAAATATAACATGTTTCTGAGCTGTTGTTTCAGTTAAGTTTTCCTGTTCTTTGGTGTCTATTCACTCACGCAGGCACATAGATTAAGTAAATTCAAAAAACTATTTGGTTTGCTTTCTCAACTAAACACCATCAGGCACATCAGCCTGTAGTAATTACCTTCTGTAATAACAATTATATAATTAATTTAGAATTTTATTTCTGCTATATTTCATTCCAGGCAAACTTGTTCGAAAATTGCAAAGCAGAGAAGTGAGAGCTACAAAACACAAACCAAATGCTGATAAATGGACAAGTTATTGACCAATTCCATTGCTGAACTGAGCTGGTTTCTTATGCATAGCGATAGTCTTATTGACATATTAAGCAATTTTTGTACCCAGTAATTAAAATTAGCTACCAAAAACTGTTACAATACAACAGTTCATTTCAAATTTCCATACATTCACTTTTATCAATACCTCTTTCCAAGTTCAGATTGAACAAATTCAAATTAAATCAGTTTAACAAATGTTGCATTCTGTTTGGTCAATCCAAAGATTCAAATTTATCTGATTGTTGGAAATCTAACCTGGACAAAATAAAGCTAGTTAAAATGTGCCAGTATGAAAGCATTATATACAAACTATTTTATAAAGAACCTAGTTCCTCAATTTTAACTGCACATATTTTGCTATACAGAGGAATTATGAAAATTAGAAATTTTGCTATACATTTTTTGCTATAAAGATATACAGAGACATTTTCATGTAAAATACAGCTGGAGAAAGCAATAAAACATTTGATACATGTATAGCTCAGTCTGTAATGACGATATATTCCTTGTTCTAATTCTAACAAAACAAGATGCCCTTTAGAGAGAAATTAGACTTTATTTTTGGCCATTGTTTTGGTTCTTTTGTCACGGCTCCCCATTCATCCCTACAGATTTCCCCTGAAGAAACCTATGAAGTAACCTCACTACACTGGCACAATTATGTCTACTGTAATATGCTCACTTTTCACACAACAGAAAACATGCCAGCAATTCTCTACTATTCCCATGTCTTTGCCCATATTATTCTTATAACTCCAAATGAAATCTTCAAGACATAAGTACCCCACTGGTGCTTTTGTTATTGACTGTAATTAATTGAAAAGATGAATGAAAGTCTAAATGTCAAACGTTTAGTCCTACATTTTGGGTCAGACCTTCCTTTGAACCCAGGTCTTATTTAAGAATTTTTAAGAGTAACAAATCTTGAACTACTTGCAGATGCGAGATTTTGACAATTTTAATGATGGACTTTGGCTTTTGTGCTAAAAAGGATACGAGGGTGGAATCCATGTAACCCTTGCCAGAAAAATCCAGGGTAGACGTTGGAAATTGTTGGCATACTGGCATGAATCTTTTAGAAAATAAAAGAACAATTGCTATTATCCTAATAGAACGATTGATCTATTGTTTCTTTTGGTGCTACAGCAGTTTTCATTGTCCTTATCTCTGGCATCAAGATTGTATGGATTCCACCCATTTGACCTGGACTTGTGTTATGCACTCCTACTCTGTTAACCACTCCATCTAGAAGCTTCACTCACACATCCACATTGGTTACAAATTAGGGGGTGGTATAACTTGAGATTCAAATTCCTAGATTCAAGATCCAAGATCTGAGATAGTAATATCCAAGATATTAAGATCCAAGATATTAAGTTGCAAGAAAATAAGATCTGAGATATTAAGATCCAAGAAATTAATGACTGAAACGTGGCGCCATCTTGAATTAGTGCGCATACACACACCATTTCCACTGTCTTCTAATCCACTATCTAGCTATATGTGCCTAGGCCATATGTAGGTTTACTAAGGGTGTGCCTACAGGTCCCTCGAGGCTGCACAGTTGTGGCTTCGCATCAGTTTCTTGTTCTTGACAGGGTTCCTGAGATTGGGGTTCACGCTTGTGCATAGATATACATAGAGATCACTTCTCCTCCCGACCTGGTTGCTACAGATGCAGCTTATTTCGCTTCTGAAAGCAACGCAAGAGTCCTTTTGACTACACCAAAGAAACCCATACTTACATATTTGCTTTCCTTCGCCTTTTTCTTTGCGCTTTTTCAAGAAACTTATTCCTTTTTCCACTATCTTTCTGACAGGAAATTCCTAGGAAATTTTGGCGGCAAACTGTTGTAGTTTCACTTTCAGATGTTTGATTGAGTTGAGATCATAGAGTTAGGATAATAAAAACACTAGAGTGCGAACGAGGCTGCCAAATGGTGATGTTTCGTGCGCCATCTTGTAAGAGGTAATGGCGAAGAAGGAGGTGTGACGCACAATGACCTCTTCAGGATACTTGTCACCAACGCTTGCTCCCTTGCACTTCGAGTTGGATCATTTTCGAAGCACCAAACAAGTGGAAACTTTTGGGCATTATTAAAAGACTATCTTCTGCTGATGAAGACTTCAAACGAATTTTTCAATTGGAGCACAAGCACCTCTCAGCCCTCGACTGCTAGGTTGTGCGCACCTGCCTGGCCTAGAAGTATTATTTGGCGCTCTGATTTGGTCAAACGCGAGAGAAAATCGACAAAGGTAGGATATTTATACCCTGGTATCTCTGAAAAATTATTTAAAACATAGATAGAAAGCTTATGAACTAAACACTAGACTAATTAATTTCTGAAGGTAAGGTACTCTGAACTAAAGTCTTTCCTCTTCTTTGCTTTGGTAGGACCACCGGGGTTCCGTTAAACATGTGATACAACCTCAACCACCCTTACAGCATTGTTAAGAAAGTTATATTAGTATGATTAAAGGAAAATACATTAAAGTACAACCAGCCTATTATGCATCAAAGTAAAGAACTAATGCTGTATGACTATGAGTAAACTTTTAATATAAACCTTTAACATGAACCAACGAAAACTAATGAGTAAATCTTAAAGGGTGAATCTTATACCCTTTGATTGGTCTTGCACTCATCTAGTCACTAACAAACGTCCAGAAAGCTCATCAGAAAAATAGTCAGTTGGGTGCCAAAAATCTTCCAACAGGATTAGAGTTTCCCTTTTGTGATTAAATTGATGTAATGTGCCACTTTTAGCAATATCTTTCTGAATTTGCTTAAATATTTCCTCTGAAAGGTGGCTAGTTACTTACAATTGAATTAATTCCTGGCTATAATCAAAGGCCTTTCTTACTTACCTAGTATGAACTTAGAATACTAATAATGTAATAAAAATTAAATTTGCTGCATATGTACAAAAATAATTAGGAGCAGGGACATGCCAAAATTGTGGGTGTTAAGGCAAGGGGTGATACATCCCCATTTTTCAAAAACTGGCAGGTAAAATATGAAACGTCTTAGTCATAAAATGAGTGCTAGAGTACCCTTCTAGGTAAGTCCCCCTTGAGTGTCCATGTGTCTCATATCGTGTTTATATAATTGTTGGTAAATTTTATCTTTTCTACCCACAACCCTACAAGGTCTTGGCATGTCACTGGTAGGCTTTAAAAACCAACCCTTACCTATAAGCAGATGAACTTGTTAATAATAATGTACTCTGTAAATAATAATGATAACGTTTGTGTTGTGCTTTCTCTTTTGTCTACTGATTTTTGAATATAACTGTTTTGGTCAATTTATGTCTTACAGATGCTTTGCCTTTGTTGACAACGGCTCTGTTGAAGAAACGTGCATAGGTCTGAAGACGCATTGTTAAATACCTCTTTGAAACTTCCTTAATAATTTGGGAAACATGACTGTCAATATGACCAGGATCCTCAGATTCTATGCAACTTTGCTGCATACGAGGGAAGAGTGATGCAGTCTTTGAAGACATTTCCTGACAACAGGTAATAATCATTTTTTTGCAAATTCCTTCCTGTGAGGTTATCTTTGATTTCTTGTTAAGGACATTTGCCACAAAAAGCTTTTCGCAAAGTGTCACAATTTCAAAAATACCTTGACTAGCATGAATTAGACCACCTCTGTTTTTTCTTTCTGTGAGGTTTCTTTCAAGAGCAAGTGAAGAAAAACCATGATCGTCAACTGATACTGGTGCAGAATCAATAATTGAAAGCAAACATCTAGCACAACTTAAATCATCCTTTAGTCTTCTACATATGAACCCTGAGATGTAATAAAGCACATTGTCTTTATACGGTGAAAGACAGTTTGGAAGATCATGAGCAACAATACTATCATCTCTTTGATCAACTGAAATATCTAGATCTTTTAACGGAGAACTATTCTTTGACCATCTTATAGAGAATATCGGTGTCTGTGCTGCAAGCTCATATTGAACACAGTTTGCCTTAAGTGAAGCTTGGATGTGATGGTTGAATAGCATACTCCTCAAGGCTGACCGAAACTGGATTGAGTTGGGGTTGTTATTCCATCCATGTTTTGCTCGGATGCAAGAAAACAGCACTTCAATATGATCCTGTGAGAATCTGTATGTAAGGACATAGCTAAGTGGATTGACTGGCCTTGTTAACAAACTTTTCGATATGGCTAAGATAGACTTAATGGATACAGCCATTCCAATGAAACCTGTTTTCCTCCTTGATTTAACCATCTTTCGACCTTTTGTGGATGTTGCATTCAAGAGCATATTTGCTGTACGCACAAGGGCCTTCTCAGACATATTGATGGATGACTTACGAATGGGAGCCTTAAAACCTGACACTCTTGGTGATCTAGAGTTAAGGATGTCAAAAGCCATGTCAACTGCTCTTATAAATGATACTGTACCATCACAATCTGCAAACTCTGGTTTCTTGAGATCTTCTTTTAAGAACATAAGAGCATCAGCTACTGAAGAGCTTAGTGTTTGGGCTGCTAATTTTACATTCATTTTGTGCATCTGCCACTGAATATGGTTTGAATTTAACCTATTGGCCAGGGTAAGACCCTCTTTCTCCTGAATATTATTAAGATCTTCAAGGAACTTCCATTTTACCAACCTTTCACCATCTCCACAATTTATTTTAAATTCTTTCCAATCTGCCCTAAAATACATTGAAACCCTTTTTGAACCTAGTGCTGTAGTTAAAAAACAATGAAAAGTTGAAATCTATTTCAAATGTAAACTACCAGGAAATTCTTACTTACAGTGTATTACGAAGAAGCTTCAGCATGTGGCAAACATCAAAGATTACATATACCAAATAACCCCTTGTTGGATGAGGGAAATGTGAAACAATTGACTCAAATGATGACCCAAATGTACAACTGAGAGCAGTGGCTGCTTCCTGGTTCACAAATGTACCATCCCAGACAACACTAACTGTGAGGAAGCCTGCATCTGCAAGAAAGTTCAAGGCAGTTCTAACTAGCTGAGCCAAGACACTGCTTGAGATTTTATTGCAGAGGAAATAGCCAATCACTGACTTCCAAGAGCTGCCAGTTATACCAACAATCATGAAAACTAAAGATTCTGTTGCCATCTCTTCACTGCACTCAACAGCTACATTACCATAATCTACAAATCCAGTATATCTTTGTTCTTTTCTATCCCATTGAGTTTGCTTACGGATACTCATTCCATCTATAACAAGAGAAACTTCTTGACAAATCTGGCCGCCTTCAAGCTTTGTTTTTAGTTCACTGATGACATTGGAAAGAAAACCAGGGTTACAGTCAACTGAAGAGCACCAGTTTCTTATAGATGATGCATGAGGCAAATGCAGGATTTTTCTCACATAGTCATAAGCCTTTGGAGAATGGTAATATAGGGTAACTGAAAACTGCTTGATTAGGCCTATATCACTATAACGATGTCCCTTCGGGTCATGTTTTTGATTTTTTGAAATATTTTTTATAAGCTGTAATGAAAGCCCAGAGAATTCATGCTCAAGTATTCTGCTAACATCATGATTAATTTTGTTTTCATCCTTAAGGTGTTTAAGTAAACCTTTCATGTTTTTTATTTTTGCTTTTTTTCGTCGCAACTGCTGATTCAGGTTTCGAACCTTAACCTTTAATTTTTTATTTTGCTCCTCACTTGTAGATAATTTAGAATAGGAATGTTCAATTTTAATCATTTTTGCTTTTTTGTTAGGTGATATTGGAACCATCTGTCTTTTTGTGATGCTGGAGCTGGATCTTTTTCTGGTATTCTTAGGTTGGAGATGAGCTGGGTAATCTTCAAAGACCGTGGGCACTGCATCTTCTTTCAGTTTTCTTCTTTGGTCAGAGGCACGGGCTAAGAAGGCGTTTTCCTCAAAATGTCTCGAACAAACTCTTGAATTCTGCGAAACATTACTTAATTGAAAATCCTCTCGATGTATATTATTAATCCATTGTTGAATCAATTCTTGCGATCTAGGAAACCTAATCAAAAATGCATAGAATCTGAGGGTACTGGATAGCGGGAGAAACTATATTAAATAAAATTCAGAGAATGAGCATTCTTAGTAAAAAGAAATCGAAATTTTTTATAAAACCTACTTATGAAATGAAATGACTTCGCCTGTTCTCTCCTCATACTCTTTTCTTGACCCACGAGTGCAACGTGCAACAACACAATCGTTCGGCATTATTATTTACATTTTAAAAAACTATGATTACATCTCTATACAAAACCAAAAAGCTTGTGAAACTGATAAAATATTCAAAATGCGTACGAAAACTCGTCAGAACAACCCAGAACAGCGTTCAAGAACTTGCACGATCCATATGTTTCTCAAGCCGCGCATGGGTTTTCCATATACTTCCGCGTTTCTCATTACCTCTTACAAAATGGCGCATGAGGCATCAACCTCGTTTGGGTTAAACAATGGGAGTCCTCACTCTAGTGTTTTTATTATCCTAACTCTATGGTTGAGATTTGTTGCCCAGTCTGCACTTAGCTGAGCCTGGGAACTAGTAACCTTAGTTGCCAAATGGAACAAACCACAGTGGCTGGCTTGATGGAACCAATAGTCCACCATGTCTCTCATCTTGCATAGATCTTGGAGAGGTTTTCTTTCAAATTTGGTGATGAGGCACGGTTTAATTTTCGAAGAATATTTCGTTTTCAAAATAAACAAATTTCTTCAAAATCAGCCATATTTGCAGCAGCGCCTTTTCCATTGATGTTCTACTTCCATAACTCGAATTCTTCCCCCTTTTACTCCCAAAACAATGTTGATAGCAAGACAACTTTTGTGCGAAACAACATTGTAACGGGGGGAAGGGAGAATCAATAGATAATAGGAAAACTATTTAGGCTGTTCCAATATAGACGCGCTGCCCAAATGGGTAACTTTTTTCACCCCAATTTCCCTACATAATTACATATGGTTGGTTTTTCGTAAAGAATCTCTACACATGGGTATTAAAATATATAAAAACTTTTAGACTTGCATTGCTTTGAAAAGGCTGATAAAACGTGTGTTTCATTTTTCAGCACAAAGGCCTTTTCATCGCATTTAGAGTTGCCTCAGGCATAACATTGGGTTGAAATATTTAAGATATTGGCACAAATGGGTAAAAAATTTCGTTATTTTTCTATACATGGGTACCACATGTGACAGAATTTATCGGTAGGCATGGGTGGATTTGGAAAAATTGGGCGGCACTTCTAGTCTCTTGAACAATGAAGTACCCCTCTGGGCCTTTGACGAGAACAATCTACGTTTTTTCTTCACACTTCAAGAGACCACAAACACCTTATGCTTTTCAAGCTTTTCTTCTAGTAATGTCAAAGTTTGTTTCCCTAATTCAGGGCCGTCGCTAGGACTCAACGACTAGGGGGGGGTGTAGCTCGGCATTTTGCCAACAAAATGGGTGTGGTTTTTAGAGATGGTGTGGCTTGGCTGTTGCTCTTTCCTTGGCGAATTTCTTTTTGTTTCCCATGCTTTGCACACAACTGTCAGGCCAAGAATATTATGCTTACATCATATAGAAATGGGGGACACACATGCAAGAGGGATCAGGACGCTTGTCCCCCGGAAAAATTTTGAAAATTTGAACTCTAAAATGCCGTGAAACACAACTTTTCAGCTGTTGAACAACAAAATTGTAATCATTTGCCAGTTTTATTCTTGTATACACTGTATAATTTGATATTAGTTTGATAATGCACTCTAGAGCGCTTTACAGTTTGAAATAGGACTTAACCTCTAAATTTAGACAAAGGCAGTCTTGGCGACCCCGTGTTTTGTATCTCCATCCTGTTCACTGCTGCGCACTTGTATCTGTTTTGGCTGGCAAACTGGCATATACAGATACGATGAGCGGGTAAGGAAACACATTCTCTCGGCATGTGCTCACAGTTAGCAACCCCCTAACTGTTATTGATACCTAACATGTCCGTAGCTGTAGAAAGTGGATGCTAGTGTCAGCAAGCTATGTACTGAAGGCCTTCCCGGCATTTTCTGACACATTTATTTTGTTTCTTTTGATTTGCAACATTTTTTGCCCCTTAGTTAATATTGCCGAAAAATTCCGTTCTTCTCAAATTTGCACCCCCACACCCCCCCCCTAGCTGTGGCCCTGCCCGTAGCTACGGCCTTGTTCCTCGTTCTAGAACAAGAAACAAGTGGCAAAGACATTTTAACTCCATTCATTCTTTTTAGGCCCAACTTTTTGCCCAGCAAAATTGGTCCATCATCATGTAATTAGTATAAATTCGCAAGTTGTAATTTCTAATTTCACTAGCTGATGATGGACCTGCGATAGGTTCAAAACGTACTTAGAGGAAAAATGGACTAGTCGATAGACGATAATTAATTATTTATTTTTTCATGTTTATGTCGAATTAACTGGCTATGTCGAAATAACCGTTTATGTCTTTCTGGAATTAAAAAAATCAAATGGAAAAGTAAATATTTATTGTCTGTTTCTACATACTAAAATCTTGTACCTGTAGTTACAGGATTTGGTAATGCATGTCTAGATGCAGAGGCATATGATATACCAACTATGCGCATTCTTGATTTTGGAAGCAACTGTTTGCTTCCTGCAGATGTGCTTAAGGGAAAGAAAAAGTTGTCTGCTATATGGGATGTATATTGTTTGGGAGCAGTTATTTCAAGGACAATGACAAAGTTTGAGCATTACTGCAAAAATGAAATTGACAAGAACTTTCAAGAATGGACAGAAGGTTTTATCAGATGGTGTTTAGCTGGAAGCCAAACACTTATGCCAACCGAAGATAATCTTCTTGCAAAAGCAGCTGACTTAGAACATTTGCATGTTGTCCTATTTTCATAGAGTAGCTACGCCCTTAACCAACAAAGTTACGCTCCATTCCAACCTTTCTGCAAGTACAGGCTCTGGACACATTACTTCTTTATGAGGAACCTACATATATATAGAACGCCAATATTAAAAGCAAGCAATAAACAAGCATGTTACCGTTTGACACAAACCTAGTACAACTCATGATGTTTACTGACTTATTAATCTACTTGCTTGCTTTGAATAATCAAATTGCTTACAAATTCCGTTATTTTTGCTCATTGTCAAATAATTGGTTCTAATGATGACCAATTACGACAACTTCAAAGTTTTATTCCTCATGCTTGTGGTTCATCTTTTGTAACCCATTTGGCAAAAAAAGTGTCTGTCTCTATCCATCGCTACATCATGCATGTGTTCCACAACACCCTCATATTATGTCCTTTGGACATAAAAATATAATTTCAGATTAACGGGAGGCTCAAAAGGGTCCAAAATTCTGAAAGCGGTTTGTGTGAACCAGGGAGCAAAACCAAAGAAAACCTTTTTTTGGCCATGCGATTCACTTTTGCTGTAAATGACGCCACATTAGAAGAGGTAAATGACAATAGAAGAGGGAACGACTCAAACCGGCATGCATGTTTGTTTGGTAATGCTCTAGCCTTATACCAAGTTTCATTGCTTGGCTACATTTGGGAAGCATTTAGCGTAGGGGAGGGGGGGCAGGAAAACACTCTTTCCATAAACGGTTTGTCAAAAATGCCCATACAACCTCGTTCCCAGGGTGAATAAGCGGTAGGCCTCTACGTGAAATTCCACTGTCCATATTTGACCCTGGTATCGGCCCTGTCTATTCGCAGTTTGATTGGCTGTTCAAACAATAGAAATTTTGAGTGACGTCACAGTTTCTTCAAAATTTCACACCAAAATAGGCCGAAAACTATGTGAAAAACATCTATAAAAACGAAAAGATGATGCCACATGAGATATTGTATCTTGCCTGACAGTTATCAATGAAATTCTTTGCATTTCCTTTGAAAGAACATCTGCTTTCGGGACAGACATCTTGTTTTTATGCCTAGGCCAAATTTGGCAGATTTTGTGGCCGGTACCAGGGCCAAGATCGATTTGACAGTTGAGATTCCAGGAAATTCAGTTTGGGGCATGGGGACGAGGTTGACGCCCTTATGGATTAGGGTTAAGATATCTCCAAAAGGCTTGTTTCAAAGGTAACAGCTACCACCGAGGCTACCACTTTGAATTCTTCAAAATAATATATGAGCATATATAAGACATAACTTCAAAATTGCTGAGGACAGCGAAAACAATTTCGGACATACTTAAAAATCGCTTTTTCCTCTGACACTCCCCAGTGTAGCCTATAAACGTCAGAAACAGACCAAAACAAAGAACTCAGGCGGAATTTAAGATATACAGTAACTAAGAAATATACAAAATGGTACAACAACAACATCCAGTCAAAAGAAACTCAACCAATAAGAGGTACGATATAGCTACATTTTAATAACAGCGCGTTTATCCGGACTACAACTCAACCACATTGTGCAACTTTATTAAGGCTAAGATTTGACAGAAGAAGGCGAGGGGCAATTTACTCCTTCGAATCTAGTACACCCTGAGCTGGAATCTCTATTGCTTTTCATTGGAGTCTTGAAAGAATCCTTTTGTTTCAATAGGAATCTAGTACGATTTTTGGAGGAGTGAAATGTCCCTCAGAAGGATGAATGTAAAAGAAACTAATTACTGTAATTCATCAGCAAGCTAACCAAGACTTACCTTCCGGGGTTTTAAGACAGTACGCAATGTGGTTGTGGCAAAGCAATGCATATTCTAGGAGTGTGTTCCAGACCCAGAAGATCCAGAATGTTTAGTTTGTGAAAGCGATCATGGAGGTAAAAGTAGAATGACAAGTTGTGTAATTTGTTTAATGGGTGTTATTTCTTTTCAAAAAAAAATTAGATCTCTGAAGCTGACAGTTTACCCAAGGGATTCCAGCTATAAACCTGTCATCTTAGGCCTCACACGAATATTTGGTCTCTTTTAAAGAATATTACAACAAAGAAAAAAGTAATGAATGAAATTGGACTGGTTTGTCGTTAAAGCGCTTGTTTTAGGCATCTGGTAAAAATACAGGTAGAATAACATGAGCGTCCGAATCACCAATGAAATTATATAAAATTGGAAATACAACCAAATAATTTGCTAAGATTAAATATTACAAATTTGTAAGACCCTTTTTGAAACACACCAACATCGACATAAGAATATCTAAGCTCAGAATCTTTAAAATATTACATTTCTTGAAATATATTAATTTTCATAACAAAACGATTACCCTATAAGAAACTATAAATGCTCTTTTCTAAAAATCAAGACACTTCGAAATTGACTAAAGAGGTAGGCCTAAACAAGAAACAAAGAAACTACATGTATTTGTTTATAAGGAAGTTCGGGTCGGGCTCAGTACTGGAAATTCCTAAACTGACAGCCAAATCTGAGTACTCAAAATTCTTTAGCAATTCTTTAACTTTTTTCTTTGTGATTCCTCAAAATAACCCCAGGTCAAAGGTGTCACATTATGAGTAGAAATGATTCAAATAAATACTTATTGAAACAAGAAGTACTGCTTCCGCTATTTAAAACTTCAGCTTTTTTGTCGAAATGAAAAGTTAATAAAGAAAAAGTAGATTTCCTGAGTAGACTTCGATCCAGTACCATAAATTTCTTAAGTTTATGCCTATCCGAGGGGTCTGAGTACTACCTTACTTATAAAGCACCTCCTGATAAAAAATGTGTTTCGCTTAAATTCTGCATTCTATTTAACTGATATCTTGAACATCAAATACACTTTTTAAACAAGCAAACGCTCGATAAGCAACTAGGGCTGAACTGACCTTAACATTTAGCAACTTGAGGGCTCAATTGAATTAATGTAAGCAACTAAGAAGTCAAACAAACATGCTTTATACGCTTTCTTGTTGTTGGGAAATTGTTCATTCTTATGTTTTGCATGTTGAAGTTCTTTAGCCAACGTTTTTCCACTTTCTGTCCCAAAAGTCGTGTTGAAGGCCTAACATTTGATGATTTTGATCCGCGAAGTTAGGAGTTGTTTTTAGGTAGAAGAAATGTTAAGCAACTTTTAAACAACTTTGAAACAATTTTAAACAACAAAATGTCTAAAATTTTTGGCAACTTTTCGGGCTGGATAAAAGTCCAGTTGCTTATTAAAAGAAAGTGTAGACCTCTGTCTGGATGGTCTTGTGCTTAAACATTTGTTTTGCCTTTTTTAGCTAGACCATCATAGACCACCATAATAGGTTGATGAAAAAACACTAATTAATTGTGGTGGCTGCTTGTATATGGAGGCCCGTTCTGGTCAAAATCAACATATTTATTAATGTTGTGCAACACAATTTACACAGTACACTTAGATTTTCAATGATAGTTGGTTAAATGCCAAGTAAATACCAAGCATTATTAAAGATAACCCTTTGCATTTCACCAAATTAGTTTTTTGTAGTGAAACCGAATTTATATTTTTTAGTGATACCAAGTTCATTTTTTGTAGTGACATCGAGTTTATTTTTTGTAGTGACAGCGAATTTATGTTCTAGTCACATCGAATTTATTTTGTAGTGACATCGAATTTATTTTGTAGTCACATCGAATTTATTTTGTAGTGACATTGAAGTTATTTGCATATCCCATAATGCAACGGGAATTATTTAGCATATCCCATAATGCACTTGGAAAATTTATTTATTCTCTTTCTATTTTTCCCAACTAAGTAACCCCAACTCTCTTCGTCAAATTCAAATATGCCTAGGCCAGGAAGACACCAGTTCAGGGAGAGAAACCTGCGAGGATTCTCAATCTTCTGCCAGCATTTAAAAGGGGTTTGCACACTACTTGCTAGAGCAGATGATTTAACAACGTTGTCCACTACATCTCTACAGGAAACCAGGCATCGATTGCTGGATGCTTATGGCACTATAGTTTTGCTTTTGCAGGAAGTAGGAAACAACAACCAGAATGCGACCGGCTTGCAATCTGTTGCAATCAGGGAACCACTTGAGAGTCTGAAGGGATTAGTGCAACACTTAATAGCTCATATCAATGAAGAACTAGAGAAAAGGGACAACATACATTTTGATCAACAATTAGCTGTTCAATATAGTACTCAAGTGGATACTGAGAAAACTGGCTCAGGTCGAAAAACTATTAAGATCACAAAAGATCAACTAGAACACCTTAGATCTCTTTACTTTTCCTAGCAGAAGATTTCAGAGCTTCTTGGGGTCAGTATTTCTACGATTCAAAGGCGGCGAAGGGAGTATGGTTTGAGTGAAAATCTGGAGAAATTTTCTAATATTTCAGACGATGAATTTGATAGCATTTACAGTGGCATTTCCCAGTCAGAAAATGGGCCCATGACACCAAACATTGGTCGTCGAAGATTTATTGGAGCATTAAGAAGCCGAGGACAAAGTATTCAGAGATGGCGCATAAGTGAATGCTTGAGGAGAGTTGATCCTGTAGGTACTGCTCTTCGTTGGAGAATGCTCATCCACCGTTGTAAATACTATATGCCGATGCCAAATAGCTTGTGGCATATAGACTCATGCCATAAACTGATACGCTACAAACTGATCATTCATGTTTGCATTGATGGCAAAACTCGCATAAATATGTATGCGTTTTGTCATAACAACAATAAAGCCCAAACAGTTCTCTCCTTGTTCGAGAATGCTGTTGGAACTTGGGGCCTCCCTTCAAGGGTGAGAAGCGAATACGGAATGGAAAATTATTATGTTGGTGTATACATGATTCATCACTGTGGAGAAAATAGAGGAAGCATAATAACTGCATCCTCGGTCCACAATTGTCAGGTAGAGAGGCTACATCGTGATGTTTATTCAGGTGTACTAGTGTTTTACTCACAAATCTTTGAAGAGCTTGAAAATGAAGGACTAGATGTTCTTAACGATGTCCATATCTATTCACTGCATCACATCTACATTCCTAGAATCGAAAAATCCCTGCAAGAATTCATTCAACAGATGAACAACCGTCCTGTTTCCACAGAAAGAAATCAGTCTCCCTTACAGATGTGGCAAAGTGGAATGCTTCAAAGCATATACTCAGATGACATCATATTGAGCGCAGCGGATGTTGATGATTATGGCATCGATCCTAACAGTGTTTCATCAGTTGAAGAACAAGACTATCAGGTGGCCATTGAGCCCCCTTCGATTGGTCACTTAGATGTCAATACGATTCAGTTGCCTGATCCCATGGAGAACAATAATAACAAAGGCAAAACTCTGTTCCATCAGTGCATCGAAGTCATTGAAAATTCCATATAACAAAACAGAATAATGGGTCTATATGTAACTATTAACTGCGAAATTTAAACAGAATTTTGAATACTGCAAATTCTCAAATGTGCTTCCTCTCTTGAATGACGATCGCCTCCTAAAAGCTGTAAAACTGATAACAAACAGTACAGTTCTTTCAAACCATACCAAAACCATTCATAAAAAATGTAATTCTACTTTATTGGAATTTGCAGGATTACCTTGATAATAAATGATCTGCATGTTAATACTGTAGTTACAATTCAATGTCTATATAGTCAGCAATTCATAAATAAAACAAAACAAACAGAACACTTGTACTTGGGTTATTGCACTTTTATGTAGTTACTGAAGTCCAAAATATGCCTGCCCAAAGGCTAGGTTATATATGTTAAAGAGCCTTTCCTCAGTAGGAAGTGGATGCTGGAGTGTCCCTCTAGGTAGCTTAAGCACATTTACACATGTATGCACAGTCGGAGTGAAACCTGGTACTATCTTCTCCTGGCTGGTTCCATCTTTTCCTTGGTCATCTGGTGAGGCTAAGCTGGCAACTTTTGACTCAGTAGGGAGCACAAAATCAATTGATGGCTTTATTTGAAAGCTCAAAATTGGCTCCTCTGTGGCACCTGTAACAAATTGGAGTATGTTAGCAAGGCTGAGCACTGTGCCACCAGAGGACCGTCTACCTGCCGCAACTTCTCGTACATATTTTATGAACAGCTGATACACCTCCTTTTCTTTTGTCAATGCATTTGACCCCATCTCTGAAAAGGTAGGCTTTAACACGAGCAACAAATTTTGAACACTCGGCTTGCGCTGTGCATCCTTTCGGAGAAGATGCAGCAGGAATGGAAAATTAGGCAAAGCAGATAACATTCCTGTTTGCTCAAGGCCTTTTTGAATGCCATTAATACACATATCTGTAGAGTTGAATGAAATAATCTGTTGCAGCTGTGATTCTTCCAGGAAGGCAGGAAGTTGACCATTTTGCAACATGGCAGTGCCAATCATCACTCCAACTTTGACATAGTCCTCTGACAAGAACTCCCTCAACCCATGATCAAAATATTTCTCCTTGATTGCTTTGTTCATAAGCATCAGCCATTCTTTCCTTGGGCCACCAAAGTCCACTGACTCTTCATTTATAAAGTCGACCTGGTAAGTGAGGCGATAGTCAGGTACATACTCTTGTTCACTAAATCTTGAAACCAAAATATTATCCCTATCCACAGTTATATATAGACTGATTACATTCCTCCCACTCTTTCGGAAACAGCTCATAACAACTACAACAACATAATCGCTGTTTCCCCAGAGTGGGACTCATAATCTATAAGTCAAACAGTCGGCCTGATATGCCAACTTTCTGGCATATCCAATCAGAATGCAGAACAGCCCGAATCTACAGCAGTGATTGGCTTATCTATTACTCCCACCTTTTCCATCTCTAGTTTCCCCAATGGCCGCCAAGCTTCGAGCAGCTTCGCCACAGCTTTTTCGGGGCAGAAAAGACAACCTTCCACCTGTATATACATAATCCCCATACTAATAGTTAATAAAAACGTTCGTTTTAGTACTAATGATTTCTTTTTTAATTTTTGAGAGCAAAAAGTACGAATTTAGAGACGTTTTAGGGTCGGCTGTCAAGTCAAATTTTAGGCCGCTCGGATGACATGACGCTTTCTTGCGTGCGAAAAGAGGTATTAATGAACTTGGATGCATTTTGGGCTCAAATGAAGTTAGGAGAAGCATATTTCTCTGTACAACTAAATTTGTTTGTATGTTGCAAACCCAAAAATACAGATTTGGGCAAGTTTTAGGGTCAGTAGTCGGGAAATTTTGTTAGGCCATCCTTCACACCAGAAGGAGGTTCGTGAAAATTAGGCCGACTTTTTGACTGAAAGTTTATGAGTCGTAGTTGGACTGGGGTGGTGGGGTGTGGAGGAGCGTAGACTATGACGAATGTAATAAGTCTAAGTTATATAGTTGGTAGGTCCAGTTTGAATTTCCTCGTCAGCAGACGACAACTCAAGTGCCCTTCCCTTCACTATTTCATGCTGAAGAAACTGCAAAACTTCAACAGGGTCTGAAAGTTACAGCCTTTTCCGTTTTTCTATGATTTCAATGATTTCAAAGGGGCACTTTGGATCATTTGGCTTCTCTGCTTCAATCTCATCATTGGCAACATTTTTGCTTCCATATTTCCAATGTCCAGGATGTTTGTTGATTTTTCTGTCTCAATGATGTTTCCTAAAGCTGGAACCTCTAGTAGACTTGAGTCATCAATGTGAGAAAACGCAATGTCTTCTAGGAGACGAATGTATATGGAGCAGGTTGGAGATATAGACTTGAGAAGCAGCTTTCCATCTATCTTCTTATTCTTTGGTATGGTTGGCTTTATTAGCACGCCACCAGAATTTTTCACAAATTCAAAATCGACCCAGTCAATAGCAGAAGGAAGCAAGGCTTTTACTTCATCATACAGCATTGTGGCACTCGACTGTCTGTCGAAGTCAAATCCAGAGATTACATGGCCTTTTCTTTCCAGTTCCAGTTTCTGGGTTTTTGTTGGCACACGTTCAGCAGCCTGTTCTAGTATGATGACATCTCTTGTAACAATGTCAGGTCCTGGTGGCCTCCCTCTTCTCTGATTACCACAATTATATGGAACACTGTGTGGTCTAGGGTTATTGTCAATTCTTTGAAATCTACCATTTATACCCCTGTTTGCTGTTGTCGGGAACCTCCGCTGGAGCTCTGACACAGCCGATAATTGTCTCAATGTTGTTGTCGAAACTCGA
Organism: Chrysaora quinquecirrha; assembly: GCA_014526335.1. Lineage (NCBI taxonomy): Eukaryota > Metazoa > Cnidaria > Scyphozoa > Semaeostomeae > Pelagiidae > Chrysaora > Chrysaora quinquecirrha. The sequence goes on along the minus strand of JACTAT010000347.1, from coordinate 172,122 downwards.
GCTCCTGCATTATTAATGGTTATGCTAGGCCCGGCAGGGTTAGCAGACGTGGAGCAAACTCTGTCAGCAGCTGCCTTAAGACGAGACACTGCTTGTTCAGGATTGTTGTTTCCAATGAGACCAACAAGTTCATTGATTCGCTCTATGGCCATCCTGGCAACAGATTGTGTTTGCACGGGTCGAGAGTTGTCCATTCTGAAGCAGGAACCATCTAGAACCCACCATGTGCTTCGTGGCAAACAGATTTCCCGCCAAAATTGCATTATGGGATATGCTAAATAATTCCCGTTGCATTATGGGATTTGCAAATAAATTTGATGTCACTACAAAATAAATTCGATGTGACTACAAAATAAATTCGATGTCACTACAAAATAAATTCGATGTCACTACAAAATGAATTCGATGTGACTAGAACATAAATTCGCTGTCACTACAAAAAATAAACTTGATGTCACTACAAAAAATGAATTTGGTGTCACTAAAAAATTTAAATTCGATTTCACTACAAAAAACTAATTTGGTGAAATGCAAAGGGGTATCTTTAATAATGCTTGGTACATACTTGGCATTTAAACAACTATCATTGAAAATTTAACTGTACTGTGTAAATTGTGTTGCACAACATTAATAAATATGTTGATTTTGACCAGAACGGGTCTCCATACTTGTAGCCTTGGACAGCAAGTCCGTTGCCTGCTTTATGTTTGAGGAGTTATAAATGTTAGATTTGCCAATCCATTATCTTACATCAATGATCAACGATTCTCAAGCGTGTTGTGCACAAAAGCAACTCTATTTCAATCAAAAAATGAGTGGCCTGAAGACTTTTGTCCTCTTTCATGGAGTGAAACGTGTAAATTTTAAAGAAGAAGAAATGAACTCGAGAAGAATTTGCAACATCTTCAAGGTAGGCTATAGGGACGCTTTATTAGACAAGATCATTTCCTTTACATTTATCCAAAGCATATAGGGTAGGGGTGGGAGTAATCGTACACTTTTGGTTAGTTTTGATTATCTTTTAGAAACTAATATACTGGCATATTATTGTAAATCTGCCCTCTTTGTTCTAAAATACGACTTTTACGGTGAAAAATAAGTTCAAAGCATCAGAAAATTAATAAAAAATATCCCAAAATGCAGTACAACGTCTTCATTTCTATGAATTGGGCCATTTGATAGTCAGTTGGAAAGACCCTCAAACCGACTGGACCCCCACGTCCGGGCCTCAATGGGAGTACCCCGGGGTACAGATGCTACCAGAAGGCAATCTTTGCTTTGCCTAATAATGACAAAAGATCGTTATTGTGATCACTTGTTTCCCTTCATTACTCTAATAGGCCTCGGTCTACACAGCATGTTCAAGTTTATAACTGAAGAATTATGTGGTTGTTACAATTTGAAGCACTTAAACATCTACATTTTTAAATTATTTTTATTCTAGATAAATCCTGACACACTATATTTAGAAGATGATCAACGTAACACCCACTTTCCATCCATCGATGGTGATTTTTTCACCTTGGATATGCTCAACAGAGTGAGCTACGAGGTATGCAGAGAAACAACGGGAGCAAATGGGGGTGTGACAGAAGCAGATGTGCGGTCAACCAGCAGCTACGTCAATACCCAGCAAGAAACCGTGCAACCAAGAGGGAGAATACTTGGACCTAGGGCTGCCACATTCAGGCCAACAGCATCAACATCAACCTTCACTGGGGGAAGTCCAAGAAAAATGCATTCTGCTACCCAAATTGGCGAGAAATGCATAACCAAATGCATCTACAAAGCCTGTTTCAATGCCAGCCAAGTTCCCCTTTTACAGTTGTCGATCTACGTAAAGCTGAGCGAAAGCGAATGTAATGTTCAGTCAATCACTGAAAAAGGAGCACCAACTGGGCATTTTGAAGGCGAGCCAATCATTTTATGCAACAGCAAAGGGTTTGAATTCGACGACTCTGAGCAAACGAAAGGTGAGTTTACCTGAAATTCTTATACACTTACAAAAATACACTTTTTCCATTGTTGTATCGTTTTAAACTTGGTAGAACGCATACATAATTACATACATACATATGAGTGGTGTGTCACTTCTTAACAAGGCGTACGTAATTCTTGGGATTTGTAAATCTCTTTTTCCTTTCTGATCAGATTTATGAGATTTACTGAGATCTATAAAGATTTATACATGGATTTCCTCAATTGTTTCTTGATATTCCAAAACTTGCCTGTCGAAAGCAGCAGTCTTCCTGTCAAGAAGACGGTAAAAATGTTTGCATTTGGTCTCGCAGACCTTAGTTTGTCTTTAGATTACGTCTTTAAAGAATGCACACACTGTTCGAAGCACGGGCGAATCAAGACTTGTGCACATGTGCAGTAGCTAAAACTCGAAATTTATAAGAGATTTATAGGATTTATAAGATGCAAAAGAATTGTAAGATCTATGGAAATTTATTGGTAAAGTTTACAAGATTTATGAAGTTATACAACCCTCGCATACATACATCCAAAATAATAAGCTACATACATTAGGCTTCCACACAAGTTTCCTTAATATGACACTACAGTTCTTTGAAAAAGGCAGACGTTTGGCAGAAAAAATTGTAAAACAATTTGCCCATTTCAAAGCTTTTTTCACTACAAAAACATACTCAAGTATACATTACATTTAACAGGCATTCAGTTTTTGCAGTTGGGGTCGAGAAAAAATGAAAAGTGAAAAGGTGAAAAAGTAAAAAAGTGAAGAACTGAAAAAGTGAAAATATGAAAAAGTGAACAAATAAGAAAGTAAAAAGGAGAAGAAGTGAAAAAGTGAAAAAAAAATATGAAAATGTAAGAAAGCAAAAAAGTGAAAAAGTGTGAAGTGAAAAAGTGAAAAAAGTGGAAAAGTGACAAAGAAAAAAGCGAGAAAGTGAAAAAGTCAAATTGTAAGAAAGCTAGAAAGTGAAAGAGTGAAAAGTGAAATAGTGAAAACATGAAAAACTGAAAAATTGGAGAAGTCACAGTAAAAAATTGAATAAGTGACAATGTGAAAAAAGGAAAAAGTGAACAAATGAAGGGAGGTCAAAAGAAAAAAAGTGAAAAAATTGAAAAAGTGAAAAACTTAAATAATGGGAAAAGTGAAAAAATGAAAAAGTGACAATGTGAATAAGTGAAAAAAGTGAAAGAGTGAAAAATTCAAAAAGTCAAAAAAAAGTGAAAAAGTGAAAGAGTAAAAAGGTGGAAAAGTGAAAAAGTGGATGAAAAAAGTGAAAATATTAAAAAGTGAAAAAGTAAAAAAGTAAAAAGGGAAGAAGTCAAAAAGTGAAAAAAATATGAAAATGTAAGAAAGCAAAAAAGTGAAAAAGTGAGAAAGTGAAAAGGTGAAGAACTGAAAAGTGAGAATATGGAAAAGTGAAAAACTAAAAATTAAAAAGAGAAGAAGTGACAAATTGAAGAAGTAAATAAGTGAAAAGTGAGAGATTAAGTAGGTGAAGAGGTGAAAAAGTGAATGAATAAAGAGTGGAAGTATTAAAAAGTGAAAAAGTAAAAAGTGAGAAAGTGAAGAACTGAAAAAGTAAAAAAGTGAAAAAGTGAGAATTTGAAAAATTAATAGGGTTAAAAAGTGAAAGAGTAAAAAAGGACAAAGTGAAGAAGTAAATAAGTGAAAAAGTAAAAGAGTAAAAAGATGAAGAAGTGAAAAAGTGACCAGGTAAAGAAGCAAAAAAGTGAAAAATTGAAAAATTTAAAATGTCAAAGAGTAAAAAAGTGAGGAAGTGAAAAAGAGAATAAGTAAAAAAAGCACAAAAAGTAAAAAGGAGAAGTGAAAAAGTAAAAAAATAAAAATATGAAAATCTAAGAAAGCAACAAAGTGAAAAAGTGAGAATGTGAAAAAGTTAAAAATTGAAAAGTGAAAGAATGAAAAAAGGACAAAGTGAAGAAGTAAAAAAGTGAAAAAGTGAACAGATAAAGGAAAGTAAAAAGTGAGAACATGGAAAATTGAACGAGTCAAAAAGTAAAACACGTCAAAAGTCAAAAATGAAGAAAGTGAAAATGTGAAAAATGAAGAAGCAAAAAGTGATTAAGTGAAGACCTGAAAAGTTAAAATATGGAAAAGTGAGAAAGTAAAAAAGTAAAAAGGCGAAGAAGTGAAAAGGTGAAAACATAAAAATGTAAGAAATTTAAAAAAGTGAAAAAGTAAAAAAAGGAAAATGTATGAAAGTGAAAAAGTGAAAAGTGATTAAGTGAAAAAGTGAAAAATTGAAAAAGTGAAAGAGTGAAAAGGTGAAGGAGTGAAAAAGTGAAATAGTGAAAAGGCGAAAAAGTGAAGAAATGAAAAAATGAAAAAGTGATTGAGTGAAACAGTGAAAAACTGAAAAAACAAAAAACCAAAAAAGTGAAAAAAGGAAAAGTGAAAAAAGTGAAAAACTGAAAATTTAAAAAAGTGAAAGAGTAAAAGGTGAAGAAATGAAAAAGAGAATAAGTAAAAAAGTGAAGAACTGAAAAAGTGAAAAGATAAAGGAAAGTAAAAAGTGAGAACATGGAAAATTGAACGAGTCAAAAAGTGAAACACGTCAAAAAGTCAAAAAATGAAGAAAGTGAAAATGTGAAAAAATGAAGAAGGAAAAAAGTGATAAAGTGAAGACCTGGAAAAGTTAAAATATGGAAAAGTGAGAAAGTAAAAAAGTAAAAAGGCGAAGAAGTGAAAAGGTGAAAACATAATAATGTAAGAAATTTAAAAAGTGAAAAGTAAAAAAGGAAAATGTATGAAAGTGAAAAGTGAAAAGTGATTAAGTGAAAAGTGAAAAATTGAAAAAGTGAAAGAGTGAAAAGGTGAAGGAGTGAAGAAGTGAAATAGTGAAAAGGCGAAAAAGTGAAGAAATGAAAAAATGAAAAAGTGATTGAGTGAAACAGTGAAAAACTGAAAAAACAAAAAACCAAAAAAGTGAAAAAAGGAAAAGTGAAAAAAGTGAAAAACTGAAAATTTAAAAAAGTGAAAGAGTAAAAAGGTGAAGAAATGAAAAAGAGAATAAGTAAAAAAGTGAAGAACTGAAAAAGTGAAAGTATTAAAAAGTGAAAAAGTAAAAAGTGAGAAAGTGAAGAACTGAAAAAGTGAAAATATGAAAAAGTGAAAAAGTAAAAAAGTAAAAAGGACAGAAGGAAGAAGTAAAAAGGTGACAAAGGGAAATAGTGAAAAAGGAAAAAAGTGAAAAAGTGAAATAGTGAAAAACTGAAAAAGTAAAAAAGTGAAAAAGTGAGAATTTGAAAAATTAAAAGTGTGAAAAAGTGAAAGAGTAAAAAGGACAAAGTGAAGAAGTAAATGAAAAAGTGAAAAGTAAATAGGTGAAGAAGTGAAAGAAAAAGTGAAAGTATTAAAAGTGAAGAAGTGATAAAGTGAAAAGCCAAAATATGAAAAGGTGACAATATGAAAAAGTGAAAAATGAGTCAGGAAAAAGTGAAAAAGTGAAAAATTGAAAAAGTGATAAAAAGAAAAAGAAAAGAATTGAAAGTGTGAAAATATTAAGAAGTGAAAAAGTAAATGAGTAAAAAGGTGAAGAAGTGAAAAAGTAAAAAAGGGAAAATGTAAGGAAGCAAAAAAGTGCAAAAGTGAAAAGTCATAAAGTCAAGGAGTCAAAGAAGTCAAAGAGTGAAGAAAGTGAAAAAGAAAAAAAGTGAAAAACTTGAAAAAGTGAAAAACTGAAATAATGGGAAAAGTGAAAAAATGAAAAAGTGACAATGTGAAAAGTGAAAAAAGTGAAAGAGTCAAAAATTAAAAAAGTGAAAATGTGAAAGAGTAAATATGTGAAAAAGTGAAAAAATCAATAAGTAAAAAAGTTAAAAAGTGAAAAAGTAAAGAACTGAAAAAGTCAAAATATTAAGAAGTGAAAAAGTAAAAATAGGAAAATGTAAGAAAGCAAAAAAGTGGGAAAGTGAAAAAGTGCAAAAGTGAAAAAAGTGAAAAAGTGAAAAAGTGAAAAGAGAAGAAGTGAAAAAGTGATAAATTGAAAATGTAGGAAATTTAAACAAGTGGGAAAGTGAAAAAGTGCAAAAGTGAAAAAGTGACAATGTGAAAAGTGAAAAAGTAAAAAAGTAAAAAGGTCAAGAATTGAAAAAGTAACAAGGTAAAAGAGTGAAAGTGCAAGATAGCAAAAAAGTGAGAAAATGATTAAATGAAAAAGTCCAAATATGAAGACTTGACAATATGGAAAATGTGAAAAAAGTGAAAGAGTAAAGAATTGAAAAAGTGAGAATATTAACAAGTGGAAAAGTAAAAGAGTAAGTAGGTGAAGAAGTGAAAAGGTAAAAAAGAGAATATGTAAGAAAGCAAAAAAGTGAAAAAGTTGAAAGCGAAAAAGGGAAAAGGTGAAAAAGTGAAAAGTGAAGACCTGAAAAAGTGAGAAAATGAAAAAGTGAAAAAGTCAAAATATGAAAAGGTGACAATATAGACAGTGTTTTTCTTGAAAAAACTGGCTCAAAGCTTAACCTCAAATTTTATTACACATTTTGACTAAATCGACTATGTATATTTCAAATCCGAGATGGGCCAAGAAAAATTTTGACCAGAAGTTCACTTTTTTGCTTACGTCATCAACAGGTGAAAAATGTACTTTGAACCCCTATAAAACTTTGCAAGTACAAATTATGACAAAACTAACTTGATATATGAGCTCTACACAGTCAGAGCTTTCGAACGATGTATAATTTTTTTTATTTTACCAAATTCTAAATTTTTAGTTATGACACCATCTTTATTTGATGACGTCATCCTAGTCTTAAAAACAGGCAGAACAACAAGGAAAGATAACTTAGAATTAGCTTTTGAACGGATTTATGTGTAGTTTTGGGTGCTCAATTCAAAAATTTATGACCCGACGCTTGAAAATTCATGGAAAAGTGAATTACAGGCATGACCGGCATGGAATATACTGTATCTATTGCCATTATGCGATAGGAAGTATAATACCCGTTTCGTTAACTAAACGATTAATATTTGAGAGAAAACATACATAAATGGACATCCTCATTTGAAATACAAATGCTGCGATGCCTGAAAATGCCAGGAAATGTCAATAACCCACATGGGTTGACGAAGCTGTTCACGTAAAGGTTCAAGTGAACAGCTTCATAATTCTTTTTCTTGGTTAGATTATAATATTATTATTAATTTCATAAATTCCAACAACTCCAAGTCCCTGTGTAACACCGAAATTTCCCAAAACCGTAAATTAGAAAAACTTAAACAAGAATATCTAGCTACAGGCATTGACCCCAACAAAGTTATCTTTAATTTTTCGTCCTATGTCCTTAACGAAATTGAAAAGAAAGTCCTTTCCCGTGGTCTCAGATTTAACACAATGCTCAGTAAATTTAATTATTGCTCTTTCCTTACTCCATTCGAAAAATTAGCTTGTGACCTCAAGAATAAGCCTATCTCTAATAGTAATGTTAATTTTGATTTTGTTAAGACTCGCCTTAAAAGCATTGCTCTCTCTTCGTTCTTTGGCTTTGATTCTAGACACCTTCCACTTCATATTAGCAAAGCTGAACTATCTGCTCTTAAAAACCTGTCTCGAAATAAAGATATCGTCATCCTCCGCCCTGATAAAGGCAATGGCGTCGTCATTCTAAATCGCTCTGATTACATTACTAAAGTCGACTCTGTCCTCTCTGACACTTCTAAATTCTCTAAACTCGACCATGATATGCTTGATCTCTCTATCAAAAGAGAAAATAAATTAGTTTGCTTTCTTAGAGATAAACTACTCAAACATAAATCCATAACTGACTCTGTCTATAAAGATCTTTTTCCTTCTGGTAGCACGCCTGGTATCCTGTATGGGTTGCCCAAAGTCCACAAGCCTGACTGTCCTACACGTCCTATCCTCTCAGCTCTTGGCACTTACAACTACAAATTAGCCAAATTTCACTATCAATGAATTTTCTGTCAAGAACTCTTTCTCATTTGTTTCTGAAATTACGGCTTTTGCATCTAATAAATCACTTTTCATGGCCAGCTTTGATGTTTTCTAGTCTCTTCACCAATATTCCTTTGGATGAAACTATTGACCTTTGCATAGAACAACTTTTCTCTGGTTCAGAAAATATCAGACACAACGATTTCACTTTTAATCATTCTCAGTTCGGTAATCTTTTAACTCTCGCCGCTAAAGACAATCATTTCATTTTCAATAATAACCTCTACGATCAAATTGATGGTGTAGCCATGGGTTCGCCCCTTGGTCCCTCCTTTGCTAATATATTCATGAGCTCTCTTGAAAAACAGTACCTTGATAATTGCCCTTCTGAATTTAAACCCGTCATGTATCGTAGATACGTTGACGATACATTTTAGTAGGACCCAAGTCGCATGCTAGACTTCACCAGCTTCTAGCATCAGTGACATCACCAAGTCGCGCTATAGTGCGACGGTTTAATCTAGTGCGATGGTTTCTCCAACCTCAAGAGTTCTTATAATCCTTGTCTGAAACCGCTAGCCTCATTTCCGATTTAACAACCTTTGCAATCTAGAAGTTTCCAGAATGTTCCAGAAAGTTCCGCAAGATTCTAGAAACGAGAAATCCTACAATCTAATTGACTAGAACTTTCCAGAAGTTTCCAGAATGTTCCAGAAAAAGGGAACGTCCCTAATAATCCTACAATCTAATTGACTAGAACTTTCCAGAAGTTTCCAGAAGTTTCCAGAATGTTCCAGAAAAAGGGAACGTCCCTAAGAATCCTGCAATCTGATTGGCTAGAACTTTCCAGAACTTTCCAGAAGTTTCCAGAATGCTCCAGAAAAAGGGAACGTCCCTAAGAATCCTGCAATCTGATTGGCTAGAACTTTCTAGAACTTTACAGAAAGTTCCAGAAAGTTCCACAAGATTCTAGAAATGAGAAATCCTACAATCTGATTGGTTAATAATTCAAACGTCACATTTGATCAATCTATAAAATCGAAGCGTAAGGTGAAATCAGTCTAGTTGAAAATTAGTCATGAAGAGGTCACACGAAGAAGAGAGCTCAGCTGCTAATAATAGTAAGCGAAGAAAAATCGCTTGCAATGTGTGTGAGAAATTGCTTGACAGAATCTTAAATCTCGCATCACATAAGCGAACAGCGCATGGTATACACCCGTCAGCAGCAGAACCAATAAATTAGTCAGTGAAGGTAAGAACATGAACAAGATGGATAAGAAAGCATTTAGAATATATACCGAAGAAGAAGATATCAAAGACTGGGCAGGAATCACACAGCATACTATTCGAGAAATTAAAGAAGAATTGCCAGGCCACAAACAGGGGATAAAGTATTACATCACTATTGATGCTGAATTTAAAAAGTATGGTGATAAGTCTATGGTTACAGAACCACCACCCACATTCAGAACCACCGTGCAGGCGTTGTTAAGGACAGAGTATGACTTTGTTGAAGATCAGATAGTTGAAGCTATCAACACACTACGAGATAAGATTGATGAATTCTGGGAGAATGGAAGTGGTTGGATATTTACAAAGTTTACCCAACTGCAAGTGAAGATGTTTGATTATGATGCAATTCGCGGTGGAAAGTATTTGCAACTACCAACATACATAAAAAACAAGCCAGCCATCATCAATACTGAAAACAGAGACGATAAATGCTTCATCTGGGCAATCCTATCCGCTCTACATCCACCAGCAGGAAATCCATATAGAGTTGCAAAGTATCATCCATACTCGGATGAACTTAACTGTGAAGGATTGACATATCCAGTAAAAGCAACTGATAAAAAGATGATTGATACATTTGAAATAAACAACAACATTTCAATCAACATCTATATGGATGAAGATGGTGAAATTGTACCAGTAAGAATAACTGAAGTTGAACGTGAAAAACATGAGCATTTGCTATTGATATTCAATGACGATGGTGAGAGCCACTATTGCTGGATAAAGGACTTGAGTCGTCTTTTTGCAGGTCGAGATGGTCACAAACATAAGCGAAAACGTTTTATCTGTCCTCTATGCTTATCAGGATGTACAACTCAAGAAAGATTGGAAAAGCATGAAAAGCTATGTCAGAAAATCAAGATCTCTCAAGCTGTTGAATATCCCCGAGATACAGAATTAAAGTTTGGACATTTCAAACATCAGAGCTGGCTACCATTTATCATCTATGCAGATACTGAATCCATTCTGGAAAGCTCAAACAGAAGAGCTGCTTATCAAGAACACAAACCGATCAGTTATTGCATTTATGTCAAATCAATTGATGATAGATGGCAACAACCGTTGGAATGCTATACTGGTGAAGATTGCATGGAGGTGTTGATGAATCGACTAGATGAATTGAATGAAGAAATCCGAGCAGTGTTCAAGAAAACCATGCCGATGATTAGATTGACACCCGAAGAAAACGCAAGACATGATGTGGCTACACACTGCTATTGCTGCAAGCAGTTATTTGATGACAAGGATAGAAAGAAAGTCAAAGAGCATTGTCACATTACTGGGAAATACAGAGGACCGGCTTGCAAGTATTGTAACTTTAATCATCTGAATATAATAGCAAACACTCACACGATTCCGATCGTCTTCCACAATCTCAAAGGGTATGACATGCATCATGTCCTGAAGAATTTGAAGGGCAGAAATACAAAGATCATTGCCAATTCGAAAGAAAAGATCATGACTGCACAGGTTGGTGCTCATACTGATGTGAATGAAGATGGTAAGGAAAGAAATATTCATGGGATCAAATACATTGACTCCTTTGCATTTCTGAGTACAAGTTTGGCAACACTAGCCGGTAACCTACCGAAAGAACAATTCGTCTCTGTGAAAGGCTACCTACATGATGAGATTACTCAACAGCAGTATCCTGATGTATTGACAAATGAGCAGGAAAGAGTTGCAGAATTGAAAAGAGAACGCCAAGAAATGTTTCAACCTGGTGTAGCATGTAAAAACCCGCTAAAAGATGAAGATGTTCTAGATTATAGAAATTGGAAAATACCATCAAGGAAAGATTTGACAGATGCTGAAGCTGAAGAAGTTGAGAAAGCATTTGAGTTGCTGACAAGAAAAGGTGTTTATCCCTACGATTGGATGGACAGTGCAGCGAAAATGGAAGAAACATCTCTACCACCGAAAGAAGCATTTTACAGCAAACTCAATGATTCTGACATCAGCGATGAAGATTATGAACATGCTCAACAGGTTTGGCAATTCTTCAACTGCCAGACTTTTCAAGATTATCATGAACTGTACTTGAAAACTGATGTGTTGCTGTTGACAGATATATTCGAGTCTTTCAGAGAACAAAGTCTGGAATTCTACGGACTCGATCCTGCACATTATCTAACTGCTCCTTCGCTGGCCTGGGATGCGATGCTGAAGATGACTGGTGTGAAGCTGGAATTGTTATCCGAAGAAAAGAAGGACATTCTACTTATGATTGAAGACGGATTCATGGTGGTGTCTCGATAGCAGTGAAACGGCATGCTAAATCAACAGAAAACAACACGCTGATGTATCTGGATGCAAACAATCTCTATGGATGGGCAATGTCGCAACCAACGCCGTATGGTGGTTTCAAGCAGTTAACACAAGAAGAAATCAGAAATACAGACATCCACGCTTTGCTGACAAGATCGAATGAAGATGTTGGTTATATTCTCAAAGTCGATTTGGAATATCCAGCCGAGTTACACGATCATCATGCAGATCTACCATTGGCACCGCAAAGATTGCAAGTTCAAGAAGACATGGTATCAGAACATCAAAAGAACGCTCACGAAGAACTTTTCAATGGAAAAAAGTTAAAGTCAACACCGAAGCTAATACCAAATCTATTCAACAAAGAAGAATACCTCATGCATGAAAGAAATTTGAAGCAGTGTTTAGAATTGGGATTGAAGCTGACAAAAGTTCATGAACTCATTGAATTCAAGCAAAGTCTATGGTTGAAAGAATACATTGATTTTAATACCCAGAAGAGAACACATGCAATAAACGACTTTGAGAAAGATCTGTTCAAGTTGATGAACAATTCCGTGTTCAGGAAGACGATGGAAAATGTTCGAAATCATGGACGTTTTAAAATCTGTACTGATGAAGAAGTCTTGAGAAAATGGGTAAGAAATCCAAACTTTTACAGAGTAATTAAAATCAATGAAGACACGCTTTTGGTTGAGAAAAAGAAGAGGAAAGTTACACTCAACAAACCAATGTATATTGGTTTCAGCATATTGGATATTAGCAAAACATTGATGTATGATTTCCACTATAACTTTGCAAAGCCAAACCTTCCAAATGTTGAGTTATGCTACATGGATACTGATAGTTTCATATGCGACATACCAATGTCTAAAGATCAAGTCGATAAAGTATTGAAAGATCACGAAGATGGATTCGATTTCAGCAATTATGATAAAGAACATCAAAATTACTCTACAAGAAACGAAAAAGTTATCGGCAAAATGAAAGACGAGCTTGGTGGTGTGGGAATGAAAGAATTTGTTGGATTGAGATCAAAGATGTATAGCTATCAAATCAATGATGGAAATACAATCAAAAGAGCAAAAGGAATCAAAAAGTATGTTGTGAAGAAGCAAATGAAGCATGAAGATTATGTGAAATGTTTGATGGAAATGAGAGCGGATGCACACATTCAACGCAACATTGAATCACACTGTCACACCATCTACACGACGGAAAGAAAAAAGACATCGCTGAATCCCTTTGATGATAAAAGATACATTCTTGACGATGGATTTAACACGCTCCCATATGGACATTATTCGCTAGAAAGACGCTGCGAAGAAGAAAACATTGATTGAACTGTTTTAACAAACTATTTTAACAAACTGTTGTAACAGTATTCTAAACTATTTTAACAAACTGTTGTAACATTATTCTAAACTATTTTAACAAACTGTTGTAACATTATTCTAAACTATTTTAACAAACTGTTGTAACATTATTCTAAACTGTTGTAACAAATTGTTTTAACAAGCTTAAATTATATCTTTGTTTAACATAGTTTTAAACAAATAAATTGTTATCTAACTTGTTTTGAATGTTGAAATATTTATTAACCATTGAGTTCATTGAAACGTTTTTTGTTCTATTAATTAGAAAGAATATGCAATGTTGTCCACATGTAGCAGTCTCATAGGATTGAACTTGAACCTTGTTATAAGCAAGCTTGAACGGGCTAATAAAGTCTAGAAATTCTTTCAACATAGGAGCTTCACCAAACGAATCATAGAAATCCACTCGACCATCATCAGCAATATAGACAGCTACCCAGTGGGTTCCTTTACCAGTAAAATTATCTTCATTGAAAATAAATGAACAAGGTAGATAATGAATGTCGATGTTTTTGATTTCATCTTTCCCAAATACACCATGGAAATGAGGTAGCTTTTCACGTTTTACAAGTAATTTATTAATCGTTATATCATCCATAATTACCAATCTCGAATGATGTTTTTATGACTATCAATTTGAATGACCCTATCAAATTCACCCAAAATTACAATGTTCATCAAACTGTCAACAGCGTTTGCAAAATTTATACTTATTCTCAGATTACCCTCTCTTTTAAGCAAATATTGCTCATCTGCACAGTTTCCTTTTGGTGTCAAATCAAAACCATAGATTGCCGATCCTTGTTTGAATCTATCATAATCAATTAGACTAGGTGAATTATTCAACCTGGTCACCAAGCGACTGTAGGCATCAAAGTAATCATCATCATCATAATTCAATCTAAGAGGTGGGGTAATTTCTTGATTGTCAACAGTGACTTGAATGGCAGAAACAGAAACATGCTCAAACTCAAACGGATATCCCTCATCCGCTCCATTGAATGATGTATTATCAACCAGCGCAAAAAAACAATCTGTTTGGAATCTTTTCATTGAACACATTATCTTTAACCCAACTGGTTGTTGCAGCATTGATTAAGTAGCTTTCCATGTGAGGTTGACAGACTGGGTAAACTGCATTCGCTTTCATCAGTGTTCTTTCAATTCATTTCAATACATCATCTTTAACATGTATGTGATGAAGCACCAGTTTCACTTCGGAAATGTATAAGCGTGAAGTGTTTCCAGTTTTCCTCATCAAACAAAACACATTGCTGTTTGGACTCAATCGCCATTGAAGATGAACGCCAGGCAGCAAGTATTTGCTTTGTTGACATGAGGTTTTGTCAACACTTTAACCTTTTCACTATCGTCAAATGGTGCAGATCTTGCATTTAAACCCAGATTTTTTGTTGCTGATGTGGTTGTTGGAAAACCAACATTTTCTTTGCCCATCGTATCACTAATCCAGTTTGTCATTTTCAAATAGTTTTTAGCTCTGGATTCATCAAACGTTAGACTTGTTTCCAAGTAAGATTGATTAGCATACATTCCATTTGCTTCTGTGACGGGAGTGTCATTCAAAACCAACTCTATCTGCTTCCACATTGATTGACCATTATTATTTTTTACTCCAGCAAATTCTGTGGTGGTTTTTCCAATATTACTTCCATCGGCTCTTTTAATAGCTAGAGTCGAGACGAAATAAGAATGATTCAAGTCAATCATATGATCAGGCTGAGCAGGAATGTCAAACACAACAGTTTGTTTTGAGGCATTGAAAGCAGCAGTTTGTGGAAAATATTCAACATCTTTAAAATACTTGACATCGTTTTGAATTACTGGTGGGCAGAATAAATCCAAACTTTCACTAGGACATTCAGTATATTCTGGCTTTACGCTCATTGTTGTAATTTCTTCTTCAACAGTTTCTTCAACAAAGTTTTTTTCAAATCAGGTTTCTTAGCTCTTCTTTTCTTCATCGGCTGCTTAGGTATGAATATCCCCCACATGGTGCTTTCTTTTCTAGATCTTTTAGGACGAACCCTTGATTTCTTACTAGCAGTCGATTTCTTACCAGTAGTTGATTTCTTACCAGCAGGTGATTTCTTGCCAGCAGGCGATTTCTTGACAGATTTCTTCACAACATCGGCGATTTCTTCAGTAGCCTTCCTTTAATTCCTCTCATAGAAGATTTGGTAGTATCTTTTACAACTTCTCCAACATTCTCACCAGCTAATATCCGATCGACTGCCTTCTCTCCTTCTTCTTCTAAAACAGGTTTCAAAATTTTCTCCGCAGCTTTTACACCTTGTTTCTTTATTGTTGGCATTGCAGCTTTAACAGCTCTTTTAAAAATAGATCCAGCTTTCCTGAAAATACTACCTACTCCTCTTCCACGCTGGTAGGTGTAAAAATACGGAGTTGATTTGTAAATTGGGAAATCATACATGTTTTCTTCTAAAGTGTAGCAAGAATGTTGTCTTTGATTTGTAGAATTGTATCTCTTTTCCCAACTCGTTGAAGACTTTTATAGTAAATTCGTTGATATCATTGTATAACAATGGATAGTAGAACAAATTTTCAAATTCCACAAAATTTACAACATGCTTGTTAATTTTCAACAAAATGAAGCGTAGCAATGGCGTGCTAATATTTCCAACTACACGATAGTCTAACAACGAGCAATATATAAACATATTCTTCCCTTCTGCGTTGAATTGGAAATGTTCATCACCCACAACATCAGTCGTTCTTTCGATTGTGTTGAGTACATAATCTGTTAATGACTTGTCTAGATAAGTTCCAGTAAATGGACATGGTGTCCATCTCACATCTCTGTAATAAACATTATTCATGTTTTTATTATATTCTTCTGTAGCTTCCACGAAACCAAACAATTTACACAAATCTTTCCCGAATGCAACTTTTTTTTGGAAAGGTTATCTTGATTTTTGAATCTACAATTGAAAACTGTGGCAGACCTTCGTAAGGCAAACCTAATTCTTTTACATATTCTTTTACTCTTCCCTCCTGCGCGCGAATGTCTTCATTCATAATTGAAACAATTTCTCTCATTGTTAATTTGTGAACGGTATCTCCCTCTGAGATTTCACCAATAAGGTGACTAAGACGTACATAATACTCGCGCTTATCAGCTGCCTGATTCCATTTCTTTGTATATTCATCAGATATTACCAATCTCACATTCAAATCTTCAAAACCAACCTTGTCGGTACCAATTTGGAAAAATCCCATCATTCGCCAGGGTTCATATTTCCCATGTTTGAATTCTGCGGGATTAAATACAAATCTATCGCTCAGTTCATAGACCATTTCCACTAATGCCACTTCCCATTTTTCATATAAATGTAATTGTTCTTTAAGTTTTATTGCTGAATCTGAATTGTTGGTACATGTAAGATAAAAGTCATTAATCATCTTTGCTGAAAAAAAAGTCAATCTGTCAATCTGACAATTGTCTTCAAATTTATCCGGTATATCTTCCAACGTTTCCCAGTTGATGATTTTAATATCAAATGATTTTATATCAGATCTTGTTACTCTATACGATTCAGGATTTATAGTTGATCTATGAATCGATTTCGAATCGTCAATAACTAGACCCAATAGAGGAACAGCATCCTTACTTATAATGAAATCACAACAAACAGCAAACACTTTTTCCTTCTCATCTTTTTCTTTTCGATATAGCGTACAAGCAATCATGCTACATTTCCAACTTGTATCCACTGGAAGTGGATTAACACAATTTACATGTCTATTATTTAAAGTTACATTCATATTATCGGTGTAACTCTAACTGTTAGTGATGTTTCTCCGATATATTGCTTTGCGGAATAGAGAGATGTTAATTTTATAGGATTCCCATCATCATCTACCAATCTTATTGGAATTTGTTGAAACTGCAACCTCTCCAGTGGTGTGAAAATTATATTCTTTGGAGCATTATATCTAACATATGTATCGAGATCTGTATCGTAAAATGTTAGTTTTCTCAAAACTCGCCTTTTCTCAATACCACCAAGATAGTTACTTTCCAATAGATCGCATTCTATATTTATAGACGTATGTTCATTTAGATGAACACCATCCTTTATTCTACTCAAACAGTTGATCTTTCCTCCGGTTAACGGATCTCCATCTGCCTTCTTCTTATATACAATCAGATACATAGCCTGGTGAGGTTGTATGCTATCAGAAGTCTTGTATTCAAAGTATGTTAATGTTGAACCATTTGGTAAAGTGTGATTCATTTGATCTTCCAAACCAAGGAAAGGTGCCAAAGGTCTTGAAAATTTCATGAGAAGTGCACTGGTAAATTTCATCGTTTTACTTTGGTATGTTGAATATCCCAATGATTTCAAATCATCTTTCATTTCAAACTGTATGTTTCCACCAATCAATGATACTGATAACATGTTTTTCAACTCATAACCAAACTCTGGGAAATTCAATACCCTGTCATTGAAAAGCCTTTTGAATTCATAATACATGAGAGTATTATCACGTGTTTCAATAATTTCTTTATCAAGGTAGATTTTTTCATTAAAAAAATCATTTATACTAATCAATCAATTTTCCTCTTCATCCGTGACTGTTACATACTCATTTGCTATTGAAAACCAATATTGATCTTGCAGTGATTTTTCTCCTCTATCCGGCAACGTCATTTGCAACAATGCCATTTCCCACTTTCTCTTATTGTTTAATTGAAATACATGAGGTAAATCAACTGTGAAATCTACTAATTTCATTCTATTGGTAGCAAATCCCGAAGGAAGAAGAAATGAAATTCTTCATCAATCATATTGTCTCCAATTGACTTTCAGCTACCCACTCATCAAATTGTGGAGGATAACCTCTTCATCTGATTAAATAGAAGTTTTTGCCCCTCTTCTTCTTAGTTTTCAACACTTGCTTGACAACAAATGTGTTTCGAAGATACACACGTTGTAGCTCTTCTTTGTAGAAACAATCAACTATCTTTTCACCTTGTAGATCTTCAATTTCATACATTACTGGATATCTATCTTTAAAGACTTTACTGATCTTGAATATTTCTTCAGTGTAATTTTGCAAGTAACCTTTCTTAAACATTCTCTTTTTCAAGCTCAATCTTACATAATCTCCAGTTTTGAAAAGCTTTTTATTTTTTCTGGTTTCTTTTTTAAACAGTCTTTTTCGAACAGTGTCGACATTGTCTTGGTTGACTTCAGAAGGTCTCATACCAATAGATCTGTGGTATGTATTATTGTATGAGTTGACAAAATCTTGCAAATTATCAATATAACTCAACGTATTTTGTGCTGTAAAGTATCTATACATTCGTCCTTTTAATGTTCTGTTAAATCGTTCAACAATTGCTGCCTTTACTTCATTATTTGCAGTGTAAAACCCAATATCGTTTTTCTTCAACAATGCTTGGAATTCCTTGTTTATAAACTCGCTGCCTTTGTCGGATTGTACTTTTTTAGGTTTTCTTTCAGATAAAATTTCTTTAAACGCATTGACAATTTCAAAGTTTTTCTTTTTAGAGGCTTTACCCACGCGTACTTGCTAAAAGTATCAATACAGCATAAGAGGAATGTAATGTTGTCGTTTTCTTTTTTCAAATGCGTCATATCAACAAGATCACATTCCCACAAATTATCAATGTTATTGGTTAGTGTCCGCTCCCGTTTAAAGTTCTTCCTACTTGGCTTGTGCAGCGAATAGGCAAGACTAGTTTTACTCCATTCTTCAACATCTTTCCTTTTCAGATTAGGAATTACTTTTTTGAATTCTCTATACGCTTTATCCAAACCCCAGAGAACCCGGAACAGAAGGATCAGAATATAACTTTTCTAAACTCATAATAAATCAATTAACAATTCTAACAATTTAACATTTGTACACTTTCTTTTCTTTCACTTTTTTCCTTTATTTATAACCTTTTTAGGCTTTTTCTCCACTGGTTCATCGTTAGATTTGCTTGGCTCCATGACTATCTTTTCAAAAGAATCCATTTTTACTGTCTTATAGAATTGTTGATCTCTATTTATAACCTTTTCTAGACTTGTACACCACTAAAGGAGCTTCATTACGGAAAATATTAGTGCGAAATCTCATATCTTCTCCAATCGATTGAGTGAAATCACAAAGTAAGTAGCCGTACATTCTTGCTGTTGCATCATTGTAAATGTCAAGGAATGTTTTTGGAGATGAGGGCATAATTTGTCACGCAAGAAATCTAATTTGACTTCTATCACGAGGATTCTTGAAAAGAACTTGATACTGAGTATTGAGAGCTAAATTTCTCATATCTGTTCCTCTTGGAAAAAGGTTTTGCATCATAACAATTACATTGATGTTTAGATGAGATCTTCCTTTTGTGAACAATTTTTCCAAATCTTTAAAGTTGGCAATTTCATGCATTAAATCATCCACAACAACAGTTAATTTTTTGTCCGATCTTTCGATTTCTTCCTACAAGTTTTCAGGTAGCTCAGTAATAAATCTACAATTCCCGTTAAAACTTTTTTTAACGCGCTCAAACAATTCCGGTTGATTTGTTCCCGAGATCCACATAAGATTAGGATATTGTCTGCCATTATCAATTATATTGATATAATTTTCAACAGATTTTCTAACCAAGTCGTTTTACTGCTTCCGCTTACTCCAGATAAAATCAAAGAAAAAGGTGCTTTAAATCTCAAATCATAACTCATATTCATAACAAATTTTAAGCATCTCATACAACAGGTTACATCTATTTATAATAAATTCTTTACATCTAGCTACAACATCAAACTTATATCTATAACATCAAACCAATATCTATAACATCAAACTAATCTCCATAAAATCTAATTTTAAACATCTCATGAATAACAACTGTATAACAACGTTCAGTCTAGGTAAATGCCATGATTAAATTGTTTATTATTCTGCTCAATATTTGCAACAGGTACATCGATGTGAAGAGACTTGGATGAGATAATTCATCATGCAGATTTTCAACTCTGGATTTGATTGTTTGATTCAGTCGACCATTCTTCTTCTTCAGCTCATGAAACATTGATTTCTTAAACGATTCTTTCCCTTCAGCCAGCATGTCGGAGTTGACATAACTAATGTGAAATGATAGAAATCTAAAAGCATTATGTACCATACAATCTTGCTAATGATCAGCAGCATCAATTTGTTTTGCCCACATCTCTGTAGTTGCACACTTTTCGCAATACTCTTTTGCTTTGTTGAAAATGTATTTCAGGAGAATTTCGGCATATGCTTCTTGCACTTGAACATGAATCTTTGCCGGATCTTCTTCTTGTTTCTTTTTCTTCTTTTGAATCTGCTCATCATCATCACTCGTTGGTCTTTTCCGGGATGGTTGTGGAAGCATTTTCAGCTCAGCAACCTTTCCATGTAATGCTTTCAGCATTTCTTCTTTTAGATTTATTCCCGTCTTTGATGGCTTCTCATTCTTCCATCTTCGGATTCCAAGACAGAGTCGTAGAGGGAAATCACCATTTTTCTGCAAATAGATTTCCAGCTTATCCTCATATGCTTCTTCTTTACTCAAAACTTCAGTGTATAGTGTTAGAAACTGTGTGATCCTACCAAAGTACTGCTTTGATTGAATGTGTGCTTTGTTCTTCTCAAACAGACTTTCAGCATCTTCTCCGTGGAACTGGAATTGATCGTTTATGTTTTCATCAACTATTTCCAAGAGACGAGACAGTGCTGCATGAGAAATACCCATTGATTTAACAGCTAATCCATCTTTAATTGTATCTTTCACCACTAACAACCATTTGTTAGAACTGGGCTGGACAGCAAATGATGACTTGATTAGGCCCTCTTCATCTCTAACTTCATAAATTGCAGCCATGACTCTTTAATGATTTTTTAAGCTCCGCACTCTACGACGACTTGTTACGACTGAACTGATTTGGTTTTGCGCATTGATTTCATAGATTGATCGAACGTGGCGTTTGAATTATTAACCAATCAGATTGCAGGATTTCTCGTTTCTAGAATCTTGTGGAACATTCTAGAATCTTGTGGAACTTTCTGGAAACTTCTGGAAAGTTCCAACCAATCAGATTGTAGGATTTCTCGTTTCTAGAATCTTGTGGAAACTTCTGGAACATCAGATAGCAAATATTATACTATGGTTAGTTCAAACTGTTTTCTGCTTGTTTTCCTACCACCATTAAGTCGCTTTCTATGCTTTCTTCTCACACTACCAGCAGCTAATTTTCTTAAACCAGTCTCAACACCTAAACCAGTTGCAGCTATGGCACCGCCTTTTGCAGCTGCTTTTGCTCCTTTTAATGCGAATTTCTTTACGGCCTGTTTGCTAATATTTCTAGTCACTGCTCTTCCTCCTTGCTTAATTGCTTGTCCAACTGCTGCTCACGCTAATGCGGACCCCATCTCTCTAGAATTTCCTAATGCCGTCTTCCTTTTATAACTGCCTTTCATCAACTTGGTTGCTTCCTGTCCGCCATCATTTTTTAACATATCATCAATAATCATTGAAGCAATAATAGTTCCTGCCATTGACGCCATTATTTGAAATCGGATTTTTTAGCATATGCGAATTTATCCAGCGTTTTCTTTGGTACCCCCGCAGCTCTCCAGACTTCTCTAGGGATAAATTGTAAGGGTTTATCTTTTTCCCACCCCTTTTTCCTAATTCTCGGTTTTAATTCGCGCTGTAAACCTGGTAATGGTGTAATCCCAATCGCTGTTTTGACAATCCAATTTTGAAGGTTTTTAAAAAGACCTTTACCTCTAATTCTCTTTATGTGTCGTCGCTTTGTACGCTGTTTATTTCTATCCTGTCTCTTACGCTTACCCATCTTTAATTACTAGGTACATGCATTGTATTTATAAGAGATTTGAGATGACTTAGATATTCTTGTAAACTTTTGTCAGATTTTCTTAAAGCTTTAATATACTTTTCTTGATCTTCCCATATTATACATTTATTAGACAGGAAACAATACAAGAGTTTCGCCAGTCTACCATTACCATCTGGAAAAGGATGTATTTGTAAAAACTTTCGCAGAAATTCACGAGGTTGAATATTTCTATCATCCAAGAGTTTAGTAAGTTCTTTCTCAATATCTTTAGGTTTACAATATTCAAAGTATTCTTCATTGAAACATGTTATTCGCTGTTTTTGCGCAAATTCACCATAGTTTTCATATATCATAAGGGAATGCACTTCTTTTATTATACTTATTGTTAATCTGTTGGTATACTCTCTTATAGTTGTTAAATAGATATAAGCATCATGTAAATCACCTACTTCATTTTCCGTTTCATTAATTGAATTTAGCATTATTTCTATATAATTGAATGTAGTCATTTAAGACAACGTATATTATGAAACAATCAGAGTCAATTAGTAGTTTTTCACCCCAATCTCCTAATGCTTTATCGTTGATTTTCACAATTAACTCTTCAGCGAGAGACAACCTTGTTGCCTTGTTTTTTTTTTCTCGGAAATCAGATTGCCGAATAATTAGAAACTTTCCCGGACTTTCCCTTTGCATAAGGTTCTAAACAATGAAATTGTGAAAACTTCCCTTGTATAAACATCTCGTCCTTAAAGATTTGATTATGGTTATGTATTGGAAACGTTGGACGCTGATGGATATTGAGTATATTCAAATATCTCCTGAATATGTCTACAAAGACTTGTTATTTTGTTGAACGACGGAGAAATTTGTTTTCAACATGAATTCATGTGTTGAATACAAACTGCTAGCAGATAAGTGAAAACACATATATTGCTGACAAAAGATACATTGCTTAAGTTATCATTCAACAGTTGCTGCATCACCATGCCATGACTTGATGTTAATTTTTTAAAGATATTCTAGACTGGAATGATGTTGGAATGGTGTGGCAGAGATATTGAACATTTGCAGATGTATTGGTATGCCATCGTTTAATATAGAACAATTTGCAGTGTTGAAAGCAACATCGCACAACCCATTAGATGAGTTGAAAGAAAATTATAAATTTTTAGAATAAACTTTGTCAATTGAATGTTAGTTGAAGTTTCACGAATGCAGAGAAATAACTGTCTTTCTCAAAATAAATATAAATCTAAACAAATTAACATATTAAACAAACTGGGATGAAAACATCCGATTAACGAATAAATAGAAAGAGAACAATTTAATCATTAAACATATAAACTAAACAATAATAATAATAATGCAAACTAAAGCCTATATAAATCTATAATAAATTGAATGATTAAATTGTCCACTTTCCATTTATTTGTTAATCGGATGTCTTCATCCCAGTCTTCCTTTCCCTTATACCGGCCAGGGAACAATTCCTGGAATTGTATTCTATTTTTATTCGTCCTTAACTGTTGCAGAAAAATCAGCTTCAGAGCCTCCTTATATGCATATATTTTGACACATTCTACCATTAGTTTCTATTCTGTAATTTAAATAAGAAATTAGTTGTTTGAAAGATTTGTTACTTTTATTAAAAGTGTCTGACCAGTTTAAATTATTTACTTTCCTAGTTCCTCAATAAGATCGAATAATAAAACTTAACGGGGTCTTGATGGGCAGCATTATCTGCCTACTAAGAGTCTCCCGGGTCCGGATTGTTTAGCCACCTTGAATGTGGTTTCACTTACCATTACAAGTGAAGGCCGCAACCCTTTCCTCTAGCATATTTATGCCATAAGCCATGTTGTGCTTGAAATTTGAAGAAAGTTTCTATTTAATATTTGTATGAAAATAGATGAAACAGTATAATTAAAATGGAGTCAGCATTTAATTCATACTTACTAGTTTCTTTGATTTCTTAAATCTAGAAAAATGAAGAAATATCAATTATTAATTTGAAAAGAATTGAAACGGGAGTGGGATAGGAGAATTGAAACCGGAGTGGGATAGGAGAATTGAACCGAGAGCGGGAAATTTAAATTGAAGCCGGAAATTCAAATTAATTTATGAAACAATTATACATTTGATTGTGAAACAATTAATTAATTAAAGAATAGTACTTACTGCTTTTATTCTCAACTTGAACTAATTAAATTCTTTTGTTTGGAGGAGAATTTATCCCTGGCATAAGGGGAATCTTCGGGAATCCTCTTCACGTGCAGTGCGGCCCCTGAGGTACACCCCGAACAGCATAGAGGACAGATAAAACGTTTTCGTTTATGTTTGTGACCATCTCGACCTGCTAAAAGACAGCTCAAGTCCTTTATCCAGCAATAGTGACTCTCACCATCCTCATGGAATACTAATAGCAAATGCACATGTTTTTCACGAAGAACTTTATTTATTCTTACTGGCACAATTTCACCATCTTCATCCATATAGATGTTGATTGAAATGTTGTTTTTATTTCAAATGTATCAATCATCTTTTTATCGGATGCTTTTACTGGATATGTCAATCCTTCACAGTTAAGTTCCTCCCAGTATTAGTAATACTTTGCAACTCTCTCTGGATGTGTTAATTGTGGATGTAGACGGGATAGAATTGCCCAGATGAAACATTTATCGTCTCTGTTTTCAATATTGAGAACATCCTTCTTGTTTTTAATATACGTAGGTAGTTGCAAATACTTTCCACAATGTATAATTTGAGAAGTTGATAGAATAGATGGAGTTGAATGTATAGACATCATGTGGCATCTCATTTTGATTCTTGAGCTAAAGTGTCTCTGACAAACATCACAAGAAAATCGAAATCTCTTCTTCAATGAAGTTTGTTGAAAACCTGCTTCTTGACTACTTCTCTTCATGATTAATTTCTAACTGAACTGTTTTCGCTTTACGCTTCTATTTTCATAAACGATTTGAACGTCACGCTCGAATTATCACGCCATCATAATTAACCAATCACATTGTAGGATTTCTTGTTTCTAGAATCTTCTGGAACATTCTGGAAAGTTCTGGAAACTTCTAGGTTGTAAAGG
This sequence comes from Chrysaora quinquecirrha, assembly GCA_014526335.1. Lineage (NCBI taxonomy): Eukaryota > Metazoa > Cnidaria > Scyphozoa > Semaeostomeae > Pelagiidae > Chrysaora > Chrysaora quinquecirrha. Next base: position 147,311 of record JACTAT010000347.1, on the reverse strand, counting down.
TTGTTAAATCGGAAACTAGGCTAGCAGTTTCAGTAAAGCCCGTCGTACTATAGCACGATCTGATGACGTCACTGATGATGTGGTATGAGATATCAACATACTAGATTAACCGTCGCACTATAACGCGACCTGATGACGTCACTGATGACGTCACTGATGCTAGAAGCTGGTGAAGTCCGCACGCGACTTGGGTCCTACTCATTTTGTCTATTTTCTGAGCCTCACCATGCCGATAAGTTTTTTCAATAAATTAACAAACAACACAGGAATATTTCTTTTACCATGGAACTCGAGTCCAACAATGCTTTATCATTTCTTGATGTCCTAATATCTCGTAATGACAACCAGAGTTTTTCCACTAATTTATTTCGTAAAAAGACCTTTACTGGCCTCTACACTAATTTCGCTACTTTGTCTCCTGATATATACAAAATAAACCTCGTGAAAGTTCTTATCTATTGTGCTTTTCATATTTGTTCTTCCTATCATAATTTTCATGCTGAAATGACTCGCATCAAACATATTCTTCTGCTTAATTGCTATCCTTCTAATCTCATCGACAGCATCATTTGTAAGTTTCTTAATCATAAATTTCAAAATAAACCCTCCCCTCGTCCCAATGACGATGGAAAAACTAAGCTCATTTTCTGCCTTCCTTTTCTTGGATTGTATAGCTTAAAAATTAAAACGCAATTAACCAGTCTCATCAAACAATGCTATCCTCAAATCAAACTTAATGTTATTTTTACTTCCCCCAAGTGCATATCTTCTTTCTTTCCATTCAAAGACAAAATTCCTACCCCAATGTCCTCTAACGTCGTTTATAAATTTAGGTGCCCTGGCTGCAATGCCTCGTACTAGGGAAAACTTCCTGCCATCTGTCTACACGATGTAGAGACACTTGGGTATCAATAAACGTGGAGAAACCATAAAAGTTACTCCCTCCTCTATTCTTTACCATATTAACCAAACTGGCCATTCTGCATCTCTTGATGATTTCTCTGTTCTTAATAAAGCTGGCAACTCTTTTGACCTCCTTATCCATGAAAGTCTTCTTATCCTGCACGATCACCCGTCTCTTAATTCCCAACAGTCCTCTATCCCTTTAGAATTGTTTTAATATCCATGCTTTTTTCTTTTTCTCTCGTGCTGTCAGGCTTTATTGACCTTTATCGTTTACCTTTTCTCTTGCTTTATTGTGCTTTACTTTGGTATTTCTAAAATTTTTTGCGTAATTATTCCCATACAATTATCTATTGTTGTAATTAGTATAAATTCGCAAGTTGTAATTTCTAATTTCACTAGCTGATGATGGACCTGCGATAGGTTTGAAACATACTTAGAGGAAAAATGGACTAGTCAATAATTAATTATTTATTTATTAATGTTTATGTGGAATTAACTGGCTATGTCGAAATACCCATTTATGTCTTTCTGGAATTAAAAAAATTAAATGGAAAAGTCACTATTTATTGTCTGTTTCTACATACTAAAATTTATTAGAAGTCTGCGGTTTCCTTTTAATGAAACATGCCACCGAGGCTATCGGTGGCATACCCGCCTACACGCTTTCTTTTTGTTTATCAAGACGATCCTTTACTTAATGTCAATAATGTTTCCGGTATAAAGTTCTTCAGGTTTCTTTACGCGCATCGTGTGCTGTAAACAAGACATCTTCTTCGGCCGGACTTAGTGCTAATAATTAGAGACATTATACACATAGTTTAGTTTGTTTAGTTCCAAAGGGGTATGTAGTTAACTTTTCTGCTTTCCTACCTAATGACATGCAAGTACCAGATCAATAACAATATGCTAACAGTTCTTGTCTGGCCAACGTCACAGAGCATCCATGCTTTCCAAGGGGTCACTGGCCATTCAACGACTTGACATGGGAGCGGGACTTAATCGTTTGCCGAGGGACAGCGGTGATCTGATCTCGGACCATCTAACGGATTACCACCGGGTCACCAGCCATACAACTGTGTTACATCTGGGCTCGGACTGTCCAACGGTTTATCCTCTGGAAACTTGCCATTCCACGGAGTGACATCTGAACTTGGAATGGTGCGACAACTGCATTTGGACCATTCACGGTTTAGCAATTCTGCAATCAATCAGGGTACAGCAGAGGACATCTGAGGAACTCCTTGAACCTAACCTGAAAGAGTAAGGGGGTTAAGGGGAATGTGGGGTAGCACTCGCCATTCAATAATAATAAGAATCATAAATCAATAATAAGAAATTAATATTGACCATAATAATGCATAAAAACAATAGGATACCAATGATCAACAACAATGTCAAATCCATGACCTACCGTACTCATAATAAGAAACCCATGCTCGTACCCCCCAGACTCAACACCCCGGACTCAACACCCCGGACTCAAACCCGTACACAACAACCCGGACTCAATAAATAAAAACACTTTTGCCCTTAAGACCCCCGCTCTCAAAATTTCAATATTAACAATATCATCATCCCCCATCCCCATGATAAAGGATCGGTACTCAACATCCCAGACTCAACACCCCGGTCTCACTTCCGTACACAATACCCCACGCTTGAAATAAAAAGCACTCAGCCTCAACCACCGTACTCCATATTATTATTTTTTTTTCACTTTCTTTTATTGAAGATGTGCAACACTCAGTAACAATGGCTTGTATAAGAATGGCAACATAGACAATTAGAAACCAAGTTATAGCTCAGTATAAAACATAACATACAACAAAACGTAGTAGCACTTGCAACTAAGGTCGTACGGTAGTAACAATTGACTACCATAACAGTAAGAGCAAGTAAACAAACTGAATGTGTATGACAACACTGAAGAGAATAAATAAGGGAGCCGTTAGTATAGGATCAGGCATGGCAGGAATCAATTACTGAAGATGGCGGGCTACTGGATACTTAGGGTGGGTGGGAGGGGAATTAATATTCAACTTGATAACTAATGGATAATGCGACAGTCCCACGAAACACACACGTTTGAATGAAGCTAAACCCGGAAGGACTGGGACCAAACATGTGCACGAAGTGGACAGGATGACCTCATCATTAATTTACATTTGCACAAGCGCAAATGTGCGCATTAACGCTTGAGGCCGCAGCAATAGAAAAAATACAGAGAAACGAACAGATGGCGGTAACTGGGATCGTATTGACGAGTAACTAAGTAAACATACGATTCAGAGTTTAATGAAACATGCCACCAAGGCTATCGATGGCCTACCCACCAAAATACGCCCAATTACGCCACCGCAGGAAACAGTAATAGGATAGCCAAATGGGGGGGGGCTGCTGCGTAAGTTTTGGGAATGCAACAATTGTGAACATAACAAATGGTTAAACTGTTAAACGCTAAGAGAAAAAATATCTACTAAAACAGGAAAGCCAACTGCTAAATTAAAGATGAAAGTCAAAGAGACTGGTTCATGATGTGACCCGATTAATGCGAGAATGCTGCCATTTTTGCCTGCTGAGAATCAATAACGGGTTTGGTGTCCGAATGTAACGTTGATAGCAATTACTGGACCATCTTCCGAGATCTTTTATAAGCCAATCAGGTTTGTCCAAGCACGCTGCTGTAGTTGCTGCACCAATGCGAAAACTGTGTGACGAAAATCTTTGGGATGTGTGCGGTTGGAGCAAGCTGTTAACTAACACTAATAGATGCTGCCTCGTAAGAAAGGAGTGATCAGAAAATGTAAACAATTGTGCAGATGGGTCTGCACTATATTTGAGGTGGTTACACATCGCTCTGTAAGGGCAAAGGCTTCTACCGGAGGCTGCAAGGCGGATTGGCTGACCCTTGCAAGAGGGATCTGTCTTGGAAAACTTGAGGTGGACTTTAACTATCTCCCGTTGAACTGCAACATCCTGAACAAGAAGCGTAGAGCCAGGATCAAATTTCAACTGAGATGCACAACAAAATTCGGACACCCTTAAAAACCCAAAGAAAGCTGCTGTGAAGGCGGCCCAAAGCATATGCTGATCTTGTAAATTGAATTTGGAGACCCGCAAGGCCGATTCTAATGTTTTAAGTGTGTGATAGGGGCTCGCTTTTGCAGGACTGTAGAACCTTTTGTACGCTTAACTCCACGAAGAAGGACGCGTAGTTGAGGCAAGGCACCTGCGACATAATTAAACCCAAGAGAACCGTTTTTGTTGCGAATGGCTAATAAGTAACACATGATGGTTGAGTAACTCAGGAAACCTGCAAGGAAGGTAACAAAAAGACATACCGAATCCTCTGACGAAGGGTATGGATGCAAATAATAAGAGAGACAGAATTCCAGATACGCCAGTTGACCTCTTTGATATGTGTGTATGGAGGATGGGGCTAACGCTATACTTTCCAGATGATCCTTTTCTAACAGCAGTTGAGCCAGGCCTCTACCGGGATGGTGGTTGGTCAAGGATCTGCGTTTGGAGCGAGGCTTTGGAATCTGGTAAACTGAAAACGAGATAGGGAGTCGGCCACAAATTGTCTAAGCATGAAATATGTCTTACGTTAACTGTGAAATTATGGTGTGCAGTAATAAAGAAAAGCTTACGAAGCAAAGCCATAATATGCGGACACTTAGATACTTTAGAATCCCAGATGTTCACCACAGCCATGTTATCGCAGTTAAATACGAGTTTCTTTTTACAAAATGAATCAGCCCATACGAAACACGCTATATATATAGGCAATAATTCTTTCCACTGGATTGACAGGTTGACAGCCCAGCTAGGCCATTTCTCGGCAATCCACATACCTTTGAAGTAAATCCCAATGCCATGCTGCCCAGAAGCCTCAGTGAACAGCTCAATGGAAGAGGTGGGTGTGGTGTTATGGTCAAGAATTTTGTATTGGCCATTCCATAATGGCAAAAAGGAGGCCCACCACTCGATATCCTTACGAGTCTCCGAGTTCAAAGAGATGTGATGCGATAACTGAGCTACTGACATAGATAGGGTTATAAGGCACCTGGTAAAGGTTCTTCCAGACGGAATGACTTTGGACGCAAATGAAAGCTTGCCAATGAGAGACAATAAGTCACGTTTTGTACATTTTTTCTTGTGCCGAAATTCAGAAATTACGGATTGTAAGGCTGATAATTTGTCAGCAGGCAAACGAAGTTCCATCTTATCGGAATCTATCACAATGCCCAGATAGACTATGGATGTGACGGGCTCGACAAGTTTTTCTGTTGAAATGGGTATTCCAGGTCTTTTAAACAAGGCCATAGTGGCGTTCATGTTAGCTTGACAAACCGGAGAATTTGGTGGACCCGCTATTAAATAATCGTCAAGACAATGCTTAGAATTGCATTTGTTATTTTTTTTATGTATAATCCAGAGGACTAATTAAGCTAAGCGATTAAACCGATTGACTGAAGATCGCAGACCAAATGGTAAACAAAGGTCAACAAAATAGAGATTATGAAAAGAAAAACCCAATAAATGCCAATCAGCACATCTCACGGGGCAAATACGGAAGGCACTTTTGACGTTAACCTTTGCAAGCCGGGCACCTTTGCCCAAACTTGCAACAATATCGACCGCCCTGTCAAAATGGTTGAACTGCAGAGCGGACTTGCAGTCAGAGATGAATTCATTAACAGATAATCCAGGAGGTGACGACAGATCAGTGATAGTGCGATATTTGTCAGAGTCTTTCTTTGGAACAACGCCGACAGGGGAAGTGTGGAAGTTTTCTAACGGCGGAGACGAAAATGGGCCGGATATACGTTCAGCCTCTAGTTCACTTAAAATGTTATCTAACAAAACTTTAGCATCGGTGTCTGCTGATTTCAGATTAGTTGAAATATTCAATAATGTCAAAACCCGTAGATAAACTCGGGAGCAACTTTTGTACGTAATGTTTATCAGGGTAATAGAGAAGTTCTAGTTCCAAGTTCCGAATGTTCACAGGGGTAAGGGGGTAAACAGGCAAAGGGTTAAATTTAAGTGTCAACTCAGCAATTTGTTGCTGGGTGACTTTTGTGTGGGAAGCTCAAATTTCTTCTGGCCCAAAGGCCGTTGTTGAAAGGGATGCATGATGGTTGATGGGACCCCCACGTTTCTTTTGCAAATCCTGGACGATGAAAATTGCTTGTTTGTTGAGTTGACGTACAAGGAGGGAGGGCTGAGGCTGTAGGACAGTTGTTTGCAAGGTGACCTTGTGAAAAGCATAGAAAACACGTTTTTTGCTGCGAAATTGGGTTTGGTGTAGCACTGGCGCAACTAAGAAACTTATTGAATGCATATTCGTCGATTCGATCCCATGAGAAACCTTTATTCAAGCCTAGGGCCATACGAAAGGCCGTATCATACTCTAGCCAAGCGTGTGCAGGGTATATGCGTTGCCAACTACAAATTGCCTCCTGGTACGATAGCAAGTCCACAGCTAGTTCCGGGTGAAATTTTACCATGGCTTGGATAAAAATATTCCAGGCCTCGAGCCATGCGGAGAAATTGGTAACTTTCAGTTTGAAGGTTCCTGCTGGATTCACAGAAATGCTGTGATCTGATGGGCTCGAGGGATTTAGTGTAAAGGTAACTTGGTGTGGCTTAAAATTGCTATCGTATAAGGAGGTAGGTAGAAGAGATTTAAAGTCTATGTATTCTTTGTTTTGAATTGCCTTTATAAGCTTACTGGACAATGGCAGCAAATAGCCACGTGGTGTAGCGAGTAAAGAAGGTACCTTGAGAATCCTGAACAGGAAAGGCTGTTTCTTCCTGAGACTGTTATTGGGTTTGTTGACGTGTTGGTAAAGACGGCGACAGTGCACGACTGCGTGTTAAGGAATTCTCCTGTAGGTCCATAGCCAACTCTTGCAGGATAATATCTCTCAATTCACTGATGGGGACAGACACTGTTGAGGTGGTAGACTAGATTCCTGGTCAAACTCGTGATGTGTATCCTGGCCATGAGCAGGCAAACCTTCTGCAGACAATGAATGAATTAAACGATCCATCAATACCTGTTTCGTTCCAACGGTGTCCACACCGTAAGCCTCACAGGCCGTCTTTAGTTGCTGTTTGGTCAATCGAAACCAGTCATTAACTGTACGTGCATGGTCGCAATTACGGACTTCTGCCAGACATATTGTTGAAGAAATAAGAATTAATATTCAACTTGATAACTAAGGCATAATGCGACAGACACACATTTGAATGAATTATGTCTGGCGCTTGCGCATAATGAGCAATTTCATCCCACCGTCCAGCTTTCATCCCACCTTCCAGCGTTTATATGAGAAAATTTCATCCCACCCAGGTGAGATCCCACCTCTCAACGAGTGAGATCTAACCTGACCGGGATGAAACGTTTGCCATATAAACAGAAGATGAAAATCACAAAGGTTTGTATTGGAAGGTGAGATCTCACCTCTCAGCTACAGGGCTGGAAGGTGCGATGATTTTCCCCATATAAACAGGCCCTAAATATGAAAACTTGACAATATGGAAAAGTGAAAAAAGTGAAAGAGTAAAGAGCTGAAAAAGTGAGAATATTAACAAGTGAAAAAGTAAAAGAGTAAAAAGGTGAAGAAGTGAAAAGGTAAAAAAGAGAATATGTAAGAAAGCAAAAAAGTGAAAAAGTGAAAAGCGAAAAAGGGAAAAGGTGAAAAAGTGAAAAGTGAAGAACTGAAGAACTGAAAAAGTGAGAAAATGAAAAAGTGAAAAAGTCAAAATATGAAAAGGTGACAATATAGACAGGGTTTTTTCTTGAAAAAGCTGGCTCAAAGCTTAACCTCAAATTTTATTACACTTTTTGACTAAATCGACTATGGATATTTCAAATCCGAGATGGGCCAAAAAAATTTTGACCGCAAGTTGACTTTTTTGCTTACGTCATCAACATGTGAAAAATGTACTTTGAACCCCTATAAAACTTTGCAAGTACAAATTATGACAAAACTAACTTGATATATGAGCTCTACACCGTCAGAGTTCTCGAACGATGTATAATTTTTCTTATTTTACCAAATTTTAAATTTTTAGTTATGACATCATCTTTATTTGATGACGTCATCATGGTCTTAAAAGCAGGCAGAACAACAAGGAAAGATGACTTAGAATTAGCGTTTGAACGGATTTATGTTTAGTTCTGAGTGCTTAATTCAAAAATTTATGACCCAATGCTTAAAAATTCCTGGAAAAGTGAATTACAGGCATGACAGGCATGGAATATACTGTATCTAATGCCATTATGCGAGAGGAAGTATAATACCCGTTTCGTTAACTTAACGATTAATATTTGAGAGAAAACCTACATAAATTGACATCCTTATTTGAAATATAAATGCTGCGAAGCCTGAAAATGCCAGGAAATTTCAATAACCGACACGGGTTAATTCCAGTGATGCCGTAATTCGCGAAAATGGGTCAAATCTGTTGCGTTTACTACCGTATAAGGAACTAAGTGGAAACGTACATAATTTGACATCCTCATTCGAAATATAAATGTTCCAAAGCCCGGAAATGCCAGGAAATGTCAATAACCGGCATGGGTTGATGCTAGTGAAGCCGTAATTCTCGAAAAGGTGTCAAAGGTGTTGCGTTTACTACAGGATGAGGAACTAGGGGAAAGTACATAATTTGATATCTTCATTTGAAAAATAAATGTTCCAAAGCCCGGAAATGCCAGGAAATTTGAATAACCGGCATGGATTGATGCCAGTGATGCCATAATTCTCAAAAAAGGTGTACATTGCCACTCAGCTCTTTATCCTGAAGTAAATACAACAGATTTGATGCATTCTCAAGAATTGCAGCATCACTGGTATAAACCCATGCTGGTTATTGACTTTTCCTGGCATTTCTGGGTTTTGCAACATTTACATCGAGGATATCAAATTATGTATGTTTCCACTTAGTTCTTCATCCTGTAGTAAATGCAACAGATTTGACGCATTTTCGAGAATTACGGCATCACTGGTATAAACCCATGCTGGTTATTGCCTTTTCCTGGCATTTCTGGGCTTCGCAACATTTACATCTTGATCGAGGATGTCAAATTATGTACGTTTCCACTTAGTTCTTCATCCTGTAGTAAACGCAACAGATTTGACAAATTTTCGAGAATAACGGCATCACTGGCATCAACCCATGCTGCTTATTGACTTTTCCTGGCATTTCTGGGTTTTGCAACAGTTACATTTCGAATGAGGATGTTAAGTTATGTACGTTTCCACTTAGTTCTTCATCCTGTAGTAAACGCAACAGATTTGACGCATTTTTGAGAATTATGGCATCACTGGCATCAACCCATGCTGCTTATTGACTTTTCCTGGCATTTCTGGGTTTTGCAACAGTTACATTTCAAATGAGGATGTTAAGTTATGTATGTTTTGTCTCAAATATAAATCGTTAAGTTAACGAAACGGGTATTATACTTCCTCTTGCATAATGGCATTAGATACAGTATATTCCATGCCGGTCATGCCTGTAATTCACTTTTCCAGGAATTTTATAGCGTTGGGACATAAATTTTTGAATTAAGCACCCAGAAATACACATAAATCCGTTCAAACGCTAATTCTAAGTTATCTTTCCTTGTTGTTCTACCTGTTTTTAAGACAATGATGAATTTATCAAATAAAGTTGACGTCATAACTAAAAATTTAAAATTTGGTAAAATAAAAAAAATTATACATCGTTCGAAAGCTCTGACTGTGTAGAGCTCATATATCAAGTTAGTTTTGTCGTAATTTGTACTTGCAAAGTTTTATGGGGGTTCAAAGTACATTTTTCACCTGTTGATGACGTAAGCAAAAATGTCAACTTCTGGTCAAAATTTTTTTGGCCAATCTCGGATTTGAAATCTCCATGGTTGATTTAGTCAAAATGTGAAATAATATTTGAGGTTAAGCTTTGAGCCAGTTTTTTCAAGAAAAAACCCTGTCTAATATGGAAAAGTGAATAAGTAAAAAAGTGAAAAAGTAAAAAACTGAAAATGTGAAAATATTAACAAGGGAGAAATTAAATTCGTAAAAAGATGAAGAAGTGAAGAAGTGAAAAGGTAAAAAAGAGAAAATGTAAGATAGCTAGAAAGTTAAAGAGTGAAAAGTGAAATATTAACAAGTGAAAAATTAAAAGAGTAAAAAGGTGAAGAAGTGAAGAAGTAAAAAGGTAAAAAAGAGAAAATGTAAGAAAGCTACAAAGTGAAAGAGTGAAAAGTGAAATATTAAAAAATGAAAAACTGAAAAATTGGAGAAGTCACAGTAAAAAATTGAATAAGTGACAATGTGAAAAAAGGAAAAACTGAACAAATGAAGGAAAGTCGAAAGAAAAAAGTGAAAAAATTGAAAAATTGAAAAACTGAAATAATGGGAAAAGTGAAAAAATGAAAAAGTGACAATATGAATAAGTGAAAAAAGTGAAAGAGTGAAAAAGTGAAAAGTCAAAAAGTCAAAAAGTGAAAAAGTGAAATAGTGAAAAGGTGGAAAAGTGAAAAAAGGGGATGAATAAAAAGTGGAAATATTAAAAAGTGAAAAAGTAAAAACGTAAAAAGGAGAAGAAGTCAAAATATGAAAAAATATAAAAATGTAAGAAAGCAAAAAAGTGAAAAGTGTGAAAGTGAAAAAAGTGGAAAAGTGACAAAGCAAAAAAGCGAGAAAATGAAAAAGTGAAAAAGAGAACGAGTGAAAAAAGGACAAAAGGAAGAAGTAAAAAAGTGACAAAGTGAAAAAGTGAAAAAGGAAAAAAGTGAAAAGTGAAAAAGTGAAAAACTGAAAAAGCAAAAATGCAAAATAGTGAAAAAGTGATAAAGTGAAAAATTTAAAAATTCAAAAAGTCAAAGAGTAAAAAGGTGAAGAAGTGAAAAAGAGATTAACGCTTGAGGCGGCAGCAATAGAAAAAATACAGAGAAACGAACGGATGGCTGTAACTGGGATCGTATTGACGAGTAACTTAGTAAACATAAGATTCAGAGTTTAATGAAACATGCCACCAAGGCTATCGATGGCCTACCCATCTACACGCTTTCTTTTTGCTTATCAATCCGATCCTTTACTTAATGTCAATAATGTTTCCGGTATAAAGTTCTTCAGGTTTCTTCATGTGCATCGTGTGCTGTAAACAAGACATCTTCTTCGGCCAGACTTAGTGCTTATAATTAGAGACATTAGTTTGTTTAGTTCCAAAGGGGTATGTAGTTAACTTTTCTGCTTTCCTACCTAATGACATGCAAGTACTAGATCAATAACAATATGCTAACAGTTCTTGTCCGGCCAACGTCATGGAGCATCCATGCTTTCCAAGGGGTCACTGGCCATTCAACGACTTGACTTGGGAGCGGAACTTAATCGTTTACCAAGGCACAGCGGTGATCTGATCTCAGACCATCCAACGGATTACCACCAGGACACCAGCCATACAACTTTGTTACATCTGGGCTCGGACCGTCCAACGTTTTATCCTCTGGAAACTTGCCATTCCACGGAGTGACATATGAACTTGGAATTGTCTAACGGTTTACAATCGGGACAGTGGCCATGCAATGGTGCGACACCTGCATTTGGACCATTCACGGTTTACCAATTCTTCAATTAATCAGGGTACAGCAGAGGACATCTGAGGAACTCATTGAACCTAACCTGAAAGAGTAAGGGGGTTAAGGGGAATGGGGGGTAGCACTCGCCATTCAATAATAATAACAATCATAAATTAATAATAAGAAATTAATATTGACCATAATAATGCATAAAAACAATAGGATAGCAATGATCAACAACAATGTCAAATCCATGACCTACCGTACTCATAATAAGGAACCCGTGCTCGTACACCCCGGTCTCAAAACCCCAGACTCAACACCCTGGACTCAAACCTGTACACAACAACCCGGACTCAATAAATAAATACACTCTTGCCCTTAAGACCGCTGCTCTCAAAATTTCAATATTAACAATATCATCATCCCCTGCCCACGTGATAAAAAACCCGTGCTCAACACCCCGAACTCGAGACCCCGTCCTTGACACCCCATACTCGACACCCCGTACTCACACCCGCACACTTAACCGGGACTCTGAAATAAAAACTCTCTTGCACTTGAGAACCCCGTTCTCGAAATATCAATTATCAATATGACATCAACCCCCGTCCATGTGATAAAGGATCCGTGCTCAACACCCCAGACTCAACCCCCGACTCAACACCCCAGGCTCACTTCCGTACACAATACCCCACCCTCGAAATAAAAAGCACTCAGCCTCAAGCACGGTACTCCATATTATTACTTTTTTACTTTCTTTTATTGAAGACGTGCAACACTCAGTAACAATGGCTTGTATAAGAAAGGCAACGTAGACAATTAAAGACCAAGTTATAGCTCAGTATAAAACATGCCATCAAGGCTATCGGTGGCCTACCCGCAAAAATACGCCCAATTACGCCACCGCAGGGAACAGTAATAGGATAGCCAAATGGGGGGGGCTGCTGCGTATGTTTAGGGAATGCAACGATTGTGAACATAACAAATGGTTAAACGCTAAGAGAAAAAATATCTACTAAAACAGGAAAGCCAACTGCTAAACAAAAGATGAAACTCAAAAGACTGGTTCAGGATGTGACCCGATTAATGCGAGAATGCTGCCATTTTTGCCTGCTGAGAATCAATAACGGGGTTTGGTGTCCGAATGTAACGTTGATAGCAATTACTGGACCATCTTCCAAGATCTTTTATAAGCCAATCACGTGTGTCCAAGCACGCTGCTGTAGTTGCTGTACCGATGCGAAAACTGTGTGACGAAGATCTTTGGGATGTGTGCGGTTGGAGCAAGCTGTTAACTAACACTGATAGATGCTGCCTCGTAAAAAACGAGTGATCAGAGAATGTAAACAATGGTGCAGATGGGTCTGCGCTATATTTGAGGTGGTTACACATCGCTCTGTAAGGGCAAACACTTCTACCGGAGGCTGCAAGGCGGATTGGCTGACCCTTGCAAGAGGGATTTGTCTTGGAAACCTTGGGGTGGATTATAACTATCTCCCGTTGAACTGCAACCTCCCAAACAAGAAGCGTAGAGCCAGGATCAAATTTCAACTGAGACGCACAACAAAATTCGGAAACCCTTAAAAACCCAAAGAAAGCCACTGTGAAGGCGGCCCAAAGCATATGCTGATCTTGTAGATTGAATTTGGAGACCAACAAGGCCAATTTTAATGTTTTAAGGGTCTGAGATGTGATAGGGGCTTGCTTTTGCAGGACTGTAGAACCTTTTGTACGCTTAACTCCACGAAGAAGGACGCGTAGTTGAGGCAAGGCACCTGCGACATAATTAAACCCAAGAGAACCGTTTTTGTTGCGAATGGCTAATAAGTAACACATGATGGTTGAGTAACTCAGGAAACCTGCAAGGAAGGTAACAAAAAGACATACCGAATCCTCTGACAAAGGGTATGGATGCAAATAATAAGAGAGACAGAATTCCAGATACGCCTGTTGACCTCTTTGATACGTGTGTATGGAGGCTGGGGCTAACGCCATACTTTCTAGACGATCCTTTTCTAACAGCAGTTGAGCCAGGCCTCTGCCGGCATGGTGGTTGGTCGCGGATCTGCGTTTGGAGCGAGGCTTCGGAATCTGGTAAACTGAAAACAAGATAGGGAGTCGGCCAGCGAATTGTCTAAGCCTGTAATATGTATTACTTTAACTGTGAAATTATGGTGCGCGGTAATAAAGAAAAGCTTACGAAGCAAAGCCATAATATGCGGACACTTAGATACTTTAGAATCCCAAATGTTCACCACAGCCATGTTATCGCAGTTAAATACGAGTTTCTTTTTACAAAATGTGTCAGCCCATACGAAACACGCTATATAAATAGGCAATAATTCTTTCCACTGGATTCACAGGTTGAAAGCCAAGCTAAGCCATTTCTCGGCAATCCACATGCCTTTGAAGTAAATCCCAAAGCCATGCTGCCCAGACGCGTCAGTGAACAGCTCAATGGAAGGGGTAGGTGTGGTGTTATGGTCGAGAATTTTGTATTGGCCATTCCATAATGGCAAAAAGGAGGCCCACCACTCGATATCCTTGGGAGCCTCGGAGTTCAAAGAGATGTGATGCGATAACTGAGCTACTGACGTAGATAGGGTTATAAGGCGCCCTGTAAAGGTTCTTCCAGACGGAATGACTTTGGATGCAAATGAAAGCTTGCCAATGAGAGACAATAAGTCACGTTTTGTACATTTTTTCTTGTGCCGAAATTCAGAAATTACGGATTGTAAGGCTGATAATTTGTCAGCAGGCAAACGAAGTTCCATCTTATCAGAATCTATCACAATGCCCAGATAGACTATGGATGTGACGGGCCCGACCAGTTTTTCTGTTGAAATGGGTATTCCAAGTCTTTTTAACAAGGCCATAGTGGCATTCATGTTAGCTTGACAAACCGGAGAATTTGGTGGACCCGCTATTAAATAATCGTCAAGATAATGCGTAGAATTGCATATGTTATAATTGTTTTGCATAATCCAGAGGACTAGTGAAGCTAAGCAATTAAACCGATTGACTGAAGATCGCAGACCAAATGGTAAACAAAGGTCAACAAAATAAAGATTATGAAAAGAAAAACGGAATAAATGCCAATCAGCACGTCTCACGGAGCAAATACGGAAGGCGCTTTTGATGTCAATCTTTGCAAGCTGGGCACCTTTGCCCAAACTTGCAACAATATCGACCGCCCTGTCAAAATGGTTGAACTGCACAGCGGACTCGCAGACAGGGATAAATTCGTTAACAGATAATCCAGGAGGTGATGACAGATCAGTGATAGTGCGATATTTGTCAGAGTCTTTCTTTGGAACAACGCCGACAGGGGACGTGCAGAACTTTTCTAACGGCGGAGACGAAAATGGGCCGGATATACATTCAGCCTCTAGTTCACTTAAAATGTTATCAAAAAAATTTTAGCATGGGTGTCTGCTGATTTCAGATTAGTTGAGATATCCAATAATTCAGGGGCCATTGTAGCCAATGTCAAAACTCGTAGATAAATTCAAGAGCAAGGTTTGTACGTAATGTTTATCAGGGTAATTCCGTTGCATTTTGAGCATTTGTGTGGGAAGCTACAATTTCTTCTGGCGCAAAGGCCGTTGTTGTAAGGGATGCATGATGGTTGATGGGACCCCCGCGTTTCTTTTGCGAATCCTGGGCAACGAAAATTGCTTGTTTGTTGAGTTGACGTGCGAGGAGGGAGGGCTGAGGCTGTAGGACAGTTGTTTGCAAGGTGACCTTGTGAAAAGCATCGAAAACACGTTTTTTGCTGCGAAATTGGGTTTGGTGTAGCACTGGCGCAACGAAGAAACTTATTGAATGCATATTCGTCGATTCAAGCCCATGATAAACCTTTATTCAAGCCTAGGGCCATACGAAAGGCTGTATCATACTTTAGCCAAGCGTGTGCAGGGTATATGCGTTGCCAACTACAAATTGCCTCCTGGTACGATAGCAAGTCCGCAGCTAGTTCCTGGTGAAAGTTTACCATGGCTTGGATAAAAATATTCCAGGCCTCGAGCCATGCGGAGAAATTGGTAACTTTCGGTTTGAAGGTTCCTGCTGGATTCACAGAAATGCTGTGATCCGTTGGGCTCGAGCGATATAGTGTAAAGGTTACTTGGCGTGGCTTAAAATTGCTATTGTATAAGGAGGTAGATAGAAGAGAATTAAAGTCTATGTATTCTTTGTTTTGAATTGCCTTTATAAGCTTACTGGACAACGGCTGCAAATAGCCACGTGGCGTAGCGTGTAAAGAAGATAAGGTACCTTGAGAATCCTGAATGGGAAAGGCTGTTTCTTCCTCAGATTGTTGTTGGGTTTGTTCAGGTGCTGGTGAAGACGGCGACAGTGAACGACTGCGTGTTAAGGAATTCTCCTGTAGGTCCATAGCCAACTCTTGCAGGATAATATCTCTCAATTCACTGATGGGGACAGACACTGTTGAGGTGGTAGACTAGATTCCTGGTCAAACTCGTGATGTGTATCCTGGCCATGAGCAGGCAAACCTTCTGCAGACAATGAATGAATTAAACGATCCATCAATACCTGTTTCGTTCCAACGGTGTCCACACCTTAAGCCTCACAGGCCGTCTTTAGTTGCTGTTTGGTCAATCGAAACCAGTCATTAACTGTAGGTGCCAGGACATAGATATACCGTAACAAAGACAAAGGTGAAGAAGTGAAAAGGTAAAAAACGGAGAATGTAAGAAAGCTAAAAAGTGAAAGAGTGAAAAGTGAAATAGTGAAAAATTGAAAAAGTGAAAAATTGAAAAAGTGAAAGAGTGAAAAGTTGAAGAAGTGAAAACGTGAAAAAGTGAAAAAGTCAAAATGTCAAAATATGAAAAGGTGACAATATGAAAAAGTGAAATAAGTGAAAAAGTGAATAAGTAAAATGTGAAAATGTTAAAAATTGGAAAAACGAAAAAGAGAAGAAGTAAAGAACTGAAAATGTGAAAATATTAAGATGTGAAAAGGTAAAAGAGTAAAAGGTGAAGAAGTCAAAAAGTGAAAAAGTCAAAATATGAAAAGGTGAAAATATGAAAAAGTGAAATAAGTGAAAAAGAGAAAAAGTAAAGAACTGAAAATGTGAAAATATTAAGAAGTGAAAAAGTGAAAAGGTAAAAAAGGGAGAATGTAAGAGAGCGAAAAAGTGAGAAAGTGAAAAAGTCAAAATATGAAAAGGTGACAATATGAAAATGTGAAAAAAGTGAAAAAGTGACAAAGGTGAAGAAGTGAAAAGGTAAAAAACGGAGAATGTAAGAAAGCTAAAAAGTGAAAGAGTGAAAAGTGAAATAGTGAGAAAATGAAAAACTGAAAAATTGGAGAAGTCACAGTAAACAATTGAATAAGTGACAATGTGAAAAAAGGGAAAAAGTGAGCAAATGAAGGAAAGTCAAAAGAAAAAAGTGAAAAAATCGAAAAAGTGAAAAACTGAAATAATGGGAAAAGTCAAAAAATGAAAAAGTGACACTGTGAATAAGTGAAAAAAGTGGAAGAGTGAAAAAGTGACAAAGTGAAAAAGTAAAAAAGTGATAAAATGAAAAAGTGAAAATTGAAAAAGTGAAAGAATGAAAAAGTGAAAAGGTGAAAAAGTGAAAAAGGGAAAAATTTAAAAAGTGAAAAAGTCAAAATATGAAAAGGTGACAATATGAAAAAGTGAAAAAAGTGAAAAAGTGAACAAGTTAAAAGTGAAAAAGTGAAAAATTGAACAATTAAAAAGCGAAAAAGAGAAAAAGTGAAGAACTGAAAATGTGAAAATATTAAGAAGTGAAAAGTGAAAAGGTAAAAAAGGGAAAATGTAAGAAAGCAATAAAGTGAAAAAGTGAGAAGTAAAAAAGTCGAAAAGTAAAACAATTTGAAAGTCAAAGAGTGAAGGAAGTGAAAAAGTGAAAAATTAAAAAATTGAGAAAGTGAAAAACTGAAAAAGCAAAAAAATGAAAAAGTGAGAAAGTAAAAAGTGAAAAATTGAAAAAGTGAAAGAGTAAAAAAGGACAAAGTGAAGAAGTAAATAAGTGAAAAAGTGAAAAACTGAGATAGTAAATAGGTGAAAAAGTAAAAAAATGAATGAATAAGGAGTGAAAGTATTACAAAGTGAAAAAGGAAAAAAGTTAAAAGGTGAAGAAGTGAAAAGTGACAAGGTAAAAAAGTGAAAGTCAAAGACAGCAAAAGAGTAAAAAAGTGAAAAGTGGCAATTTGAAAAAGTGAACAAAGTGAAGAATTGAAAAAGTGAAAAAGTGAACAGATAAAGGAAAGTAAAAAGTGAGAACGTGAAAAATTTAACAAGTCAAAAAGTAAAACAAGTCGAACAGTCAAAAAGCAAAGAAAGTGAAAAAGTGAAAAATGAAGAAGGAAAAAAGTGGTAAAGTGAAGATCTGAAAAAGTTAAAATATCGAAAAGTGAGAAAGTACAAAAATAAAAAGGCGAAGAAGTGAAAGGTGAAAACATAAAAAAATGTAAGAAATTTAAAAAAGTGAAAAAGTAAAAAGTGAAAATGTAAGAAAGCAAAAAAGTTAAAAAGTGAAAAAGTGAGAAAGCGAAAAAGTGGAAAATTGAAAAAGCGAAAAAGTCAAAAAATGAAAAACGAAAAAGTGAAAAGGTGAGAAAGTGAAAAAGTGAAGAACTGAAAAGTGAGAATATGAAAAAAGAAAAAAGTAAAAAAGTAAAAAGGAGAAGAAGTGAAAAAGTGAAAATGTGAAAACATGAAAAAGTGAACAAGTGAAGGAGTGAAAAAAGGACAAAAGGAAGAAGTAAAAATGTGACAAAGTGAAAAAGTAAAATAGTAACAAAGTGAAAAAGTGAAAAAGAGAGAAAGAGAAAAAGTGAAAAAGTGAAAAAGCAAAAAAGTGAAAAAATGAAAAAGTGATTGAGTAAAAAGGTGAATAAGTGAAAAAGTAAAAAAGTGAAAAAGTGAGAAATTGAAAAATCAAAAGAGTGAAAAAGTGAAAGAGTAAAAAAGGACAAAGTGAAGAAGTAAATAAGTGAAAAGGTGAAAGAGTAAATAGGTGAAGAAGTGAAAAAGTGAATGAATAAAGAGTGAAAGTATTAAAAGTGAAGAAGTGGAAAAGTGAAAAAGTCAAAATATGAAAAGGTGACAATATGAAAAAGTGAAAAAGTGAGTAAGGAAAAAGGAAAAGTGAAAAATTGAAAAAGTGAAAAAGAGAAAAAGTAATGAATTGAAAGTGAGAAAATATTAAAAAGTGGAAAAGTAAAAGAATACAAAGGTGAAGAAGTGAAAAAGTAAAATATTGAAAAGTGAGAAAGTGACAAAGTGAAAAAGTGAAAATATGAAAAAGTGAAAAAGTGAAAAATTTAAAAAGTGAAAAGGTGAGAAAGTGAAAAAGTGAAGAATTGAAAAGTGATAATATGAGAGTGAAAAACTAAAAAAGTGAAAATGCAAGATAATAAAAAAGTGAAAAAGTGAAAAAGTCAAAG
This sequence comes from Chrysaora quinquecirrha, assembly GCA_014526335.1. NCBI lineage: Eukaryota > Metazoa > Cnidaria > Scyphozoa > Semaeostomeae > Pelagiidae > Chrysaora > Chrysaora quinquecirrha. Next base: position 128,380 of record JACTAT010000347.1, on the reverse strand, counting down.
TATGAGAAGGTGACAATATGAAAAAGTGAAAAAAGTGTAAATGTGAATAAGTAAAAAGTTATAAAGTGAAAAATTGAAAAGGTGAGAAAGGAGAAGTGAAAAAGTAAGAGAGTGAAAACGTGAGAAATCGGAAAAGTGAAAGAGTAAAAAAGGACAAAGTGAAGAAGTAAATAGGTGAAAAAGTGAAAGACTAAATAGGTGAAGAAGTGAAAAAGTGAATGAATAAAGAGTGAAAGTATTAAAAAGTGAAAAAGTAAAAAAGTGAGAAAGTGAAGAACTGAAAAAGTGAAAATATGAAAAAATGAAAAATAAAAGAGTAAAAAGGAGAAGAAGTGAAAAAGTGGAAACCTGAAAAAGTGAAAAGGAGAAAAAGTAAAAAAGTGAAATAGTGAAAAAGTGAAGAAGTCAAAAAGTGAAAAAGCAAGAAAGTGAAAAATTAAAAAAGTTAACAAGTGAAAGAGTAAAAAAGGACAAAGTGAAGAAATAAATAAGGGAAAAAGTGAAAGAGTAAATAGATGAAGAAGTGAAAAAGTGAATGAGTAAAGAGTGAGAGTATTAAAAAGTGAAAAAGTAAAAAAGTTAAAAGGTGAAGAAGTGAAAAAATGAAAAAGTGAGAAAGTGAAAAATTGAAAAATTAAAAAGTGACAGAGTAAAAAGTTAAAGAAGTGAAAAAGTGGAGAACTGAAAAAGTGAAAATATTAAAAAGTGAAAAAGTAAAAAAGTAAAAAGGAGAAGAAGTGAAAAGTGAGAACGTGAAAACGTGAAAAAGTTAACAAGTGAAAGAGTGAAAAAGGACAAAAGGAAGAAGTAAAAAAGTGACAAAGTGAAAAACTGAAATAGTGGAAAAGTGGAAAAGTCAAAAATTGAAAAAGTGAAAAAGAGAAAAAGTAAAGAACTGAAAATGTGAAAATATTAAGAAGTGAAAAAGTGAAAAGGTAAAAAAAGGGAAAATTTAAGAAAGCAAAAAAGTGAAAAAGTGAAAAAATGAAAAGTCAAAAAGTCAAAAAGTAAAACCAGTTGAAAGTCAAAGTGTGAAGAAAGTGAAAAGTGAAAAAGTAAAAATTTTAAAAGTGAAAAATTAAAAAGTAAAAAATGAAAAGTGAGAAAGTAAAAAGTGAAAAATTGAAAAGTGAAAGAGTAAAAAAGACAAAGTGAAGAAGTAAATAAGTGAAAAGTGAAAACTGAAAAGTAAATAGGTGAAGAAGTAAAAAGTCAATGAATAAGTAGTGAAAGTATTAAAAAGTGAAAAGTAAAAAAGTTAAAAGGTGAAGAAGTGAAAAAGTTATAAGGTAAAAAAGTGAAAGTCCAAGATAGCAAAAGAGTAAAGAAGTGAAGAGATGACAATATGAAAAAGTGAACAAAGTGAAGAATTGAAAAAGTGAAAAAATGAAAAAAGTGAAAAGGTTGGAAAATGAAAAAGAAAAATAATGGGAAGAGTGAAAAGTGAAAAATCAAAAAAAGTGAAAAAAGTGAAAAAGTAAAAAAAAGTAAAAACGTCAAGAAGTGAAAATGTGACAAGGTAAAAGAGTGAAAATGCAAGATAGCAAAAAAGTGAGAAAATGAAAAAATGAAAAGTCTAAATATGAAAACGTGACAATATGAAAAAGTGAAAAAAGTGAAAGAGTAAAGAACTAAAGAAGTGAGAAAATTAACAAGTGAAAAAGTAAAAGAGTAAAAAGTTGAAGAAGTGAAAAGGTAAAAAGGGAATATGTAAGAAAGCAAAAAAGTGAAAAGGAAAAAAGGGAAAAGGTGAAAAGGTGAAAAATGAAGAACTGAAGAACTGAAAAAGTGAGAAAATGAAAATCTGAAAAAGTCAAAATATGAAAAGGTGACAATATGAAAAAGTGAAAAAAAAGAATAAGTAAAAAAGTGAAAAAGTAAAGAACTGAAAAAGTGAAAATATTAACAAGTGAAAAATTAAAAGAGTTAAAAGGTGAAGAAGTGAAAAGGTAAAAAAGGGAAAGTGTAAGAAAGCTAAAAAGTGAAAAAAGTGAAAAGTGAAATAGTGAAAAAATGAAAAAGTGAAAGTCAGTGAGTGAAGAAAGTGAAAAATTGAATAAGTGAAATGTGAAAAAAGAAAAGTGAACAAATCAAGGAAAGTTAAAAGAGAAAAAGTGAAAAAATAGAAAAACTGAAATAATGAAAATTAAAAAAATGAAAAGTGACAATGTGAAAAATTGAAGAGAGTGAAAAAGTGAAAAAGTGAAAATGTAAAAAGTGAAGAAGTAAATAAGTAAAAAGTGAAAGAGTGAAAAGGTGAAAAGTGAAGAACTGAAAAGTGAGAATAAGAAAAGGTGAAAAAGTGAAAAGTGTGAGAAAGTGAAAATGAAGAACTGAAAAGTGAGAATATGAAAAAGTGAAAACTGAAAAGTGAAAATATGAAAAAAGTGAAAAAGTGAAAAAGAGAGAAATCGAAAATTGAAAGACTAAAAATGAAGAAGTTAAAAAGTAAAAGAGTAAAAAGGTGAAGAAGTGAAAAAGTGAAAAGTTAAAAGAGGGAAAATGTAAGAAAGCAAAAAAGTGAAAAAGTCAAAAGTCAAAAAGTCAAAAAGTAAAACAAGTTGAAAGTCAAAGAGTGAAGAAAGTGAAAAACTAAAAAGGAAAAAGTAAAAAGTGAAGACCTGAAAAAGTGAAAAAGTGAAAAGTGAAAGAAGTGGAAAAGTGAAGAATTGAAAAATGAAAAAGTGAAAAGTGTAAGACTAAACAAAACTGAAAAGTGAGAATCAAAAAGTAAAAAGTTAAAAAGTGAAAGAGTAAAGAACTGAAAAGTGAAAATATTAAGAAAAAGTGAAAAGAGTAAAAAGGTGAAGAAGTGAAAATTGAAGTAAAAAGCAAAAAGTGAAAAGTGAAAAGTGAAAAAGTGAAAAAGTGAAAAAGTGAAAAAAAAAAGTGAAAAGTGAAAAGTGAAGAATTGAAAAGTGTGACAAGAGTGAAAAGAAAAAGTGAAAATGCAAGATAGCAAAAAAGTGAGAAAATGAAAAAATGAAAAGATGAAAAAGTCTAAATATGAAAACGTGACAATATGAAAAAGTGAAAAAAGTGAAAGAGTAAAGAACTGAAAAAGTGAGAATATTAACAAGTCAAAAAGTAAAAGAGTAAAAAGGTGAAGAAGTGAAAAGGTAAAAAGGGAATATGTAAGAAAGCAAAAAAGTGAAAAGGGAAAAGCGAAAAAGGGAAAAGGTGAAAAAGTGAAGAACTGAAGAACTGAAAAAGTGAGAAAATGAAAAAGTGAAAAGTGAAAATATGAAAAGGTGACAATATGAAAAAGTGAAAAAAGTGAATAAGTAAAAAATTGAAAAAGTGAAAAAGTAAAGAACTGAAAAAATGAAAATATTAACAAGTGAAAAATTAAAAGAGTAAAAAGGTGAAGAAGTGAAAAGTTAAAAAAGGGAAAATGTAAGAAAGCAAAAAAGTGAAAAAGTCAAAAGTCAAAAAGTCAAAAAGTAAAACAAGTTGAAAGTCAAAGAGTGAAGAAAGTGAAAAACTGAAAAAGTAAAATAATGAAAAAGTGAAAAAGTGAAAAGTGAAATCAAGTGTTAAAAGAGAAAAGTGAAAAATTGAAAACTGAAAAAGGAAAATTAAAAAATGAAAAAGTGACAATGTGAAAAAGTGAAAAGAGTGAAAGAGTGAAAAAGTGAAAGAGTAAAAAGGTGAAAAAGTAAAAAATTAAAAAGTGAATAAGGTGAAAAAGTGAAAAAGTGAAGAACTGAAAAAGTGAGAATATGAAAAGTGAAAAAAAGATGAAAAGTGAAAAGTGAGAAAGTGAAAAGTGAAGAACTGAAAAGTGAGAATATGAAAAGTGAAAACTAAAAAGTTCAAAATGAGAAGTGAAAAGTGAGAAAGTGAAAAGAGAGAAATCGAAAAAGTGAAAGACTAAAAATGACCAAAGTTAAAAGTAAATAAGTGAAAAGTGAAAGAGTAAATAGGTGAAGAAGTGAAAAGTGAAAAATAAAGAATGAAAGTATTAAAAAGTGAAAAAGTAAAAAAGTGAGAAAGTGAAGAACTGAAAAAGTGAAAATATGAAAAAGTGAAAAAGTAAAAAAGTAAAAAGGAGAAGAAGTGAAAAAGTGAAGACCTGAAAAAGTGAAAGAGTAAAAGAAGGACAAAAGGAAGAAGTAAAAAGGTGAAAAAGTGAAAAGTCTAAAAAGTGAAATAGTGAAAAACTGAAAAAGTGAGAATTTGAAAAATTAAAAAGTTAAAAAGTGAAAGAGTAAAGAACTGAAAGTGTGAAAATATTAAGATGTGAAAAGGTAAAAGAGTAAAAAGGTGAAGAAGTGAAAAATTGAAAAGTTAAAAGGTGAAAAAGTGAAGAACTGAAAAAGTGAAAATATTAAAAAGTGAAAAATTGAAAAAGTCAAAAGGTGAGAAAGTGAAAAAGTGAAGAATTGAAAAGTGAGAACATGAGAGTGAAAAACTAAAAAGTGAAAATGCAGGATAGCAAAAAGTGAAAAGTGAAAAGTCAAAATATGAGAAGGTGACAATATGAAAAAGTGAAAAAAGTGTAAATGTGAATAAGTAAAAAGTGATAAATTGAAAATTGAAAAAGTGAAAAAGGAGAAGTGAAAAAGTAAGAGAATGAAAAAGTGAGAAATCGGAAAAGTGAAAGTGTAAAAAATGGAAAGTGAAGAAGTAAATAGGTGAAAAAGTGAAAGAATAAATAGGTGAAGAAGTGAAAAAGTGAATGAATAAAGAGTGAAAGCATTAAAAAGTGAAAAAGTAAAAAAGTGAGAAAGTTAAGAACTGAGAAAGTGAAAATATGAAAATAAAAGAGTACAGAGGAGAAGAAGTGAAAAAGTGGAAACCTGAAAAAGTGAAAAGGAGAAAAAGTAAAAAGTGAAAAAGTGAAGAAGTCAAAAAGTGAAAAAGCAAGAAAGTGAAAATTTAAAAAGTTAACAAGTGAAGAGTAAAAAAGGACAAAGTGAAGAAGTAAATAAGTGAAAAAGTGAAAGAGTAAATAGATGAAGAAGTGAAAAAGTGAATGAGTAAAGAGTGAGAGTATTAAAAAGTGAAAAAGTAAAAAAGTTAAAAGGTGAAGAAGTGGAAAAATGAAAAAGTGAGAAAGTGAAAAAGTGAAAAATTGAAAAATTAAAAAAGTGACAGAGTAAAAAGGTAAAGAAGTGAAAAAGTGGAGAACTGAAAAAGTGAAAATATTAAAAAGTGTTAAAGTAAAAAAGTAAAAAGGAGAAGGAGTGAAAAGTGAGAACATGAAAACGTTAAAAAGTTAACAAGTGAAAGAGTGAAAAAGGACAAAAGGAAGAAGTAAAAAAGTGACAAAGTGAAAAACTGAAAGAGTGGAAAAGTGAAAAATTGAAAAAGTGAAAAAGAGAACAAGTAAAGAACTGAAAATGTGAAAATATTAAGAAGTGAAAAAGTGAAAAGGTAAAAAAGGGAAAATTTAAGAAAGCAAACAAGTGAAAAAGTGAAAAAATGAAAAGTCAAAAAGTCAAAAAGTAAAACCAGTTGAAAGTCAAAGAGTGAAGAAAGTGAAAAAGTGAAAAATTAAAAAATCGAAAAAGTGAAAAGTGAAATAGCAAAAAATGAAAAAGTGATAAAGTAAAAAAGTGAAAAATTGAAAAAGTGAAAGAGTAAAAAAAGACAAAGTGAAGAAGTAAATTAGTGAAAAACTGAAAGAGTAAATAGTTGAAGAAGTAAAAAAAGTGAATGAATAAGGAGTGAAAGTATCAAAAGGTGAAAAAGTAAAAAAGTTAAACGGTGAAGAAGTGAAAAGGACAAGGTAAAAAGTGAAAGTCCAAGATAGCAAAAGAGTAAAGAAGTGAAGAGCTGACAATATGAAAAAGTGAACAAAGTGAAGAATTGAAAAAGTGAAAAAATGAAAAAAGTGAAAAAGTTGGAAAATGAAAAAGAAAAATAATGGGAAGAGTCAAAATGTGAAAAAATCAAAAAAAGTGAAAAAGTGAAAAAAGTAAAAAAGTAAAAAGGTCAAGAAGTGAAAAAGTGACCAGGTAAAAGAGTGAAAATGCAAGATAGCAAAAAGGGGAGAACATGAAAAAAATGAAAAGGCTAAATATTAAAACGTGACAATATGAAAAAGTGAAAAAAGTGAAAGAGTAAAGAACTGAAGAAGTGAGAAAATTAACAAGTGAAAAAGTAAAAGAGTAAAAAGTTGAAGAAGTGGAAAGGTAAAAAAGGGAATATGTAAGAAAGCAAAAAAGTGAAAAAGTGAAAAGCGAAAAAGGGAAAAGGTGAAAAGGTGAAAAATGAAGAACTGAAGAACTGAAAAAGTGAGAAAATGAAAATCTGAAAAAGTCAAAATATGAAAAGGTGACAATATGAAAAAGTGAAAAAAGTGAATAAGTAAAAAAGTGAAAAAGTAAAGAACTGAAAAAGTGAAAATATTAACAAGTGAAAAATTAAAAGAGTAAAAAGGTGAAAAGTGAAGAACTGAAAAAGTAAGAATATGAAAAAGTGAAAAATTGAAAACAGTGAAAAGGTGAGAAAGTGAAAAAGTGAAGAATTGAGAAGTGAGAATATGAGAGTGAAAAACTAAAAAAGTGAAAATGGAAGATAGCAAAAAAGTGAAAAAGTGAAAAAGTGAAAAGGTCAAAATATGAGAAGGTGACAATATGAAAAAGTGAAAAAAGTGTAAATGTGAATAAGTAAAAAGTGATAAAGTGAAAAATTGAAAAAGTGAGAAAGGAGAAGTGAAAAAGTAAGAGAGTGAAAAAGTGACAAATCGGAAAGGTGAAAGAGTAAAAAATGACAAAGTGAAGAAGTAAATAGGTGAAAAAGTGAAAGAGTAAATAGGTGAAGAAGTGAAAAAGTAAATGAATAAAGAATGAAAGTATTAAAAAGTTACAAAGTAAAAAAGTGAGAAAGTGAAGAACTGAAAAAGTGAATATATGAAAAAGTGAAAAGTAAAAAAGTAAAAAGGAGAAGAAGTGAAAAAGTGAAGACCTGAAAAAGTGAAAAAGTGAAAGAGTAAAAGAAGGACAAAAGGAAGAAGTAAAAAGGTGACAAAGTGAAAAAGTAAAAAAGTGAAATAGTGAAAAACTGAAAAAGTGAGAATTTGAAAAATTAAAATAGTTAAAAAGTGAAAGAGTAAAGAACTGAAAGTGTGAAAATATTAAGATGTGAAAAGGTAAATGAGTAAAAAGGTGAAGAAGTGAAAAATTGAAAAGTTAAAAGGTGAAAAAGTGAAGAACTGAAAAAGTGAAAATATGAAAAAGTGAAAAATTGAAAAAGCCAAAAGGTGAGAAAGTGAAAAAGTGAAGAATTGAAAAGTGAGAATATGAGAGTGAAAAACTAAAAAAGTGAACATGCAGGATAGCAAAAAAGTGAAAAAGTGAAAAAGTCAAAATATGAGAAGGTGACAATATGAAAAAGTGAAAAAAGTGTAAATGTGAATAAGTAAAAAGTGATAAAGTGAAAAATTGAAAAAGTGAGAAAGGAGAAGTGAAAAAGTAAGAGAGTGAAAAAGTGACAAATCGGAAAGGTGAAAGAGTAAAAAATGACAAAGTGAAGAAGTAAATAGGTGAAAAAGTGAAAGAGTAAATAGGTGAAGAAGTGAAAAAGTAAATGAATAAAGAATGAAAGTATTAAAAAGTTACAAAGTAAAAAAGTGAGAAAGTGAAGAACTGAAAAAGTGAATATATGAAAAAGTGAAAAAGTAAAAAAGTAAAAAGGAGAAGAAGTGAAAAAGTGAAGACCTGAAAAAGTGAAAAAGTGAAAGAGTAAAAGAAGGACAAAAGGAAGAAGTAAAAAGGTGCCAAAGTGAAAAAGTAAAAAAGTGAAATAGTGAAAAACTGAAAAAGTGAGAATTTGAAAAATTAAAATAGTTAAAAAGTGAAAGAGTAAAGAACTGAAAGTGTGAAAATATTAAGATGTGAAAAGGTAAATGAGTAAAAAGGTGAAGAAGTGAAAAATTGAAAAGTTAAAAGGTGAAAAAGTGAAGAACTGAAAAAGTGAAAATATGAAAAAGTGAAAAATTGAAAAAGCCAAAAGGTGAGAAAGTGAAAAAGTGAAGAATTGAAAAGTGAGAATATGAGAGTGAAAAACTAAAAAAGTGAACATGCAGGATAGCAAAAAAGTGAAAAAGTGAAAAAGTCAAAATATGAGAAGGTGACAATATGAAAAAGTGAAAAAAGTGTAAATGTGAATAAGTAAAAAGTGATAAAGTGAAAAATTGAAAAAGTGAAAAAGGAGAAGTGAAAAAGTAAGAGAATGAAAAAGTGAGAAATCGGAAAAGTGAAAGAGTAAAAAATGACAAAGTAAATAAGTGAAAAAGTGAAAGAGTAAATAGATGAAGAAGTGAAAAAGTGAATGAGTAAAGAGTGAGAGTATTAAAAAGTGAAAAAGTAAAAAAGTTAAAAGGTGAAGAAGTGGAAAAATGAAAAAGTGAGAAAGTGAAAAAGTGAAAAATTGAAAAATTAAAAAAATGACAGAGTAAAAAGGTAAAGAAGTGAAAAAGTGGAAAAACTGAAAAAGTGAAAATATTAAAAAGTGAAAAAGTAAAAAAGTAAAAAGGAGAAGAAGTGAAAAGTGAGAACATGAAAAAGTTAACAAGTGAAAGAGTGAAAAAGGACAAAAGGAAGAAGTAAAAAAGTGACAAAGTGAAAAACTGAAATAGTGGAAAAGGGGAAAAGTGAAAAATTGAAAAAGTGAAAAAGAAAAAAAGTAAAGAACTGAAAATGTGAAAATATTAAGAAGTGAAAAAGTGAAAAGGTAAAAAAGGGATAATTTAAGAAAGCAAAAAAGTGAAAAAGTGAAAAAATGAAAAGTCAAAAAGTCAAAAAGTAAAACCAGTTGAAAGTCAAAGTGTGAAGAAAGTGAAAAAGTGAAAAATTAAAAAATTTAAAAAGTGAAAAACTTAAAAAGCAAAAAAATGAAAAAGTGAGAAAGTAAAAAAGTGAAAAATTGAAAAAGTGAAAGAGTAAAAAAAGACAAAGTGAAGAAGTAAATAAGTGAAAAAGTGAAAAACTGAAAGAGTAAATAGGTGAAGAAGTAAAAAAGTCAATGAATAAGGAGTGAAAGTATTAAAAAGTGAAACAGTAAAAAGTGAAAAGTGAAAAGTGAGAATATGAAAAAGTAAACAAAGTGAAGAATTGAAAAAGTGAAAAAATGAAAAAAGTGAAAAAGTTAGAAAATGAAAAGGAAAAATAGTGGGAAAAGTGAAAAAGTGAAAAAGTAAAAAAGTGAAAAAGTGACAATGTGAAAAAGTGAAAAAAGTGAAAAAGTAAAAAAGTAAAAAGGTGAAGAAGTGAAAAAGTGACCAGGTAAAAGAGTGAAAATGTAAGAAAGCAAAAAAGTGAAAAAGTGAAATAGTGAAAAGTGAAAAATGAAAAACTGAAAGAGTGGAGAAGTCACAGTAAAAAATTGAATAAGTGACAATGTGAAAAAAAGAAAAAGTGAACAAATCAAGGAAAGTTAAAAGAGAAAAAGTGAAAAAATTGAAAAACTGAAATAATGGGAAAATTAAAAAAAATGAAAAAGTGACAATGTGAAAAAGTGAAGAGAGTGAAAGAGTGAAAAAGTGAAAGAGTAAAAAGGTGAAAAAGTAAAAAATTAAAAAGTGAATAAGGTGAAAAAGTGAAAAAGTGAAGAACTGAAAAAGTGAGAATATGAAAAAGTGAAAAAATGAAAAGGTGAGAAAGTGAAAAAGTGAAGAACTGAAAAGTGAGAATATGAAAAAGTGAAAAACTAAAAAAGCAAAAATGAGAAGTGAAAAAGTGAGAAAGTGAAAAAGAGAGAAATCGAAAAAGTGAAAGACTAAAAAATGACCAAGTTAGGAAGTAAATAAGTGAAAAAGTGAGAGAGTAAATAGGTGAAGAAGTGAAAAGTGAATGAATAAAGAGTGAAAGTATTAAAAAGTGAAAAAGTAAAAAAGTGAGAAAGTGAAGAACTGAAAAAGTGAAAATATGAAAAAGTGAAAAAGTAAAAAAGTAAAAAGGAGAAGAAGTGAAAAAGTAAAGACCTGAAAAAGTGAAAAAGTGAAAGAGTAAAAGAAGGACAAAAGGAAGAAGTAAAAAGGTGACAAAGTGAAAAAGTAAAAAAGTGAAATAGTGAAAAACTGAAAAAGTGAGAATTTGAAAAATTAAAAAAGTTAAAAAGTGAAAGAGTAAAGAACTGAAAGTGTGAAAATATTAAGATGTGAAAAGGTAAAAGAGTAAAAAGGTGAAGAAGTGAAAAATTGAAAAGTTAAAAGGTGAAAAAGTGAAGAACTGAAAAAGTGAAAATATGAAAAAGTGAAAAATTGAAAAAGTGAAAAGGTGAGAAAGTGAAAAAGTGAAGAATTGAAAAGTGAGAATATGAGAGTGAAAAACTAAAAAAGTGAAAATGCAAGATAGCAAAAAAGTGAAAAGTGAAAAAGTCAAAAAGTCAAAATATGAGAAGGTGACAATATGAAAAAGTGAAAAAAGTGTAAATGTGAATAAGTAAAAAGTGATAAAGTGAAAAATTGAAAAAGTGAGAAAGGAGAAGTGAAAAAGTAAGAGAGTGAAAAAGTGAGAAATCGGAAAGGTGAAAGAGTAAAAAATGAAAAGTGAAAGAGTAAATAGGTGAAGAAGTGAAAAAGTGAATGAATAAAGAGTGAAAGTATTAAAAAGTGAAAAAGTTAAAAAGTCAGAAAGTGAAGAACTGAAAAAGTGAAAATATGAAAAAATGAAAAATAATAGAGTAAAAAGGAGAAGAAGTGAAAAGTGAAACCTGAAAAAGTGAAAAGGAGAAAAAGTAAAAAATTGAAATAGTGAAAAAGTGAAGAAGTCAAAAAGTGAAAAAGCAAGAAAGTGAAAAATTAAAAAAGTTAACAAAAGTGAAGAAGTAAATAAGTGAAAAAGTGAAAGAGTAAATAGATGAAGAAGTGAAAAAGATGTCACCCTTCAAATAGATGTCACCCTGGAAACGCTAAACATACCTATCCATGTTAACTTTGACAACGGCTCATTACTGGGGAATACTGACTCTCTGCTTAGAACAAAAAGCCAGTACAATTGGTTTGTTAATCATAGCTGTCACCTCCCCAATTTTTTGGAGTTTGCCCGCTCTTTGCAGCAAGCTACATGGTGCAAGAAGTGGTGGTGGCGACGTTCCACATTGCTAAGACTGTTCCTTACCAGTTGGGTTACGAGGAGGGCTTGACAGGAATTTGCGTGTGAGGCATCAAGGTGGGGCATGCATTACTCAAATGCCAGTTCACCGGTGATTGCAGAGGTGTGTACAGTCGTTAAATAATGCTGTCTAGCAGCAATTTGTACAAGGGAATGAAAGCCGCGCAACCATTATTGCCCTCATGGTTTGCGAGTGGGCAATTTAGCGTCTGGGTAGACATTTAGGAGCTTGTACGTTCAATGTTTTTTATGCATTGGACAGCTTTAAAACATTAACAAACCAGCTTCACTTGGCTGTTCCCTTTTGAGTCTACGTCGCAAACAAGATGGCATTGTACAGCAGTTATTTAGAACGTGAGACCTTGTTGTTGGCAAAGACTGCAAATAGCGATTAAACAAGAAGTATCCGGCAAACGAAGGCTTCTTGGTTCGTTATTTATTGACGACGATGTGTTTTTCGCGATGAGGGACTGGCCTCAATGGATGAAACATATTTTTTGGCAAACACCACTAACAGACAAAAATACATTTCTCCTTATGCTATTTTTGGTTGCAAATGGGTGCTCTCCATTTGTTGCATCCAAGTGGTGATGGCGTCAGTGGTGCAGAAAGAACCCTTCCAAAGCCAGAGAAAGTGTTTCTAGCAAATTATGTGGATTCTCAAAACTGCAGAATTTCGCCCACACAATTGGTACTATTTTGACTTATTTCACAAGCGTTAATTTTTTTTTAAGCGGAAACCTAAAGACAAGAAACACTAAAAATATCATGCTAATATAAATGTTTGTTTGCTTATGCATTATAGAAGTACTGCTCCATTCTGCTGGCTTTTCTCCATTGTCGCTTCTCATACACATGTACTCTGAAGTACCGAATAATCAGGGGGGAATAACAGGGGTTTGGAAATATTGTTGGGCTTTATTAAACGTGGGGGTCGGATTAAAGGGGGTTGAAAATTGAGGAAGATTTCTTTAGCATAACAAAAACTCTAATGTTGTTAAGGTGTGGTATGATGGCCAACAAAAGCTATTTTGCAATTGGCGATAAAAAATATGTATTATATAATCAGTTAACTTGTGGGACAGCAAAAAAAACTTATTTTCATCAAATTTTAAAATATTCATTTCCGGATATTGTTCAACTAATGAAAGGGGGGTTGGCATACGCGGGAGGGGGATTTTCCGAACATCAAAAAGTGGGGGGCATTATTTGGTACCCCAGAGTGCCCTGTATTGAACGATACTGGTTCAAAATTTTCTGTCCAACAGTATATGTCACGAAACTGGGAAATTTCCCTATATGGGGAAAAGTCGATCTTTGAATCGTTTTTTCTTGTCGCTTCTCCACGCTTGAGATTCAACGCCTGCAGCACAACGACACCGAATAAGACCAGATTTTCTTCGTTTTTGCAAATAAAGCTTAACTGTAGGAGATATTATACAAAGAACTCGGATATCACTACGCAAACCACGTAAACACACAATGCAGATGATTAACATCATCAATCTATCAGGGGTTGGATTGTTTTTATTCAATGACAGCCACTAAATATAAATCATGTGATTAGCAGAATCAAGATATTTTTTATTCAAAGATCATCAAAAAATGTTGAGAAGCGTGATTTTAAGGAATCACAAGAAACAAGGTGCGTGAAATTATGAGCGTCTTGACCAGACGAGGAGCGTGTGGAGGCGTGCGTGCGGTATCGCGCGCCTTAAACTGAGAGGACTGATAACTAGATTTTCTGTTGCAAACCAACATTTCAAGTACAGCACAAAAAGGGCTGCAATAAACGCCCATCTCGTATTAATGCAGCCTTAAAACTTAACTAGTACACCAACAACAACACACGGACCTCCTAAGGTTATCTTTCTATTTCAACTACTTCTTTATACTAATACTAAAATCTAACTCTAAACGCAGGAAACTGGGCGTGCGATGCACCAGCCCTTTGTTGCCTGTCTACCTAAAAGCTTGTATGGTCGGTGATTGAAACCGAAATTTCCAAATTTCCTGACCAATGCACCTGTTCAACAGAAAGAATGCTGAAGAGATCAAATACAAAACAAATCATAAATTCAAAGACCAAAAGAAAAGGGATAAGGAGGGGGGGAGATGATCGAACAAACTGCAGCCTGTCCGAGAACCACAGAGAATGACCTGCTCACCCGAAACACCAAATATTAAACCCAGCAAAATGCCTACCATCTCCTACTACGGAAATGCTGTGCGACTATACTACGAGGTGTTGATGACTAGGAGTGAAATCACACCAGACAGCCTGCGGCAAGCTGTAAATGTTTGCCATAAGTAAAGCCTAAGCCAACCGAACTTGTGGGAATGAACAACTCAGAACAAACCCAACTTGAGCTAGCAACAACAACAACAACAGCAACAACAACAACTTAAGCTAACGTCCTAGTTGTTTTAACTCAGCTTAAATCTCGATTTAACCCGTATTTAAAACTTAACTAGTACACCAACAACAACACATGGACCTTCTAAGGTTATCTTTCTATTTCAACTACTTCTTTATACTAATACTAAAATCTAACTCTAAATGCAGGAAACTGGGCGTCCAATGCACCGGCCCTTTGTTGCCTGCCTACCTAAAAGCTTGTATGGTCGGTGATTGAAACCGAAATTTCCAAATTTCCGCCACAGAAGAACGAAGTTTTGACCCCACAATCACCTACTGTACAAGTAGGAGGAAAATTGTTGGAAGAAATAAAATGAGGAACTACGTAAAAAACCTTAAACTAACTAGATCTCTCCCGACCCTGAATAACGAGAAAGATCAAACAATAACCTAGAAAAACCTTTCAAAATATATGCAGAATTTTGCCGTAAGCAAACATCATAAAGGCCACTAAATCATAAACAAAAGCGAGGAGCGTCAACCCCAAAAAATAACAAAAAGGGGTAGCGTTGACACGGCAGGAGGCTTAAGGCCCCCCGTCAACGTCGTTGTAAGCCTGAATACCGTTATAGGCCACGAGGACAGTTTGTCCAAGGGCCAAGCCACTGCCGCTTTCCCTTTTGGGGAATACCACCATCAGCAGTGAGGACTATCTCGTCCACGAGCTGAGACTGAGCTGCCTTTCCCTTTTCGAGAGGCTTACCAAGCCACCAAGCTGTGCTGCCTTCCCGTTCTGGGAGCCTTACCAAGCGACTGTTGCTGCGGGTAATACAGGGCAATCTTGTCCAAGCACCAGGCCACGCTGCTTTTCCCTTCTGGGAGCCTTACCAAGCCACTGTTGCTGTGGGTAATACAGGGCAATCTTGTCCAAGCACCAGGCTACGTTGCTTTCCCCTTTTGGGGAGCCTTACCAATCCACTGTTGCTTTGGGTAATGCCAGAAAATCTCTCCCAAGAACCAAGCCACGCTGCTTTCCCTTTTGGGAACCTTTCCAAGCCACCAAGGCAGTTGATAATACGAGACTTTCTCACCTAAGCACCAAGCTTGCTTGCCTTTTCCATTCTTGGGATACTTGCTGGCCAAAGTTGATGTGCCGAATACCAGGCTGTCTCCACCAAAAGCCGAGTCTGAGCTGCCGTTTCCTATTTGGAAGCCTTGCCTGCCATTTCGTTGCACGGGGTACCAGGCCATCTCCTCCAAGAACCGAGCCTGAGCCACCTTTCTGTTGAAATACTTGAAAGCCACCATCGTCTTGTGAATGCAGCCTTGCCATTCTTGTCCCCGTGCCAAGCCAAATCATTACACAGTATCGCTTTCAAGCCCGGACAAGACATGCTCAATATTGTTAAATAAACTAGGTAGCTTCCATTTGAGCCCTGAACTGAGAGAACGAGAAAGGACCCAAGCAGACTTGCGTATCGCCGAAATAAGATGAATACCTGGCATAACCTACCAATTCCCGCCCTGCCTATCTAACTAATTCATTCCTAACTTGCGGTATAGAGCTATGAATTTTGTTGGGAGAGCCCACAAACGTGCACCAGGTCAAGCACTAAAATGCATGCTTTGAGAACAAGAGACTGTGTTGCCAGCATTATAAAGTTATTGCGCTTCGCAACATGCCCATCATTAGTCCTGCCTACTTGACCCGTTGCAGATGCAAAATGTCGGAGACAACTGTTGAGACCTGAAATTGCGAGGCTGCAGTGCCAGAATAAGTACTTGAACATTGATCACCGTTAACCCATGGCCAAACCCCACTGGAATAAGATCATGGCCACTCCAACTAGTCTTGCTTGTAATATCGACTTATAAGGCGTAATCAAAATTTACCCTCCGGGAACTTATGAAAGTGATGCTTAAAGTCAAGCTCCTTGACAGCCTAATACCCTAAAGTCATTCATTACTTCCTTCCAGGTATGTTTCAGGTTTATGTAACCTGGTGACCTTGGTTCGTGCCATTAGCTAGGAGTTCTAATCTAGCAAACACAGGAAAGGTCAGGAAAATTATCCTGACTTTGCAAGCTTTGCCGCTTTCCCTTTCCGGGAGCCTCACCAAGCCACTGTTACTGCGGGTAATATCAGGCAATCTCGTCCAAGCACCAACAGCATTGTACAAACAAGATAGCCATGTACAGAATTCGTCAGAGCTGCACCATTCTTGCACAGGTGAGAAGAGGGTTGGAGAGCGTATGTTTAAACAAGTAGCCGAGCCTGAACTGCGTTCCCTTTCTGGGAGGCTTACCAAGCCACCAAGCTCTGCTGCTTTCCGTTTTTTCTTTTTTTTTTCGGAAACCTTACCAAGTCACTGTTGCCGAGGGTCATACAAGGCAATCTCGTCCCAGCACCAAGCCACGCTGCTTCCCAATTTCAGGAGAGGTTAAGGCACTGTTTATGAAGTTCATCGTCTTGGGCAAAGAAGAACCTACAAATTGAAGACCGTGCAAAGTCTCACAATTGGGGTCTGGACCAAGGGTGGGCATGTGCGGTATTATTTTTGGTCCTATGTATGTCTGTCGGAATAAAATAAACAAACCCTATTTTCAGAGCAATAGGATAAATTGAGTTGTGGCAAAGACTGGTTTTGGGGACAAACATTGCTAATTGAGAAAACCCTACTCATTTCTACAATATTAGTTACGAAGTAATGAAAATTGATAGAATGTAACTGCTAAGGATGCACTACTGCGGTTCTACCTATGTCTCCTTGCAGTCTATATTCTACCCGATTTCCCTTTCAGAGAGTACAGAGTATTGACAATAATGTCTGCTATGCACGAATGCGTTGCCACCTCTGTCCGAGCTTGAGGCAAAAAAAACCAGCCTGGCTGCTTTCCATTGTCCAGTCTTTCCCAATTTTAAACTGATTTTTTACTACATGCGATTCGATGCCGCTTCGGGAACACACATAAATGTCACCTAGCTGCTCCAATTAGCAGGACTAGATGTGTCTCCTCGATGCAATTTACAGCGGTGCTTAACGATCTATTATTATCCATTATCGGTATTGGCAAAGAGCATTTATTTTTTCTCAACAGTCGGTAATGACAACCGTGCGGCTGTGAATGCTGATGTCTAGTTCTGTTGGCGCTACATTATTTTTTCTGTTCTTTAGCTTTTGGCAAAAGATCCATAAAGGTCAATGCCGCATTTTCAAAGAATTGGCAAAACGCAATTCATGAGACAGACGTGGAACGAAGACCCGTCGCGGACCCAGAACTTACAAAGGACGCAAAGCTTCAAAGCTATGGACTGGTTGGATTGAATGCACTGGCCATTCAACGATAATGATTTCTATTTATAGTGTAAATGAACACAAGTGCAAACTTGCAAAATATCGAGGGGCAATTCACTCCTTGAAAATCTCGCACACCTTTACTGGAAGTCCTATTGTTTTTCGGGAATCTCTTGAAAGTCCTTTTGTTTTAATGGAAATCTCGTACGCCTTCTTGCAGAGTGAAATGCCCCTCGCAAAACATGCAGGATCAGAATTGACTTATCTAGTCTGATATTACACACTTTTTTTATAAGAATACAGTCTATAAGAATATTCAGGCTCAAAATTGCTGAAATTTAATAATTATTTAAGAATAATCTGAGGCTCAAGCTTGACGAGGGTCATTTTTTTCTCTGCGTTTTTTACACTGCACAATAAGTGTGATTGTCAGGCAACTGTATTTGTTTTGAAATGCATACATCCTGTCTGACTCTTTAATACAGTAACTCTTTTTATTAATAACATAACAAATGACAAAGATTTGACTTATTTCTCTTGATCTTCAGGCCAATTTACAACATTGATGATTAAGAATAATTTAAGAATATTTTCGGGCTCAAAATCGAATAAGCTTAAGAATAATCGAGGCTCGGCAACAAATAAGGTATTCTTATAAAAAGTGTCTATCTTACTATTTTAGTTTTCATCCTGAATGAACTTCATGGATTTTTAATTCATATTTAATCAGTTATTGGTTTACACGCATTTTTTCTGTAAGGAAGTGCTTTATAAGGAAGGTAGTACTCGGATAGGCAAAAACTTAAGGAATTCCAGTACTGGATCAGAGACTATTAAGGAATCTGACTTTATTAAAAGTGATGAAGTCTTGTGAAGCTGATCATTTACATCTATAAAACGAGCAGGCAATACCCTTTTTGTCAATGGTTTATTTATTATTCATTTCTATTCGTCTTCTGACACCTTTATGTCCCTTCATTCCCTTGTCTCTAGGTTTATTTTATGAAACAAGTATAAAGTTAAGGAATCGCTAAGGAACTTTCAGTACTGGGCCTGACCCGAACTTCCTTAAAAAAAAATGCGTGTATAGCTTATTTACACTGTTATTCAAGAATAATAATAATGATGATAATAATGATTTCAGATGTTCAGATTTTTTATTTTCAATCAAGTAGCCTAATTAAATAGTCAAAATGTATATTTAAGCAGCTACTAATGTAATGAAGTGTAACCTTTTGCATTACTGTGTGATCTGTTTCCGTTTCATGAAATTTATAATTCAGATTGTCTATATGTGCTATACGTGCCAACAGATTGTTGGCCATGGTTCTGGGCATTGGCATGGTCATATTCCTCAGTTCATGCATAAAATGAATGAATGACATTTTTTCAGTCTGTTTTATTCCCTCGTCTTGTTCACTGTGCCAGCTAGTTAAATGGTTTCTGTAAAAACTTTTGAGTCAGAGTCACAACAAACACGGAGAAGACGATCATTGGTAACTAAAAAGAAAGTCGTAGTACAGTCATTGGAGAGGTTTCCGCAGCAGACATAGACATGGGAGAACATCCACCATGAACGAGAGATGGAAAAACTATGTTTCAGCCTAGATGAGCAGACTCTTAAAAAGAAGACAGGAGCCATTCGAAAAGAGATCGAGACGCTATTTTCAGAAGGTAGTAGCCATAACATATTAATATATATAATATTGCAAATAAAAAGCAACAAAAATTGTTTCCAAAGAGTTTTAATTACAACTATACATACGCAAATTTTTCAGAATTATAAGACTCCAAATAATGGCACTTTGTTTCTAAATACAGTAAACCAAAAAAACCCTGACATTCGCCAAGTCAAGCTAATTTTGCTTCTTCCTTGAACAATGCACTCTTTTTATAAGAACAATTTTACAAGAACATGAGCCTGAATTTTGCCAGGATTTAAGAAAGAAGTAAGAGCAAGCTGAGACCAGCGTTTTGATAAGCCCTACGAATGTCAGCTGGGGTCAGCTTAACATGAAAGTAGAGTGTAAATGTAAAAAGCCCACGTGTTGTGAGGAGCCTGGGCCTGAATACCTAAGGAAGTACTACACTTTACAATAAAGGCTGTTGCACTTTAACACAACGTACCACAACTCCCACCATTAACTAAAAAATATTACACTTTTTTTAAATAATCAACTTGACTTTTGTCCAGCACTCAAAGTTGCATAAATTTTTAGACATTTCAGCCCGCAAAGTTGCTTAAAATTGCTTAAAATGTTTTGCACCTAACAGCCACCCCTGACTTCGCGAGTCAAAATCGTCAAATGTTAGGCCTACAACACGACTTTTGGGAGACAGTAAGTGGAAAAACATACGTTAACGAACTTCAACATGCAAAACATAACAACGAGCAATTTCCTAACAACAAGAATGAATATAAGCTTGGTTGTTGACTTCTTAGTTGCTTAAAGTAATTCAATTGAGCCCTCAAGTTGCTTAATGTTAAGGTCAGTTCAGTCCTTCTTGCTTATTGAGCGGTTGATTATTTAAAAAAGTGTATTGTTTAAATAGCCGAGGTATTTAGAACACATTTTGAACAATTTGAACTAAAAAAGGCAAACTGTTAAGAACAGCCACCCTCGAGCACATTTTCCTGGTTCTTATAAAAAAAGACTGTATAACAATACTGTCGATAACTCGAGCATTCGCCATCTCGTGTCATTCTCCTTTGTCACTTGAATGTTTGAGTTCTCGACAGATAACTGTAGTCAGCTTAGAAAATGAAACGCTGCCATGTTTTCTACTTCTTAAACTACATAGCCCTATGTTCCATCATCAATTTAAGATGTTTATCCTTCCCAACAGCTGGCAAAGTATCTGTGAAAATAAAAGAGCATGGTAGAAATAAACAGGTATGTTAAAGAATTTTTTCTGTATCATCATTTAGGTAATTAGGTAACACCGAGGGACCAATTTTAACACCAAGGGACATATATGTATTTTCCCCAAACCTTCCTCGTGACATGAAATATATGTTTTTTATTCTAGGAGTACTGCATAGTTGTATCAAGAAAAGAAGTGATAGAAAAGATACTTAAAGAACAGGTGACATTTCTGAAGTTTTATTTGACCCGTTGGATGCAATACTACATGTTATTTTATAAGAACAACCTTTAGAAACACCAGGGTGATATTTGGGTAAAATTCTTTGCTATCTCCGAAACTATTTGAGATAAGCAAAAGCAAAGTTCACAAGAGTAAGCCCGAGGGGCAATTCACTCCTCAAAAAAGTGTACGAGATTTTTATGAAAACAAAGGGATTTCCAAGGGATTTCTGTGAAGACAATAGGTTTTCTAGCAAAGGTGTACGAGATTTCAAGGAATGAATTGCCCCTCGAGTAAGCCCTTGCCCAGTAACGCATTTTAAACACGTTTTCGAGAAGGGTAGGGGGGGGGGGCGAAAAGTTTGTGAAAAATCGTTTCGAAAATAATAAACAGGCAGACTGAAATCGAAGACTAGTATTCTTATAAAAAAATGGGTACAATGCGTAGAAAATTTGTATATGAACGTAACAAAATGCAGCGTTACAAAGTTAAGTGTTATTATATATACAGAGCTGGAGTTTAAATGGAGTTGCACTGGATTTACGAAACGGTAGTGGCATCGACGAATATGCTCGTGAAGAAATACTGCAGGTAAATTATCAGCACGTCTTGCAATGCTTACACATTACCTCAATCAGACATGCTCCTCTACATAGGACACTATCTGAGTAATATTTAGGCAAACAAAAGTATATCACAATTAAGAAAGTTTTCAATACTATCGACAGAAAAACAAGAATACGAGTGTGAATGTGCCAGTGACCAGTCCAACCTTCCAATACGAATCAAGGTAATAAGAGTGGTTTTATTTAAGTAATATTTTTTAATGATCGTCTTGCTTTGCAGTAACATTTATGATTTTATTGTTAATAATACGTTCATTTCTAAACAGAGAATGAAGAAGATGACGAAGTCATGAATGTGCCAGTGAGCAGTCCACCTTCCAATACGAATAAAGGTAATAAGAGTGGTTTTATTTAAGTAATATTTTTTAATGATCGTCATGCTTTGCAGTAACATTTATGATTTTATTATTAATAATACGTTCCTTTCTAAACAGAGAATGAAGAAGATGACGAAGTCATGAATGTGCCAGTGAGCAGTCCACCTTCCAATACGAATCAAGGTAATAAAAGTGGTTTTATTTAAGTAATATTTTTTAATGATCGTCTTCCTTTACAGTAACATTTATGATTTTATTATTAATAATACGTTCCTTTCTAAACAGAGAATGAAGAAGATGACGAAGTCATGAATGTGCCAGTGAGCAGTCCACCTTCATATACGAATCAAGGTAATAAGAGTGGTTTTATTTAAGTAATATTTTTTATGATCGTCATGCTTTGCAGTAACATTTATGATTTTATTGTTAATAATACGTTCCTTTCTAAACAGAGAATGAAGAAGATGACGAAGTCATCAATGTGCCAGTGAGCAGTCAACCTTCAAATACGAATCAAGGTAATAAGAGTAGTTTTATTTAAGAAATATTTTTTAATGATCGTCTTGCTTTGCAGTAACATTTATGATTTTATTGTTAATAATACGTTCATTTCTAAACAGAGAATGAAGAAGATGACGAAGTCATGAATGTGCCAGTGAGCAGTCCACCTTCCAATACGAATCAAGGTAATAAGAGTGGTTTTATTTAAGTAATATTTTTTAATGATCGTCATGCTTTGCAGTAACATTTATGATTTTATTATTAATAATACGTTCCTTTCTAAACAGAGAATGAAGAAGATGACGAAGTCATGAATGTGCCAGTGAGCAGTCCACCTTCCAATACGAATCAAGGTAATAAGAGTGGTTTTATTTAAGTAATATTTTTTAATGATCGTCTTCCTTTACAGTAACATTTATGATTTTATTATTAATAATACGTTCCTTTCTAAACAGAGAATGAAGAAGATGACGAAGTCATGAATGTGCCAGTGAGCAGTCCACCTTCAAATACGAATCAAGGTAATAAGAGTGGTTTTATTTAAGTAATATTTTTTATGATCGTCATGCTTTGCAGTAACATTTATGATTTTATTGTTAATAATATGTTCCTTTCTAAACAGAGAATGAAGAAGATGACGAAGTCATCAATGTGCCAGTGAGCAGTCCACCTTCAAATACGAATCAAGGTAATAAGAGTGGTTTTATTTAAGTAATATTTTTAATGATCGTCATGCTTTGCAGTAACATTTATGATTTTATTGTTAATAATACGTTCCTTTCTAAACAGAGAATGAAGAAGATGACGAAGTCATCAATGTGCCAGTGAGCAGTCCACCTTCAAATACGAATCAAGGTAATAAGAGTGGTTTTATTTAAGAAATATTTTTTAATGATCGTCTTGCTTTGCAGTAACATTTATGATTTTATTGTTAATAATACGTTCCTTTCTAAACAGAGAATGAAGAAGATGACGAAGTCATGAATGTGCCAGTGAGCAGTCCACCTTCAAATACGAATCAAGGTAATAAGAGTGGTTTTATTTAAGAAATATTTTTTAATGATCGTCTTGCTTTGCAGTAACATTTATGATTTTATTGTTAATAATACGTTCATTTCTAAACAGAGAATGAAGAAGATGACGAAGTCATGAATGTGCCAGTGAGCAGTCCACCTTCCAATACGAATCAAGGTAATAAGAGTGGTTTTATTTAAGTAATATTTTTTAATGATCGTCGTCATCCTTTGCAGTAACATTTATGATTTCATTGTTAATAATACGTTCCTTTCTAAACAGAGAATGAAGAAGATGACGAAGTCATGAATGTGCCAGTGAGCAGTCCACCTTCCAATACGAATCAAGGTAATAAGAGTGGTTTTATTTAAGTAATATTTTTTAATGATCGTCATGCTTTGCAGTAACATTTATGATTTTATTATTAATAATACGTTCCTTTCTAAACAGAGAATGAAGAAGATGACGAAGTCATGAATGTGCCAGTGAGCAGTCCACCTTCCAATACGAATCAAGGTAATAAGAGTGGTTTTATTTAAGTAATATTTTTTAATGATCGTCATGCTTTGCAGTAACATTTATGATTTTATTATTAATAATACGTTCCTTTCTAAACAGAGAATGAAGAAGATGACGAAGTCATCAATGTGCCAGTGAGCAGTCCACCTTCCAATACGAATCAAGGTAATAAGAGTGGTTTTATTTAAGTAATATTTTTAATGATCGTCTTCCTTTACAGTAACATTTATGATTTTATTATTAATAATACGTTCCTTTCTAAACAGAGAATGAAGAAGATGACGAAGTCATCAATGTGCCAGTGAGCAGTCCACCTTCCAATACGAATCAAGGTAATAAGAGTGGTTTTATTTAAGTAATATTTTTAATGATCGTCTTCCTTTACAGTAACATTTATGATTTTATTATTAATAATACGTTCCTTTCTAAACAGAGAATGAAGAAGATGACGAAGTCATGAATGTGCCAGTGAGCAGTCCACCTTCCAATACGAATCAAGGTAATAAGAGTGGTTTTATTTAAGTAATATTTTTTAATGATCGTCATGCTTTGCAGTAACATTTATGATTTTATTATTAATAATACGTTCCTTTCTAAACAGAGAATGAAGAAGATGACGAAGTCATGAATGTGCCAGTGAGCAGTCCACCTTCCAATACGAATCAAGGTAATAAGAGTGGTTTCATTTAAGTAATATTTTTTAATGATCGTCTTCCTTTGCAGTAACATTTATGATTTCATTGTTAATAATACGTTCCTTTCTAAACAGAGAATGAAGAAGATGACGAAGTCATCAATGTGCCAGTGAGCAGTCCACCTTCCAATACGAATCAAGGTAATAAGAGTGGTTTCATTTAAGTAATACTTTTTAATGGTCGTCTTCCTTTACAGTAACATTTATGATTTTATTGTTAATAATACGTTCCTTTCTAAACAGAGAATGAAGAAGATGACGAAGTCATGAATGTGCCAGTGAGCAGTCCACCTTCAAATACGAATCAAGGTAATAAGAGTGGTTTCATTTAAGTAATATTTTTTAATGATCGTCTTCCTTTACAGTAACATTTATGATTTTATTGTTAATAATACGTTCCTTTCTAAACAGAGAATGAAGAAGATGACGAAGTCATGAATGTGCCAGTGAGCAGTCCACCTTCAAATACGAATCAAGGTAATAAGAGTGGTTTCATTTAAGTAATATTTTTTAATGATCGTCTTCCTTTGCAGTAACATTTATGATTTCATTGTTAATAATACGTTGGTTAGTAAGTATTATGATGTTTAGAATTATCTTTTATTGAAATGTAATCAATTTAATTTCTATCAACTTCTTTCTTAGAGACTGATGATGAAGACTTGCATTTAACAGAGAACTTACAGCCACTGAGTCCACTTTACCCTTTGGAAACAGATGATGAGCAACCTATTTCCCGCTGTTTCATGGAGAAGCAACCTTCAATTGTGGAATCCAAAATTTTCTCGGTAAATATCGCAGAAACATAATATTGATAAAAATAGTGACTGCAAATTTCATAGTAGCAATCCCATCAAACACCATCGCTGTGCGAAATGAAAACAACTGACAGCAGCACTGCTTTTGAAATATCATTAAGTATACAAACGGTTTTCAGCGTCACCTTAATTCGATCCTTGTCTTACAACCGGGGCATAAATAGGGTAGTCCAATTTCAGTTTTATTTCAATTTTCGTCCAAATGCGCAAGATAGAGCTAACAATAAATTGACAGGAAATATGGCATTAAAACAATAGGAAAATGTTTCAGTATATGACAAAATGATTTCGGCTGCGTAGCTATCCAGAAATTTCCTTGGTTTGTACACGTTTGATGCAAATAGAAGCAGCTAAATCTTCATTGACTTCTTTACAATATTTACTTTTCAAGTCCTTCTGAAGGGAAGGCCAAAATGTTACAAATTTGGGTTGTTTTCTTTTCGCACCTGTGCAAGTAAATTGGGTATGAGCCAATACTTATTTGGGGAAACATTTTATCAACCAGGAACATGAGGAATTGTTGCCGATAAAACCAATATCAAGACGGAAAGCTGAGGATCTCTCCAGAACCGACTTTGGCAGGCGTAAGTTGGAAAATACAGCTGTTTTGACAGAGGAATTTCTTTCAAAAACATACCCAAATAAATTCAAGATAACATGTTCCTTTGATAAAGACAATAACTTTCAAATGCATGTCATATGTCGTCAATGCGTCTCGAAATTCCAAACAACACACTGGACTGAAAGACTGTTCTTCATCGCCGATATCATTGCAGGCAAACATCCTCATTTCATGTCGAACAAACACAGGCAGTCCATGCAGTCTTCAAATGATGATATCACCAAGTTTGTTCGTGTAGAAAAAGGCCGACCAATGCAACCAAATCAGTTTCATGCAAACAAAACGATTGAGAAATGTGAGGGATTTGGTAGAAACTGCAATATCAATGCTAGGACAGCATTCAATGGAAAACACTACAAAGTAGACAGCATTTCAGCATGGTCAACAGATTGCAAGGGACACACCTGTAATAAAAGTAGAGTATTCAACAGCTGCATTATAAAATCTAAAAGTCCAGCAGTAAAGAAGAAGATCCAGCGGCTACATAAAACCGGAGCCCGTGTGTCTAAATATACGCCATTTAAACTATTTGATGCCCCTGCCCAACAAGCTCTGAAGGAAGCTGCAAAATTAAAAAAGCAACAGTCGAGAAAACTCAAAAGAATTTCTGCTAAAGGCCCGGTTACACTATTAGATATTCCATTAGATATTCACCAGACATATCAAAAATAGTGTGTCGATTAGATATCTAACAGTGTAACGTGCCATTAGATATTCGATGAGGGATTAAAAAGGAGGAAAAACATATCTAATCAAGCTGGGAATAAAATCAAATCGTTTTGATTTTATTCCGAATATCTAATGTAAAAGAATGCAGATGTAAAGATGCCGACTGTCTGATGACGCAATGACTTACAAGTTTTGAAGCAACAGTGGACTTTTCAGGCCATTTCTTGTATTTTCTATGCAAAAACTGCAGTTTACTAATTTACATCGCGAATATTATTAATGTTTTACCAAAATCAATAGAAAAACTATATGGAACAGTGTGTTGGAAGCACTGAGAAAGCCAAACTTCAAAAAGTAGACTTGCAAGATGTTTTTCCACTTATTTCTGATTCCATTTTCGATAGTGGAGAGATATATCAAATATATCAAATACATGCTTAAATATATCAAATTCAACGAAAAAACGTCTTTTCTCTGCTCAGATGACGATTCACTGAATTCAGGCAGCGCCAAAATGAATGGAATATCTGATGGACTCGTTACACTGTTAGATATTCCATTAGATACTATTTCTCGTTTTAGATGCTCTATATATGGAATATCTAATGGAATATCTAATAGTGTAACCAGGCCTTAAGAGAATAAGCTGTCCACCTACATTAAAGACATTGCTCAGAAATATCGAGATGATCATGGTGAGTCTTTAACTGGTGCAACAATGGCAGTTGCTGATGATTTGTTAAAAAATGCATCCGCAGTTTCCAAGTACGGCTATAGACACAATGAAATCTTACAAGCTCTCAGTGTCATGATATTCAATAGGTGTCAGGCAAGTTTGGTGTTGTTAAACGAAAATCTCCCGGAACTGTTCTCCTCACCGTCAGCTTGCAAGAAAATAAGAATGAAAACGGCAATGGAAATGCTTTCTGTCCCAGGTCTTACAGTAACCAATGACATCAAAACACATTTCAGAAATGCAGAATGGTGTGTTGATAAAAGGACAGGACCATTGGGTTTTTGTCATGACGCGAGTCCTGTTAGAGAGCTTGTTAAGCCCAATACAAAGGAGAAAGCCCTCATAGGCTTCTGTGCTAAAAAGGGAACTAATGGAAGACAGTGGCGGCTTAGAGGGGTATTAAAGGTATTAGTCTAATACCTCTTTTTGGGAAAGAAGGTTGAATTTTTTTCGTTTGTAAATTACTTTCTTCAAAGTTTAATCAGTTACATTGGGCTGATATTACATCAGATGAAAACCATCCACGTTATCCCGTACCGAATGTATGAAACAACGAAGAAAAAACCATGAAAGACCTATATTTGGGTTTTCATTATTCGAAGATAATCCGCTCTAATCACTATTGACATAATTTCAACAAACTTTTCAATGAGCCTTTCAGTGGAGCACGCGGTATTAGCCTTATCATATTAATACACGCGGCAAGGAATTGTTTTGTCTAGCGTGGCCTCTGTGACGTAAAACTCTTTGTGTCATTTTGCTATAAGAATAGATAAGGGCCATGAAGGTATCAGTTTTTCATTTCTAGTACCTTGACGGCCACTACAAACGTTAGTATAATCTCTTCTCAGTTAAAAATGAATCGGATAGTTGAAGAAGGCTACCGCTGGGGTTTATCTCACGTATTTTCACTGCTTTCATCTCAACGAAGCTTGACACATGAACAACGCCTTCGTTTCAAGAAAGATGGGAGACCTTTACCTAAGGTTACATTAAAGAATCGATCTTCTGATACTGTCTATCAGACATTTTCATGGATTTGCGGTGATCCTGAAAAAAACACTTATTTTTGCTGGCCGTGCCTTGTTATGGGTGATTTATCTACGGTAAGTGTTTTACAGATTAATTCTATGTTTTAAAGTTTTCTATTAGAAAGACTATTTGACCTTATTTGAAGGAATGGTATTAAAAACTTTGAGCTAATACTTTGGGGTTTATAATCTAAGGCTTGTGGCCGCTTTGAATGTCGGAAAAGACCGGTCTCTGTGCTCTCATTTGGGGCTCCCTGCTGAAGTAAAAATTTGTGTAGAAGGGATTTAGAGCTAATACCTTGGGGCTCTCGAAGGGGCCAACAACCGTTTAGATTAAAATTGCGGAGGAAAAAGTTTGCTTGGATATCAAGCCTAGCCTCAGCCCACATCCGTTGATGAATGTTGGGGTGAAAAATCATAGAAGCGCAATATGTAGTGCAGCTCAAACACCATCTCTTTTTATTGCATTATATATCAAGTTCTTAATTCCAACTTTAATCATATATCTTTGTCCTTTTTTAACAGACCAGCAACGTATTTGTACAAGAGGAGGGTTACTCCTCGTCTGGATCAAATTTGTGGAGGCTGGCAAATCGTCATCAAGCTTCAAAAAAGCATGTCAATTGCCATTTAGCATATAGCCTGCTTGGTAATGTTGATGTTGGTTGTGCACTTGACGAAGCACGACGAAGAGAAGTTGATATGCACAACGTTAAGGCTTCTCGATATGCAAAGATGCTCCTGCACCACATAGATGTTGCTATTTTTCTTTCGGCACAGGGTCTTGCTTTTCGGGGCCACGATGAGTCAAAAATGTCTTCTAACAGAGGAAATTTTATCGAGCTGCTTGATCTTCTTGGCTGCTACAGTGCTGATCTCAGGTCATTCCTTGATGAAGAAAGAACAACCTATAAATCTCATGAGCCTCAAAATGAATTGATTGAGTGTATATTTAGAAGTCAGGGAAGAAATCCAGAGAAGAATTGATGGTTCTCAATTCATTGCAATAATGATGGATGATACCAGCGATGTGAGTAACGTGGAGCAAGCTGCGGTCTCTGTTCGTCTTTTGCACGATGGGGAGATAGAGGAACATTTGCTTAGCATGGTCGATGCATCGCAAGATACATCAGCAGATGCTCTGACAGAGATAATGGTCGAGACTTTTGCTTCCTTCAAAATAACCCCGGAGAATTCAGCTACAAAGCTTATTGGACAGTCGTACGATGGTGCAGCAACAATGAGTGGATAGTTTCGAGGGGTTCAAAGGCAAATGCAAGAACATTTCCCGTATGCCTACTATAACCATTGTGTGGCTCACAGAATGTCTTTGTGTGCATCCCAGTCGCCAAATAAAGTGCCGAAAGTTGCAGAATTTTTTAGTACAATGGACAAAATAGTAGCTTTCTTTCGGGCAAGTCCAAAACGTACTGCTCAGCTTGGTCGCAACTTGCCAAAGCCAGGAGATACAAGATGGCTTTCGCGTGACACGGCTGTTACAGTGGTCGACACATGGTACGAGACCATTGGTACCGCCTTGTTTGAAATTGCCAATGATAACAGCCAGAAAGCAGATGTACAAGCAACTGCAAGAGGACTTTGCCTGAAAATTCAGCAAATTGAATTTGTTTATCTTCTTAAGCTCTATCGAAAATTGTTTGACCACTGCACACCAATTATAACTATCATGCAGAAGCCGTCGTTTGATGCTGTGCAGCTTGAATCCATGCTTGCTGATTTTCAAAGCTGGTTGAGTTCTGTCGATTTATCACAAATTTGGGAAGATGCTGTGGCCATGGATCCTTCTTTTCCGGTGCTTCATTCCAGACAAGGATGGAGAGGTATTGAAGCCGGACTTGATGGCTCTAACAGCAGCTGGAAGCAGTCGTTAGCAGATGTAGCGGCTACAGTCATGAAAACATTTTCAGAGCAGCTACACTGGAGATTTGAGAACATCCAGAAATTCAAGTGGATGAACCTGGCACATCCAGCAAAGTTTGAAGAACGAAAGAAAGCATCGGCCAGTGACCAAAGGGGGCTCATTAGTGACCTTCATAAGCTGTATCCCTTTGCTGTAACGGATACAGTAGCACTTGAACATAATTTAAGTGTTCTGTATGCTAGTAGAGAGATATCGGTACTTTTGGAGAAAATAGTTCGTGAGAGGGACTCCTTAGTAAGGAAGAAGAAGGAAAGACGGAGAAAATTACAAGAATCGACGGAGGAAAATATCGACGACAGGGCCGATCCCGAAGATCTAGACGAGTTTGAACTTCAGGAAAAGGGTATTGAGATCGATCAAGTGAAGGAAGGGAAAGCTAGTCTTCAAGATTTGCTGGCAGTCATTAGAGCAGCAGAATTACAAGAAGCATTACCCGAAGCATTACGAATAATCGACACAGAATACCATGACACAGAAAAGAAAAGAGATGCTCGTTTTTTTGCAAGTAGAACATAAAGCACCCCGCTCTCTTGCAAAGAAAACGTCATTAAAAGAGAGCATTGTAAATAGATTTAAATCTTATAATCGCCGTAGATTTGAGCGTTTTTCTAGAAAGTAAAAAGGCCTGGCTTCTTTTTCATAATAAAAATGCTTTTCGTTTACTCGTTTATGTAATTCTATATTTTGTTAGTTATATTTCAGAACAGTTAACATTTTTCTCTTAATTTTGAAATAAGAATACTGTATGTAATCAATTTCGATCAATTTGATATAATGTTGTTAACATTGTAATTTTGCAGTGTTCTGTGCCTTCAGACTATTCAAAATATCGAAACTTTCCAGGTCTTCGCCCTGGAACCCACTTAGGGGGCTAACAGCGCCCCCCAAGACCCCCAGCTGTCAGTAAACGACCTCCGGTCGTTGCGCTGCCTTCCGCAGCGTTTGGCCTCTATTACAAAATTTTTTTTCTAATACCATTTTATTTTGGGTCCCAGCCGCCACTGATGGAAGATGGTCATTCTTTGCAAACTACAATGATATGGAGTCAATATCTCAATTGTTTAAGACAAACAAGAAAGCTGGCTATGTGACAATACTCTGTTACGCACTGAAACAGAATATCCCCGAAGTAGTCCAGTGTGTCATCCCACACGACAATACATTTACAATAACAGACATAGATGACTGGATTAAAGAGCTACAACAAGATTGGACAAAGAAGCAGCTTCCTGTTGTATTGTTCTGCTCCAATTTCGATTCTAAAGGGTTGAACTACTTGGAAAGATTGGCGAAGTTTGAAAAAGATGCGATCGGTTTACAAGTACCTGATTGGCTTATCTATGCAAGGTACCATGAGCATGGACTGCCAATAAATCCAATGGGTGATTCACGGCATGGAGTAAAGTTGGGAAGAGCTCAGCTGCTGTATATAGACAAATTTCTGCCTTCAGGTTGCGGAGCTGTAAACATTCAGGACTTTGAGTTTGCTAGAAATAACATGCTGTCAGGATTGACAAAACGCACACTAAACCCTGCAGACAAGCAAGATGTTGATGAGGCCCTAGCAATTTTGTCTGAAAATGCCCGAAGAGCAGTGTATTCTGCAACGTCAAACTTGGCTACAATTGTCTACTGCTTTATATCAAGAACAATATTTGATATCATCAATTTAGAATGCAAGGAGCTGCTCATAGAAAGAAAGGTATTTCTGTGCGGTCTCATTGAAAGAATTATACTTGGTTGGAGGACATGGATAATTTTACATCCAAAATATAAGCTTGGACAAAACTTCATTTCTGCCCAGTTAACCAAATTCTTCATTTTCCAGACAGAAGGTTATATAAATCGGCTATTGATCCACAAAAAGCATTTCCGTGAATTCCCGTTTGTCTCCTGTCAAGATGGGTCAAATCAGTGTGAGCAGATGTTTCGAGCATTAAAACAGAAGCATGGCGTCTGGTGTGTAAAAGACATGTTGGACTACATTAAAGTAATATCAGGTGAAACATCTCTCATTTACAACACGAAAAAGCTTTTACACAAAAGAAAGGAGGCCAAGAAAGAAGGTATAACTTCAGACGAGATCCCATCTGAAGAAGCAATCACGGCTTTATACATGGAGGGAAGAGACATTGGGAGCAAAGTTCTTGCTTGGCTTGGCATGGAGAAATTGCTGAAATCAAAAGGTCTATTAGGTTCACCACTTATACCAAAATGGAAAAATTTGAAACGGAAACCTGTTAAAGAATCTGAAGATGGAGCAGAAAGTGATGATGAAGAAGAAGATGTACCAGTTGCATTTGAAAAAGATATATGTCCTGGAACAGAATCAGAGGAATTGGAATATGTGGCAAATGAACTACATAAGCTCGCAACAAGGGCCTCCGAATTGGAAGAGCTTCCAGAAGAAATGACACCTGATTCACCATTTCCAACTGACATACTAGCTAACAAAGAAGCAGATGGTACTTTTCCTGACATGTTGAAAAATGATGATCATCCAGAAGTTGACGATGAAGGTGAAAGAGACAGTGGTTGTAAACATGATTCATCTGATGGAAGTCATGGTGATGTAAGTCAAGTTACAGACATAAAAGAGCTGGAAAAAAAGGTTGCTCAGTATAGAGAGGATCATAGAATTCCCTCAGAAGACACAGTTAAAGCAATCAAATAAATGTCAAGAAAAAAACCATCAAAGGAAATGAAACATCTTGCAACAGAAGTAAGAGTGATGAGGTGGCTCATAAATCCACCCTGGGAGCGTGTCTTATCTGACAAAGGCTACAGGAAACCACTATCCAACAAGAGCAGTAAAGATGCAACTGTGCTAGCAGGAGATCAAGAAATTAATGTTGCAAAGGCCTGTGCAGTTCTATCCAGGGAAGGAACTCTGATTCCACGAGGCACCGGAAGACTGACAAGATGGAGAATGTCACAGAAATGGCTTCAAGACCTTGAAGAGGAAAAAAGCACAAATTATGACACAGTTAAGCCCGGAGACATTGTTGTCTGCAGAACAGAAAAGAATTGGGATATTGTCAGGGTCAAATGCTGTATCGAAATGAAGAAGGATAAGTATGAGAGACGAAATGAAACAGAAAAAAGGTCTATAAATGCATTCTTATTGTGCCAGCTCTCAAATCAAATCAGTGATGTCACATATTCTTTCAATATGGAATGGGAGTTCCGAACACCAAGACAGGTCATTGAAGTGATTGATGTCAGTGATGCTGCGAACATCAATGTACCAGAGAAAACATTACGGCACATCAAATCAAAATTAAAAGGTAAAGCTAAGGCACCAACGACAGCAACTAAGCCCAATGAAGAGAAACAACCTTCAAAGATATATTTCAAAAAGAGCCAATTGTTTTCAAACACCAAAGCCGACTTGATAAGATACTGTCAATATCATTTTATTTTTGGGAAAGATATTCATCCAAGAGCTGACAAGAGGATTTTAGTGAACAGAGTAGCTGCTCACATGCAACAGGAGGAATATACACTGGACATAGAAAAGGACGCTCAAGCAAACGAACACAAAAAAGCAGTTCCGATAGAAATACCAAGGGCGTCAGCATCACAATCAAAGACATCGTGCACAAAAAACAAAATGGCAGAAAAATTTCGAAGCCAAAAAACAAATGAGAAAAGGTTAGGAAAAAAAAGGAAACTGTCCAAAACCAATCAGGGGAAAGTAATCGTTCTGCCAACAACACAAGTTTCTTTAAAAAAGATGAAAATATTTGAAAGAAATGCAGAATTGAATGAATTAGATCTTCTTCAAAACAGGAAATCAAAAAGAAAAGATATCGAAAGAATGACAATTCCACCAGTCAAAGAAATCAGTACATCTGATGTGAAAATCCATATCAAGATGGAGGGCATAGAACATACTAGCTTAAAGAAACTGACATGCAGACCTTCGGCAATGAAATGCAAAGAAATATTGAGTGAGGGGAGCATAATACTACAGAAGGAAACAGAGCAACAAGATAGATTTAGATGACAGCAGCCAACTTTCATTCGACATAAATGGTATTGGTAAATTAGCACAAGAGGATCTGCGTACTCTACTAAAATGTGAGCTGGCCCAAAAAACAAAGATAGATATGAAAGAAGAGAGGCAATGGCTTCAAAATATGAAAGAAATACCAGAGAGACAAAGATTGTGTGTTTTGGGATTCTTGGAAGATGCTCCCTGGAATGATGTTGTTGTAAGCAGAAATGAGTTTCTCTTGCATGTGTATTCCCTTAACTCATTGACATGTGAGAGCTGGGTAAATGATGAAATTATAGATTATTTTTTCACAAAATTTAATGCACAAAGTAGCAATGAAACCACGTTATGTTTAACATCTCACACAGAGCCAAACATAATTTTGCTGATGAGCAAAAATGTTGCAGCTGATTCATATGAGAACAACTTCAGAAAATACTTGGGAAAAAGAATGGAGTCAATCAGCAACTTGGAGCAGATAGTTATTTCCATACATATGACAAACCATTGGGGTCTGCTCCGAATACACCTGCCCTCAATTACAGTATGGTATGATGATGGTCTTGGAATCGAACCCTCTGCCAATATAATTCAAGTCTGCAAATATCTGATACATTTTATGGCTAAGTGTTTTCCCAATGTCTCCATTCTGGGAAAAAAGTCATGGCAAAGGCCAACACTGAACTACAAACGATTTGGCATGCCAAAACAGCCAACATGTTATGAGAAAATTGGTGCAGGTAGCTGTGGTGTGGGTGTAATTCTAGCTGCAAGAGATTTTGTCAGTGGAAATTCCAAGGAGATGCAACCACCAAACATGGTATGGAAATACAGTGAGAGTAATTTGCATAGATTCAATCTTCTTTATGAAATCCAAGTTGATAGCAAGGAAACAAGGAGTTGAACATTTCAGAACTACCAACAGGACAATATTAACCTTGAGACCTTACAATAACATTCTATTTCTATTATAATTATGTGGTCCTTCAGTTTTCAAATGCTATATTGAAAGAAAAGTAAAACAGGATATTTTTGAAGAGATGTCTGCACCAGGCAACTGCAATTGAATGGAGTTTACAATTTATATTTACCTTGTCCATTTGCCATATTTCTTTTGTGTTGTTGAGACCTATGGGAACATGAAAATAAAACTTTTTACAATTTTGGTTGTTAATCAGCTTTAATAAATAGAATAATTGTTTTGTTCCTTAATCTATAACTGGTATTTAAGGTTATTCTTAAACTTACTCGAAAATGTGAAATGCTGAGAAGTCAAGGTGCACTGAACAATAGGCAACTATAATATTCAAAAGCAATTGTTCAATTATCAAGAACAACACATAGATTGCACATTTCAAAGTTGAGTCTACATTACAATTAACATTTTTCTATTAATTTTGAAATAAGAATACTGTATGTAATCAATTTCGATCAATTTGATATAATGTTGTTAACATTGCAATTTTGCAGTGTTCTATGCCTTCAGACTATTCAAAATATCGAAACTTTCCAGGGCTTCGCCCTGGAACCCACTTGGGGGGCTAACAGCGCCCCCCAAGACCCCCAGCTGTCAGTAGACGACCTCCGGTCGTTGCGCTAGGCAGCGTTTGGCCTCTATTACAGAATTTTTTTTTCTAATACCATTTTATTTTGGGTCCCAGCCGCCACTGATCCCACGACAATACATTTACAATAACAGACATAGATGACTGGATTAAAGAGCTACAACAAGATTGGACAAAGAAGCAGCTTCCTGTTGTATTGTTCTGCTCCAATTTCGATTCTAAAGGGTTGAACTACTTGGAAAGATTGGCGAAGTTTGAAAAAGATGCGATCGGTTTACAAGTACCTGATTGGCTTATCTATGCAAGGTACCATGCGCATGGACTGCCAATAAATCCAATGGGTGATTCACGGCATGGAGTAAAGTTGGGAAGAGCTCAGCTGCTGTATATAGACAAATTTCTGCCTTCAGGTTGCGGAGTTGTAAACATTCAGGATTTTGAGTTTGCTAGAAATAACATGCTGTCAGGATTGACAAAACGCACACTAAACCCTGCAGACAAGCAAGATGTTGATGAGGCCCTAGCAATTTTGTCTGAAAATGCCCGAAGAGCAGTGTATACTGCAACGTCAAACTTGGCTACAATTGTCTACTGCTTTATATCAAGAACAGTATTTGATATCATCAATTTAGAATGCAAGGAGCTGCTCATAGAAAGAAAGGTATTTCTGTGCGGTCTCATTGAAAGAATTATACTTGGTTGGAGGACATGGATAATTTTACATCCAAAATATAAGCTTGGACAAAACTTCATTTCTGCCCAGTTTACCAAATTCTTCATTTTCCAGACACAAGGTTATATAAATCGGCTATTGATCCACAAAAAGCATTTCCGTGAATTCCCGTTTGTCTCCTGTCAAGATGATTCAAATCAGTGTGAGCAGATGTTTCGAGCATTAAAACAGAAGCATGGCGTCTGGTGTGTAAAAGACATGTTGGACTACATTGAAGTAATATCAGGTGAAACATCTCTCATTTACAACACGAAAAAGCTTTTACACAAAAGAAAGGAGGCCAAGAAAGAAGGTATAACTTCAGACGAGATCCCATCTGAAGAAGCAATCACGGCTTTATACATGGAGGGAAGAGACATTGGGAGCAAAGTTCTTGCTTGGCTTGGCATGGAGAAATTGCTGAAATCAAAAGGTCTATTAGGTTCACCACTTATACCAAAATGAAAAAATTTGAAACGGAAACCTGTTAAAGAATCTGAAGATGGAGCAGAAAGTGATGATGAAGAAGAAGATGTACCAGTTGCATTTGAAAAAGATATATGTCCTGGAACAGAATCAGAGGAATTGGAATATGTGGCAAATGAATTACATAAGCTCGCAACAAGGGCCTCCGAATTGGAAGAGCTTCCAGAAGAAATGACACCTGATTCACCATTTCCAACTGACATACTAGCTAACAAAGAAGCAGATGGTACTTTTCCTGACATATTGAAAAATGATGATCATCCAGAAGTTGACGATGAAGGTGAAAGAGACAGTGGTTGTAAACATGATTCATCTGATGGAAGTCATGGTGATGTAAGTCAAGTTACAGACATAAAAGAGCTGGAAAAAAAGGTTGCTCAGTATAGAGAGGATCATAGAATTCCCTCAGAAGACACAGTTAGAGCAATCGAAGAAATGTCAAGAAAAAAACCATCAAAGGAAATGAAACATCTTGCAACAGAAGTAAGAGTGATGAGGTGGCTCATAAATCCACCCTGGGAGCGTGTCTTATCTGACAAAGGCTACAGGAAACCACTATCCAACAAGAGCAGTAAAGATGCAACTGTGCTAGCAGGAGATCAAGAAATTAATGTTGCAAAGGCCTGTGCAGTTCTATCCAGGGAAGGAACTCTGATTCCACAAGGCACCGGAAGACTGACAAGATGGAGAATGTCACAGAAATGGCTTCAAGACCTTGAAGAGGAAAAAAGCACAAATTATGACACAGTTAAGCCCGGAGACATTGTTGTCTGCAGAACAGAAAAGAATTGGGATATTGTCAGGGTCAAATGCTGTATCGAAATGAAGAAGGATAAGTATGAGAGACGAAATGAAACAGAAATAAGGTCTATAAATGCATTCTTATTGTGCCAGCTCTCAAATCAAATCAGTGATGTCACATATTCTTTCAATATGGAATGGGAGTTCCGAACACCAAGACAGGTCATTGAAGTGATTGATGTCAGTGATGCTGCGAACATCAATGTACCAGAGAAAACATTACGGCACATCAAATCAAAATTAAAAGGTAAAGCTAAGGCACCAACGACAGCAACTAAGCCCAATGAAGAGAAACAACCTTCAAAGATATATTTCAAAAAGAGCCAATTGTTTTCAAACACCAAAGCCGACTTGATAAGATACTGTCAATATCATTTTATTTTTGGGAAAGATATTCATCCAAGAGCTGACAAGAGGATTTTAGTGAACAGACTAGCTGCTCACATGCAACAGGAGGAATATACACTGGACATAGAAAAGGACGCTCAAGCAAACGAACACAAAAAAGCAGTTCCGATAGAAATACCAAGGGCGTCAGCATCACAATCAAAGACATCGTGCACAAAAAACAAAATGGCAGAAAAATTTCGAAGCCAAAAAACAAATGAGAAAAGGTTAGGAAAAAAAAGGAAACTGTCCAAAACCAATCAGGGAAAAGAAATCATTCTGCCAACAACACAAGTTTCTTTAAAAAAGATGAAAATATTTGAAAGAAATGCAGAATTGAATGAATTAGATCTTCTTCAAAACAGGAAATCAAAAAGAAAAGATATCGAAAGAATGACAATTCCACCAGTCAAAGAAATCAGTACATCTGATGTGAAAATCCATATCAAGATGGAGGGCATAGAACATACTAGCTTAAAGAAACTGACATGCAGACCTTCGGCAATGAAATGCAAAGAAATGTTGAGTGAGGGAAGCATAATACTACAGAAGGAAACAGATGAGAACAACAAGATAGATTTAGATGACAGCAGCCAACTTTCATTCGACATAAATGGTATTGGTAAATTAGCACAAGAGGATCTGCGTACTCTACTAAAATGTGAGCTGGCCCAAAAAACAAAGATAGATATGAAAGAAGAGAGGCAATGGCTTCAAAATATGAAAGAAATACCAGAGAGACAAAGATTGTGTGTTTTGGGATTCTTGGAAGATGCTCCCTGGAATGATGTTGTTGTAAGCAGAAATGAGTTTCTCTTGCATGTGTATTCCCTTAACTCATTGACATGTGAGAGCTGGGTAAATGATGAAATTATAGATTATTTTTTCACAAAATTTAATGCACAAAGTAGCAATGAAACCAAGTTATGTTTAACATCTCACACAGAGCAAAACATAATTTTGCTGATGAGCAAAAATTTTGCAGCTGATTCATATGAGAACAACTTCAGAAAATACTTGGGAAAAAGAATGGAGTCAATCAGCAACTTGGAGCAGATAGTTATTTCCATACATATGACAAACCATTGGGGTCTGCTCCGAATACACCTGCCCTCAATTACAGTATGGTATGATGATGGTCTTGGAATCGAACCCTCTGCCAATATAATTCAAGTCTGCAAATATCTGATACATTTTATGGCTAAGTGTTTTCCCAATGTCTCCATTCTGGGAAAAAAGTCATGGCAAAGGCCAACACTGAACTACAAACGATTTGGCATGCCAAAACAGCCAACATGTTATGAGAAAATTGGTGCAGGTAGCTGTGGTGTGGGTGTAATTCTAGCTGCAAGAGATTTTGTCAGTGGAAATTCAAGGAGATGCAACCACCAAACATGGTATGGAAATACAGTGAGAGTAATTTGCATAGATTCAATCTTCTTTATGAAATCCAAGTTGATAGCAAGGAAACAAGGAGTTGAACATTTCAGAACTACCAACAGGACAATATTAACCTTGAGACCTTACAATAACATTCTATTTCTATTATAATTATGTGGTCCTTCAGTTTTCAAATGCTATATTGAAAGAAAAGTAAAACAGGATATTTTTGAAGAGATGTCTGCACCAGGCAACTGCAATTGAATGGAGTTTACAATTTATATTTACCTTGTCCATTTGCCATATTTCTTTTGTGTTGTTGAGACCTATGGGAACATGAAAATAAAACTTTTTACAATTTTGGTTGTTAATCAGCTTTAATAAATAGAATAATTGTTTTGTTCCTTAATCTATAACTGGTATTTAAGGTTATTCTTAAACTTACTCGAAAATGTGAAATGCTGAGAAGTCAAGGTGCACTGAACAATAGGCAACTATAATATTCAAAAGCAATTGTTCAATTATCAAGAACAACACATAGATTGCACATTTCAAAGTTGAGTCTACATTTGTAACACAATTACAATACATTTGCTAAATTTTAC
The DNA here is from genome assembly GCA_014526335.1 of Chrysaora quinquecirrha. Taxonomy (NCBI): domain Eukaryota; kingdom Metazoa; phylum Cnidaria; class Scyphozoa; order Semaeostomeae; family Pelagiidae; genus Chrysaora; species Chrysaora quinquecirrha. The sequence continues at coordinate 89,151 of JACTAT010000347.1, read as the reverse complement.
CTAATTGTTAAGCATTGTTAAGAAAAAGACAATTAAATTTTTGTTAAGGAACTGTTGTTTTCAAAGTATCAGCTTTGCTAATGTGACCTTAATACTCTGGGAAAGTATACTACAATCCACTCGCTCTACTTATTTGCTACAATCCACTCGCTCTACTTAATTAATCATTACTGATATGTTATAATGTATATCATTACTTCCTAAAGCAAGCTTCATGGAATCGCTTTCTGCAAAAGGCAGTCCACCACAATCCACTCGCTCTACTTATTTTTAAATTAACATTACTGATATGTTATAATTTATATCATTACTTCCTAAAGCAAGCTTCATGGAATCGCTTTCTGCAAAAGGCAGTCCACCACAATCCACTCGCTCTACTTATATTTAAATTAACATTACTGATATGTTATAATTTATATCATTACTTCCTAAAGCAAGCTTCATGGAATCGCTTTCTGCAAAAGGCAGTCCACAACAATCCACTCGCTCTACTTATATTTAAATTAACATTACTGATATGTTATAATTTATATCATTACTTCCTAAAGCAAGCTTCATGGAATCGCTTTCTGCAAAAGGCAGTCCACCACAATCCACTCGCTCTAATTATATTTAAATTAACATTACTGATATGTTATAATTTATATCATTACTTCCTAAAGCAAGCTTCATGGAATCACTTTCTGCAAAAGGCAGTCCACCACAATCCACTCGCTCTACTTATATTTAAATTAACAATACTGATATGTTATAATTTATATCATTACTTCCTAAAGCAAGCTTCATGGAATCACTTTCTGCAAAAGGCAGTCCACCACAATCCACTCGCTCTACTTATATTTAAATTAACATTACTGATATGTTATAATTTATATCATTACTTCCTAAAGCAAGCTTCATGGAATCGCTTTCTGCAAAAGGCAGTCCACCACAATCCACTCGCTCTACTTATATTTAAATTAACATTACTGATATGTTATAATTTATATCATTACTTCCTAAAGCAAGCTTCATGGAATCGCTTTCTGCAAAAGGCAGTCCACCACAATCCACTTGCTCTACTTATATTTAAATTAACATTACTGATATGTTATAATTTATATCATTACTTCCTAAAGCAAGCTTCATGGAATCGCTTTCTGCAAAAGGCAGTCCACCACAATCCACTCGCTCTACTTATATTTAAATTAACATTACTGATATGTTATAATTTATATCATTACTTCCTAAAGCAAGCTTCATGGAATCGCTTTCTGCAAAAGGCAGTCCACCACAATCCACTCGCTCTACTTATTTTTAAATTAACATTACTGATATGTTATAATTTATATCATCAGTATATACTAAAATAGAGATCGAAGCTACAGCGTTTTGCTGATAGTCATTCCTCGGTTGCCGTGCAAGCTGCCCAACTCGAACTGCTTTCTTTCCTCGCAGACTTAGGGGTAGGCTTGCCATCGGCCCTAATTTCTCTTTCTTCTCTCTCTTCTGGGGTAATTGTGGCTTCCGTTTTGACTTTCGTAACACGACGTTTGAACAATTTCACAATTGTCTTCACAGCATGGGTTTTCGTCGTAAGGCGTCGAGGCGAATTAGGCGCCTTTGTTTTTAAATCGCCAAGTTCTGTTAACAAAACTTACCCTGGGATTCCTTGTGGATTTACATATTCTGGGCATACCGGACGATTTCCTTTTGAAATGATTCAAAACATTAAGAATTCATCAGCGAATTTTCGCTCTCAAAACATCTTCACCTCGCTGTCCTCGCTGTTTGCTGTTGTGCGTGCGTGATCACTGACATGACTTCCATAAAACATGTAGTGTGACAGCAACTTCCGCTTTTCACTTTGAATTAAATTTCAAATCAAATTCTGTTTAAATGTAGCATTATTCTTTTCAAGTTTCAACATAAATTTTAACAAATTAAATCCAAGCAATGTTGAATTCAAATACAATTTTTATAACTCTATGGCAAGTCACATAGAATTCCAGACTGAGTAACATGAATAATAACCAGACTGAGGAACATACTAACGAACAGGACTGATAACCATGAATAAAAACAAGACTACGGAATATGACACAGGAACAGAACTGAAGAACATATAAGTAAAAACAAGACTAACGAACTGGACCGAGAAACAGGACTGAGGAACATGAATCAGAACAAGACTACGTAACAAGACGAAGGAACAGGACTGAAGAACATGAAAAGAAACAAGACGGAGTAACATAGCACAGAAACAGGACTAAAGAACATGAGCAATAACAAGGCTGGGGAACAGGACCGACCAACAGGACTGAGGAACATTAATAAGAACAAGACTAGGAAAAGGACGAAGAAAAGGACTGAAGAATACAAGCAGTGACAAGGCTTAGGAACAGGACCCAGAAACAGGACTGGGGAACATTAATTAGAACAAGCCTAGGGATCGGGACGAAGGAACAGGGCTGAATACCATGAAAAGAAACAAGACGGAGTAACATGGCAAAGAAACATGGCAACAGGACTGAAGAACATGACCAATAACAAGGTTAAGAAACATGACTGATGACCGTAATAAAGAACAAGCTAAGGTAGGACAAAGGAGCATGACTGAACAGCAACAAGAAACACAAAACTAAGGAACTTGAGCAGCAACGGTTAAGTTTAAACTGCTTTATTCTTATGTTGCAAGCAACATTAAGACGCATTTAAGTTGAGGATTGGATTTAAATTTAGTTTGAAATTTAAGTTGAAGTTAAGCTAAAATTCAAGATTGAGATTCATTTAAAGTTTAAGACTAAGACAAGGCTAACATCAAGATTGAGATTAAGATTATGATTAACTATCGTTAAGCTCAAGACTAGGATAAACATTAGCATTAAGTTTTAAATTTAAGTCTAACACAAAGACCAAAACTAAGAATAACATTGAGATTTAGAGTAAGTAAGATTAGGATTAACATTAACATTAACATTCAGAGCAAGTATCGCAAATTAAAGGCTTAATTCCCTCACCCAAGAGTCCTTGGGAGGAGGAAGTCCTTGAAAGCGGAGGTCCTTGCGAGGCGGTGGTCTCACTCGGGCAAGGGCTAGTTACTTCCTAAAGCAAGCTTCATGGAATCGCTTTCTGCAAAAGGCAGTCCACCACAATCCACTCGCTCTACTTATATTTAAATTAACATTACTGATATGTTATAATTTATATCATTACTTCCTAAAGCAAGCTTCATGGAATTGCTTTCTGCAAAAGGCAGTCCACCACAATCCACTCGCTCTACTTATATTTAAATTAACATTACTGATATGTTATAATTTATATCATTACTTCCTAAAGCAAGCTTCATGGAATCGCTTTCTGCAAAAGGCAGTCCACCACAATCCACTCGCTCTACTTATATTTAAATTAACATTACTGATATGTCATAATTTATATCATTACTTCCTAAAGCAAGCTTCATGGAATCGCTTTCTGCAAAAGGCAGTCCACCACAATCCACTTGCTCTACTTATATTTAAATTAACATTACTGATATGTTATAATTTATATCATTACTTCCTAAAGCAAGCTACATGGAATCGCTTTCTGCAGAAGGCAGTCCACCACAATCCACTCGCTCTACTTATTTTTAAATTAACATTACTGATATGTTATAATTTATATCATCAGTATATACTAAAATAGAGATCGAAGCTACGCGCGTTTTGCTGATAGTCATTCCTTGGTTGCCGTGCAAGCTGCCCAACTCGAACTGCTTTCTTTCCTCGCAGACTTAGGGGTAGGCTTGCCATCGGCCCCTAATTTCTCTTTCTTCTCTCTCTTCTGGGGTAATTGTGGCTTCCCGTTTTTGACTTTCGTAACACGACGTTTCGAACAATTTCACAATTGTCTTCACAGCATGGGTTTTCGTCGTAAGACGTCGAGGCGAATTGGCGCCTTTGTTTTTAAATCGCCAAGTTCTGTTAACAAAACTTACCCTGGGATTCCTTGTGGATTTACATATTCTGGGCATACCGGACGATTTCCTTTTGAAATGATTCAAAACATTAAGAATTCATCAGCGAATTTTCGCTCTCAAAAACATCTTCACCTCGCTGTCCTCGCTGTTTGCTGTTGTGCGTGCGTGATCACTGACATGACTTCCGCAAAACATGTAGTGTGACAGCAACTTCCGCTTTTTCACTTTGAATTAAATTTCAAATCAAATTCTGTTTAAATGTAGCATTATTCTTTTCAAGTTTCAACATAAATTTTAACAAATTAAATCCAAGCAATGTTGAATTCAAATACAATTTTTATAACTCTATGGCAAGTCACATAGAATTCCAGACTGAGTAACATGAATAATAACCAGACTGAGGAACATACTAACGAACAGGACTGACAACCATGAATAAAAACAAGACTACGGAATATGACACAGGAACAGAACTGAAGAACATATAAGTAAAAACAAGACTAACGAACTGGACCGAGAAACAGGACTGAGGAACATGAATCAGAACAAGACTACGTAACAAGACGAAGGAACAGGACTGAAGAACATGAAAAGAAACAAGACGGAGTAACATAGCACAGAAACAGGACTAAAGAACATGAGCAATAACAAGGCTGGGGAACAGGACCGACCAACAGGACTGAGGAACATTAATAAGAACAAGACTAGGGAAAAGGACGAAGAAAAAGGACTGAAGAATACAAGCAGTGACAAGGCTTAGGAACAGGACCCAGAAACAGGACTGGGGAACATTAATTAGAACAAGCCTAGGGATCGGGACGAAGGAACAGGGCTGAATACCATGAAAAGAAACAAGACGGAGTAACATGGCAAAGAAACATGGCAACAGGACTGAAGAACATGACCAATAACAAGGTTAAGAAACATGACTGATGACCGTAATAAAGAACAAGCTAAGGTAGGACAAAGGAGCATGACTGAACAGCAACAAGAAACACAAAACTAAGGAACTTGAGCAGCAAACGGTTAAGTTTAAACTGCTTTATTCTTATGTTGCAAGCAACATTAAGACGCATTTTAAGTTGAGGATTGGATTTAAATTTAGTTTGAAATTTAAGTTGAAGTTAAGCTAAAATTCAAGATTGAGATTCATTTAAAGTTTAAGACTAAGACAAGGCTAACATCAAGATTGAGATTAAGATTATGATTAACTATACGTTAAGCTCAAGACTAGGATAAACATTAGCATTAAGTTATAAATTTAAGTCTAACACAAAGACCAAAACTAAGAATAACATTGAGATTTAGAGTAAGTAAGATTAGGATTAACATTAACATTAACATTCAGAGCAAGTATCGCAAATTAAAGGCTTAATTCCCTCACCCAAGAGTCCTTGGGAGGAGGAAGTCCTTGAAAGCGGAGGTCCTTGGGAGGCGGTGGTCTCACTCGGGCAAGGGCTAGTTACTTCCTAAAGCAAGCTTCATGGAATCGCTTTCTGCAAAAGGCAGTCCACCACAATCCACTCGCTCTACTTATATTTAAATAAACATTACTGATATGTTATAATTTATATCATTACTTCCTAAAGCAAGCTTCATGGAATTGCTTTCTGCAAAAGGCAGTCCACCACAATCCACTCGCTCTACTTATATTTAAATTAACATTACTGATATGTTATAATTTATATCATTACTTCCTAAAGCAAGCTTCATGGAATCGCTTTCTGCAAAAGGCAGTCCACCACAATCCACTCGCTCTACTTATATTTAAATTAACATTACTGATATGTTATAATTTATATCATTACTTCCTAAAGCAAGCTTCATGGAATCGCTTTCTGCAAAAGGCAGTCCACCACAATCCACTCACTCTACTTATATTGAAATTAACATCACTGATATGTTATAATTTATATCATTACTTCCTAAAGCAAGCTTCATGGAATCGCTTTCTGCAAAAGGCAGTACACCACAATCCACTCACTCTACTTATATTTAAATTAACATTACTGATATGTTATAATTTATATCATTACTTCCTAAAGCAAGCTTCATGGAATCGCTTTCTGCAAAAGGCAGTCCACCACAATCCACTTGCTCTACCTATTTTGAAATTAATTATTAGTAGTGACAAAGTATATGTATGTATCATAACTTGGGCAAACTTTGTGGCTTTGTCTCTAGCCTGTTATGCTGTATGTCCCTTTTCTTGATGTAGCAAGATAACTAAAATACATGTCTGTAGAAAAATAAAGCAAACTGATAGATAATACTTATCGAGATAAAACAATACTTCATCCATGTTTAAATCATGGAAAACCAATCCAGCTGGCTTCTATGTAATTCCTAAGTGTAAATCTGTAAAAGAAACAAGGAGAAATGTTCTTGTACAATATTTAATGATTTGTCTCTGGCTAAGATATTGTCAGGCACACAGATCATCGCAAGAAAGTTTTATTTCTCAGTGACTGATTGACATGACCTAAGGCCTATCTACCTATACGTATCTATTATATATACGCTCAAGATCAACTAAAAGATACTATAGCCGTAACTTATTCCCCTAGTCCAGTTGCTCTGCTTTCACCATCAGCAGACATTAACAGATAGGCCTAGTCTACTCGTTTTAGATTAGGTAACCTAGATACTCGTTTGCAGCATTTGAGACATCTAGCCATGTAGGAGAAGTACAGAAAGTAACTTTAATTTTCGTACTCACCAGCTGTTGTACCAGGGCTATTTGAATTTCTTCACATCAAGGAACAGGAACAGGCATCGCTTATCTGCTTTGAAAGGCCCATTTTCTACAAGAATGTCTCCTCACTGACATACTCTTGGTTGCCAAACTTCCTTCCACCCCTCGCTAATCAATATCTCACAACATTTGCAACCCTCCCCCGCTCCTATAAGGACCCCCCACTTATTAGCATTTGCAATAATATTGATGTCAATATTTTCAACTACACTGAATGTGACGTTCTTTGTGTAAAACTTCATTTGTACACTCTACACCTTTTTTTATAAAAAATCTGGCTTGGTGCCTTGTTCTAAAAGGTTCTTCATTTCCTGCCCAATTTTAGTTCTAAGACTTTCTTAACAGCTTCTTAATTGAGTGGAAATAAATTGCAGTAAAAACGACAAAAAACTTTCTATGGGATGCAGTATTACTGAGAATATTGTCAAGCGAACTGGTACAAAAGATCAAACGGCAACCAAAGACAGCTTGGTGCAGCCTGCATAAGCGCCTCATAGATCTGCCAGAGCCATTCAAGAACGTCTTTCATGAGGTTGTTTTGAATTTCCTTAAATTGGTGGCTAAATCGCTCAGCAGCAAAATTGGCTACATCTCCGCAAGTATCATAACCACTACACCATTTCTGGTTGGTACTGGGAGCAAAATACAATCCTTTTTGGGTGATTTTCCTGCTAAATTTGTATACTATCTTCATAGGACCACCAACTTCTGGGAAGTCTCAGGTAATGCATAATCAATATTATATGACTTCAAAAACACTGTTAGATCATTTGAGCTCTCACTACGGAGGTAGTCTTTGGTTCTTTGTATTTTGTACGACAAACAATCTATACCAAGTCATATATGCATTTTTGAAAAGAATCCAGAAACTCATCGACCTTTTCATTTGTACATTAAGAAAAACTGGAAGAAACCTTGTACTAATACTCCTTCCTCAAAGGTGGGCATCCCTACTATTTGGCTCGGAGTATACATTAGTTACGTAAATTGTCGGCCAGTTCTAATTTCGGACAATTTCTTCTCCCAAAAATATTAATATCTGAAATTTTAGGTTGTCCGAAATTTTGAACCCCCGAAATTTATTTTCACCAACTTTATTCTCTTACTTTGAGAACAAACCAGAAAGGAGGGCCCGGACTTCTTTTTTCTATTGGTTTGAAGCATTTTACCAAAAATCAACCCTATTATTATTATAATAAATGTCGTTGTGGAGATTGATCAAAAGGATCTTTTGATTTTCATTGTTCTTAAAAGGCCATGCTTCTGTGGGAGTGCAAGAAACCATCACAAAAAATCATCATGTTTATGTTTTTGTTCCGCCAAATCCAACAAACCATTTTAAATTTTAGACCTAAATTTTGAGATATTTGCAAATCAGTTTCAAAAGTTTGCGTCCTGGTATGCTCATTAAGTTACTGAAGAATCGATTAATGGAAGCGATGTGATAAAGTCTATTTAAATTCGGTTAGTTTTATTAATTTTAAAAAGAAAATTCTAAACACATTGCCATTTCTGCCTTCCGAAGTCGCAATAGAAAATCATCTGAAATAGGTCAAATATCGTCCGACATTTTCGGATCGGAACTAATGTATACGCTTTTTCTATAAGGAACCTACTGCAAGGCCTAGTTCTTAAAGTTCCTTATTTTTTGGCCTCTTTTGAGGCAATTGTACTTCCAAAAGTTCCTTAATAGTTCCTTAATTTTAACTGCACATACAGTGGTATTAACAATAAGAGAGACATTTGCATGTGAGCAAAACTCGAGACTACTCAAAGAAACATTGGATACATGCTTAACTTATAATTTATGTGATTTCCCACTGCAAATGAATGGAGCCGTCCAGTGGAGACGTCCAGCTTTTCTGTCAGCTCTTTACAGGCGAGAAGTGGACCTACAGATGCGCAACAGAACGTCCAAGAGAGCTGAATCAGAACACTCCTTTCTGTATCTTTGGTGCAACTCAGGTACCTTATGCACATCTCAACCAAGGGGATAAGCTTCTGGAGAGATGTTCCTTGCCCCTCGCTGCTTGAGGCCCACTGCAAGTGATTCAGTCCAGGCTACAGAACAGCTCAGACAAGGCCTCCCGAGCAGCTTGAGGGATATCTTCCTTGTGCTTAAGCATGTGCAAGAGCCAGATTCTCTGTACCAATTCAACGCAAATGCATCTGAAATCCTCAAGCTAAATGAGGATTTCATCACCTAAGTCAACAAAGGGATAACCAGTGGAGAAATAACACCTGGGTCTAAAACGGTTGATCATATCCAGAGAGTGGCTGTTTCACTGCATATTTTCAATCATATTGCTAGCGCTCTCTTATCAAAGCAGCAACCAACACCACCACCATTGGAGATTGGGCCCAACTCGATCAGGAGAGCAGCTTGCTCTGTGCAGTGGGCCAATTAGCAGAAGGACATCTTTGTGCAGGTTAGATTTTGTTTTATGAAAATTCACTTTGTAGGGTCTCCCATCTACAATAATATGTTAATCGTGCTGCAGAGCAACTCTGTAATGCCTTCAGCCGGAGAAGCCGGGCGTCCTTTATGTTCCTATGGAGAAATCATATCTATTTACACTACTAAATTTAGTAGATAACTAACAAAGTTGGAAAAACAGTTCTGTTGGTTGTGTAACTCATCATCTTCCAGGCTATTTTGGGTATCGTTATGTCCGCCCTGTTACGCTATTGAAATTATTTATGCTCGCTGTTTAGTGGAATTGTAAATAGAATTGCATAAACCACGTCAATGAAATAGCAGTCTGCACTTCTAAAGGGGACTAGTTTCTTTTACTTGTACCATAACAGGATCCATTCATTTTTATCAGAAGAGGATATAATGGTCCTTATATTCAGTTTGCAATAAGAAAATCACATTACATAAGTGACCATTTCAAAGAGAGAGAAGGTCCCTAACCTGGTCTGTTATGCCACCTTTTATCCAAGAAGTCCAGCCTTTTGTTTCCTTTGTTTTTCCATTTTTCAGCATGTCTATCCACCCACTGATATCGTTTAATTTTGTTTCAGCATCTGGAGACTTTAGTCGAACCTATTCAACAGCCAACCATAAACGAAATGCAGCTAGCAGCACTCCTTCTTCCCATTCCAGTCGTCAATTTCCGCACTCTCAAACAGTGCACATCGAAAAAGCTGCGTGGTATTGCCCTGGAGGAGTAAGAGGTTGCAATATGGTTGCTTGAAGATTATGGTTATCCTGTTGCTATTGTGGTGAATCAGAACGGTCCGCCAGTAAGATTCTTTGTCAAGAGGAACCCAAATGATATTGTGTGGCAGGACAGGCTTTGTGCTCTACATTCTTCAATATCTCCAGCTGTGAGAACTGCAAATATGGTATAGACTGTAGTATTTGTATTCTGGGTAAACATAATTTACGGCTTGTAGTTATATCAATATGCAATGTGAAATAGGTTTACACTCAATTAATCGTAATTAAATCTAATTTTAAACGTTTCGCTGGGAATGCTGATAAAATATCTCATTTTCTGCCTGATCAGATAGTTTGAAGAAAAAATCCAGTCTCCTTATTTCAAAGGAGGCAAACGTTTCCTCGAATATCTTAATTTTCATAGAATTTCGCTGCTACAAGTTCCTTGAGAGTTCAACAGAGATTGATTTCTCGCCACCATATTTATAATTTTAAACATTCGCTGGCATGGAACTTACTGATAATTTTCGTGCCTCAATTACTAACAGTTTATTAAGCATAATTGATCCCACTACTCAGTTTCTTCTTGACGTCTTCTTTTTATAAAAAAGAGGTCATTCATTCATTCCTCTGCATTTGTACGTAAAGATGATAGTACAATATGATAACGTGTAACTGATTAAAAAACACAAACAGGGCAGACCAATGTCACTCTATGCGTCCACTGTAAAACTTCTATGGCTCCTTCGCTACTCGCACTGACTGGTGAACCACTCCCAAAATGGCGTGCGCGATTTCCACATTTTTATATCTCTTTTGATTGAGCAAGATATTTCAGGATTATCCGCTACTCTGAAGAACTGAATAATCTGGGGGGTATAATCGGCGGGAGATCGAAATAGTGTTAATATTCAACAAATGGGAGGGGTTGGCATAAATGGGGGGTTTAAGAATACACAACCCGTTGCTTTAGCTTAGTTAAGGCTCCCCTTATTTTCATTTGTCACTTCAACAGAGACTCGTGTCCTTACAGCTCTGGGAATGGCAAAAAAGAGTTGCCCCATTTTCATTTTACTGATATGATCAAAAGTAGCAATGCTACCTACCAGACCATTTTAAACTATACTGATTTTATCCTTGAATTAATGCAAATTTCTATTTCAAATTCTGATGTAAAATTGAATTGCGAATCTAGTTTGTATCTTTTGGCATGTTTGTATCTTTTCCCCAACACTCCCACCTGTCTAGGGTCTGCCGACATTTGGGCTCAGGACTCTGATGGGCCTAAATTCGGTGAAACTATAGTGGGTCGAAAAACCATGTTACTTAGAGGAAAAACTCGAGTCATTTTGCCTTTAAGTCAGAATCAAACCTCTTGTGACTCTAGTAATATTCTATTCTTGTCCAGCTTGGCCAAAAAGTCAACAAAATCGGGACATTTACGTCTTTGCTTTGGCCGCTGCAACTCAATACTTTCCAGACCAATCGGACAACTTCAGCCAACGGCCTGGCCTCACTCTCGAGTTTCATGCTATAAAGGAATAGACTTGCTTCCCAAGTTCCTAACTTTCGCTCACATTGAACTGAATTGATGTTGTTGTTGTTCGCTTTCAGCATCCAGCAATTCAATTCAAAAGCAATAACCATGTAGTAAGTCTAATAAAGGGATTTGATTCGTTTAAACAACAATGGCGATCTTCTTTAGGCCAATGCTGCAATTTGAATGGGACGCCAACTTTTTGTGCCGCTTGCCAGTTACACAGCTGTAAGGACATAAGTCCCACACTGAGCTGTTGTAGAAAGCAACAACAACAACATCAATCAAAGTGGTGGAGCTTACGTAATGAGTCTACCGGTGTCGTACAATAGCAAACAAGAGCTATTTGGCAATATAGCGATAACAAAATATGTATTACAGTATATACTCTGTTAACTCGTGGGACAGCAAAGAACAACTTATTTTACTGAAATTTTAATTTATTCATTTTGTTGATCGTAGCTACTACAGATATATTTGTTAGCATAGGTGTTTTGCGGTGCACCCTCTGTGAGCACCTTAATACCTCTCAAAGGGTATCTCCGCAACTATTGCAGAAATTACCAATTACCCTAATAGCAGGTATTGCTATATAATAAAATGTATTTTTGTTGCTATATTCCATTCCCATAGGTCATTGGGGATTAATTATTACATCTCTACTAGATATTTCCCGTCCGTCCACGTCCTTCGCATGTTCATAAATTACCACTACACACAACGTTGCGAGTAATACTATAACAAGGTAAAAGCGCTAAAGTTGACAATTTGCAAATGTACTCTCATTTTGTCTCAACTATACAGTACATTCCATATGAACAGGAGAATTCAAACAAGACCAAGTACCTCAACATAGAGTGGCTGTTCATCTTCTACTGATGATACAACACAGACAGAGAACTGGAGCACAACCTACAAGCAGGACTCTAGGTCATTCGTCACTAAATACGAGCATCTAGTGTGCATCTATCTGCTATCAAAAGAGGGGACATTGAACTGACTAAAAGACGAGAAACCCATCGCACCTTCACAATGCTGTCAAGTTTGCAACAACAAGATGCAATGGAAATGCTGTCAGGATTGCCTTGGCGGGTTCTGTTGGGAGTGCAGAGCTGCCATAGACGGTAAAAGGCATAAGTCAGTGACGAGCATCAGACGTGGAAGTTGGTTTGCCCAGTCAAATCTCTCTATAGGTGAGATAATAAAGTTTACTTACTGGTGGTCCTTTGGCATTACACAAGACCAGATTCGTGTGCAACTCAGCCTTAGTTCTCGAACTGTTGTCGATTGGTTCATGTTCTGCAAGGAGGGTGTCGAGGGCAAAATCGTTGAGATTGACGAGAGCAAAGTTGGCAAGAGAAAGTATCATTGTGGCCACTATGTAGAGGGACAGTGGGTCTTTGGAGGCATAAAACAGGGCTCATGGAAATCATTATTGTCTACGTACCAGATAGAAGCGAGGCTACTCTTGTAGCAGAACTTAGAAAATGGCTACTCCCTGGTACTACTATCCATAGCAGCTGCTGGAAAGGCTACATCAATCTCAGCCAATACGGATATAATCATGAAACTGTGAACCACTCCATGGAGTATGTAACAGCTGAGGGTATTCATACCAACACTATTGAGGGGCACTGGAGACAGCTGAAGTGTCATTTGCCATCCCATGGACAAAAAAAAATGAACACTATGACTCTTGTATCTTTGGCGTTACATCCGACGTGATGAGGGCTCGTTTCTTGCATTCCTAAATGACATTAAAAAGGGCTACGATCCTGCCAACTATGAGGAGTGGCGAAGTAAATCATACTACCTAGATAATAAGTTTTACCCAAATAGTAACACAAACCCTCTGCATGTAGTGTTCATTCGATATTAGACCCTAAAACATGTTTCTTATTCCTAATCACTAGTTTCCTCATAACGGCTGGTTTGCAGTTCAAACAAATTTTCCCTCTGTGTTTATTCGCCTAAAGCCACCATTTCTGCCAATTATCGTATGGGTAGGCCTCTATTTTTTCCACTGGACGTATGCAATTGTAGGACATCCTACAAATCTAAATTCTTCCACATTATATGAACTTCTCGGACCTGTCTCCTAATTCCTATCAAGGGTATGACCATGTGACCTGAAATAGCTATGCATAACGTGACGGGACTTCTTCCAATACTGCCAGGGCTCTGAATTGAATTCGAGGTTATTCAACTCTCAAAAAACAAACAATATTCCTTGCAACATTGTTGCCATAAGAATGTATTCTATAATGTCCTAACTTTACGTCCTTATATGATATTACGGGTTAGTAACTAATATTTTTAATAAAATACGTATTCACAGTCACTTCAGACTTTTTTCTCATCAAAAAATCCAACACGTGCCGAAATCACAGCATTTACAATCCTAGGCATTCTTGCAGTCAAATTATCTAAGTACTGCCCTTCAATCTCATGCCAAGAATTCTGTAACTCTTCCCATAATTTTGTTTGACTTGAAGGAGTCTTTTCCTGCACTTTACGATCAAAATGCTCCCACAAAAGCTTAATCGGGTTAAGATCTGGTGACTGTGCTGGCCAATTTATTATTTTGAGCACCTGCTCGTTTTGCTACTTCTTTAGGTAATTTTTGCACAGTCTAGATGTGTGCTTTGGGTCGTTATCCTGTTGCATTACAAAGTTTTCCGCAATCAAGCCGTGACCACTAGCAATAGCATGTCTTTGGAGAATGCTGTGATAACCATGTTGTTCTAGGGTTCCTTTCACTTGATACAGGTCCCCAACCATTCCAGCACCAAAGCAACCCCAAACCATCACATTCCCTCCTTCATGTTAACAGTTGGTTTTAAGCACTCTTTTTTCATTCCCTCGTTCACTCTTCTTCTTACATAGGTTCTTCTTTTTTATCCAAACACTTCAAACTTAGATTCGTCTGTCCATAGAACTCTTTTCCAATCGTCTACTGTCCAATTCCTGTGTTCCTTAGCCCACAACAGTATTTTCTTCTTGTTAACCAGTCTCAGTAGTGGTTTCTTCTTTGCAATTCTGCCCATAAGGCCTGCATCCCTAAAGTCTTCTTTTAACTGTTGAACAAGAAACTTTGGTGTGGTGACAACGGTTGAATGCAGCTGTTATTTGAGTACCAGTTAGACGCCTGTCTCTCAAACTTGACACTCTCACGAATTTATCCTCTTGGGTAGATGTACTTCTTGGCCTTCCACTCCTCTTTTTGTCCTTATTTGACCCAGTTTCCTTTTTTCTTTTCAAACAATAATTAACTCCTTTGAGTTTTTTAGCAATAGCTTGCATGGAATAGCCTTCGTCTCTCAATATGACAATGGACTGTCGAGTTTCTACAGAAAGCTGCTTTCGTTTAGCCATTTGCGTATAAAGAAGCAAGGAGAAGGACCTTCTTAAGATTTAGAGGTTTTTTAATATGAAAGCAAACAAAATGAAGTTTGAACTCAAAAATAAGTTTGATAGTCACATAGAAACATTTTGCAACAAAATTAAACAAAAAACAAAAGGAAACGTACATTTTTTTGGAAAAGATTTCCAATGAAAATATATTAGCTTAACTAAATGGATATAATAATTTAGTGATTCCAAACTTTTGCACGGTAGTGTATATATATATATATGCCTAAGAATTTGTTTATTTACTTCAGATTTGTATTTCCACTTTTGTTTACACCATATTCGGTAAATTTATTTCTAAATATGTAATTTGCTAGTTCCCAGCCTCCGTAGCTATAAGTGCCTTTGCGTGTGTTTCTGGGCGTAGTCTATCAAGCAAGTCGCCCAAGTAGGAAAGAATCAGGCTGCCTGTCATTGACTTTGACCTTCAGAAACCAGCCTGCTTGACCTTGACCTTGACCGTGGCCCTGACCATCAGAAACAAGGCTGCTTGACCTTGTACTTGATTTTGACTTTGACCAACAATTTTTACGGCTACGAAGGCAAACAGATTGTGAGTTTATTTTATCAAAGTTTACCTCATAAATTATTTCTGTTTGTACATGGTTTGTTATTGTTCGAAATTAGTTTATTCTAGTTTGATTTAAAATTAATTGTTAAATTTATTTTAGCAAACCAATTTCCAGCTCACTTAACTGCAGTTGTTTGTTTGCTGTGTGCTGCGGGATACTCTGGGACTGGGAGAGAGTTAATCTGTCCTGTAGCCGAATTTGGTGCTACATAAGTTTGAATCTATCATCCTGTGGTGGCATGGAAGACAAAACTACACAAGAATGCGAAAGACCCGACAAAGATTTGCTGAGTTTTAATGATGGACGAATGCAGTTGCGAAGAAGCGATCTTCAAGACGTGGTTTCAGATGGAGCACAAGGAGGAAACAGAATGAGGCTCCAGACAGGGAAGCTAGAAGAATCGAGAATACACGAATATTGAAGACATCAAGAGCAAATTGAAAACGTGAGTTGGCAAAAGCGATCAAGCGAGTATAGAAAATAGAAACTGCTGTAAGATGGCTTGAATATACCTTCAGTGAATTCAGCAAAGCCTGCAAAATCTACCTTCAGACATTAAAAGATGAAGACGATGTTATAGAAAGCATGGCATATTTCCATGAAGCAGAGACAAGGTTCCTCAGTATGAAAAACAGAGTGGCTTTGTCGGATGATTCAAAGCGAATGTCAGCTCACTGAAATGAGCGTGATGGGAGCAAAGTCCAACAAGAAGACTCAGTAAGTCAATGAAAGTCTCATTCTTCATGTAGAAGTCTGTCTTCAAAGAACTCAAGAAGTTCTAGAATGTCTCGTCTCTATGAAACAATATTGAAAAATTCAACAAAAAGGTCTCATTGCTTGCCGAAGCTTTGATGATGGAAAAACGCCAACATCTTGAGAAAGAAGAAATACGGTTGAAATATGAAGAAGCCAGATTGCTCCAACTGAAACAAATATTTGCTATAGAAACAGAATTTGCAAAGGTTGGAGCAGAAGAGAAGGCTTGCGCTGAGTTTGCCATGTTAGCTGGAATGGGGGAGAGATCAATAGAAGATGAAGAACTTGCATCAAGAAGACCAGTGCAAATAAATCCTGCTATGTCAACAGAATTTCAACAGATGAAAGAAAATTTGCCTTGCAACCTGCCTGTGACACCCCCTGTGAGAAGCTCGCTGCAATATGTTTTTGATGGTGAGTTAGCTGCTCCATTACCGAAGTCAACGATGAATCCCAATGCTCCAGCCGACTACGAGAAAGCCTGTGCATCGAGTGTTAAGTCCGATCCTGTGAAAATGTCAGAATGTCACAGTTTCAATTCAGATGTTTCAGATGATGCTGGTGAAAAATACCTTGAAACCATGAAGAAATTAGCTGTTACAACATTGCTGCCAAAATCAGAGCTAACTATGTTTGATGGTAACCCTTAAAATATTTCATTTTTATAAGAACATTTGAAAACAATGTTGAAAAGGATACTGATGATTATTCCAGAAGACTGCAGCTACTTATTCAGTACTGTACAGGAAAAGCTAAAAAGCTTATCGAGAGTTGTATCGTACTTGAAGCAAAAGAAGGCTATCTGAAGGCAAAGAAAATGCTAGCAGAAAGATTTGGTGATGTTTTCAATGTGTCAAATTCGTGGACAAAGAAGGTGTCAAATTGGCCTGTTATCAAACCTGGTGATCGAGAGGCACTGCTGGAATTGGCAGATGATCTTGAAAGCTGTGAAATGACACTCAAGGTAACAGGAAGACTAATGCAAATAAACAATGAAGATCGGCTAGTCAAGATATTGGTAAGATGTCCAGGGTTTGTTAAGTCACGATGGCAGTCACATGTTCAAGAAATTAGAAGAAAAGGATGAGACCAAAAAATTGAAGATGTGCAAAGACTTGTCAGAGCCGTTGCATTGGAGAAAAATTACCTGGTTGTTGTTGCACTTATAGATGGTGGAGGAAAGGATTCTGCAGCAACAGCGAAGACGACTAGAAGATCAGGAAGCACAACTGTCAGATCAGCGTTTCAGCGAAACATGAACTTTAGTGTACAGACACATGGTAAGAATATTAAGGAAGCTGGTGAAAATCTGAAGTGCTACTGATGTAACCAGAATCATAAAGTTGCCAGCTGTGAAGAATTTAAGAAGCTAAATGGTGAGGAAAAGTTTAAATTCATATGTGCTAAGAAACTTTGTGATAATTGTCTTCCTTCATTCCATTTTGCTGCTGGGTGCAGACGAAAGCCTGAGTGTACGATACAGGGATGTGAAATCAGACGTAAGCATATGACTTCAGTACACGGACCAGTTTTGCCATTTCAACAAAGAAGAATTGACCAGAGGAGACAGACGGCATCAGAAGATCAACAAGAAAATGTCCGTGATCAGAGACATTTTGTTGGATTGACTAGTCAGACTGGGGCCGGATGTGGTAGACAAGCATTATCAATCGTTCCAGTGAAAGTGAAAGCAAGAGGAAAAGGTAAACTCATTGAAACCTATGCTTTACTTGATAGTGGTTCAACGGCAAGTTTCAATTTACTAAAATGTTGAATGTTGTTGTTGTTGTTGTTGTACTATGTGTTTATTCCATTGTTTGCTTATTTCAAGGTTTTTAATATTTCAACATATTTTAGATTTCAATATGCTTTCAAGTAATTAGGGTCGCATAGCAGTCTTATTAGAGGGCTGTCATTCCTACTGTTCTTAGTTGAATTGTTGCTATAGCGTTGTGTATTTTTAGATGTGTTGAGAGATTAGAAGGGAGTTGTTTTAGGGATTTTTGAGGAGTGGAGCTGTGGAAGCTAAGGATTGATAGTCGTGGTTATCAAGATTTTAAAATGTTTTCAAGAGCATCGTCTTATCAATTACTTTGTAAATAGTTTATATATATATATATATATCTTGCTTTGCTGATTTGAATTTATATTTATCAACTTGGTCGCCTGCTATCTTACACTGATAGGAACGAAATCACAACAATTTTGGAGGTCCTACCGAGATTCTAAGCAAGTGGAGATTTCAAGAATGTTACTGCAGAATTATATGTACCGTATTTATATTTGTATCATCAATTAATCATGCCTGGAAAAATCCCGTTGATTTCAAAATTTAAAGGGGACAATTTCGTAAGTTTCAATAATTGGGTTTTACAATTTGAGGCACAGTTGAAAGCGCTCGAAATCAAGAACAAAGAAACGAAATGGCGAGATTTGCTTTTGTGCTGTACCGAATCAAGTGCTTTTGGAACGATTTCACAAGCAATTATCAATGATAGTGAAATTTCGTACGAAAATTTAAAGACACTCCTGGCAGAAACCTACTGTGGACCGGAATACAAGCGAACCCTCGTAATAAAATTAAGAACATTGAATGATAGTCCTGGAAAGAATATTGCTGCCTTTGGACATGAACTCAAGACAGTAATAAAGGAAATTTATGGTATTAATGATCTGACAGTAATTGAGTCGATTGCACAAAATCATGTTTTGTCGAAACTGGATCCAACTATTCAAGAGCCCGCGAAACTTCTGCAGCTGACAGGAAAATGCACTCTGGACGGAATATTGGAACTCATAAACTCTAAAGCTAGAGAAAATTATTTTCATTTGGAAGTGAAGAAGCCCTTGCAAGCTGCAGCAATAGCTGCAAGGCCAAGTGACAATAGAATCGATAAACTTGAAACTATGATCGACAAACTAACATTGCAAGTGGAAAAGCTTACTGATGGACAGGGTATACAAAGATCAGCTAACTCAGGAGCACAAGTCTGTAACAACTGTTGAAGTGCAGGACATAATAGAAGTCGCTGCTATAAACTTAGAACCTGTTACAATTGTGGTAAAAAAGGGCATTTGGAAAAACACTGCAGATCAAAACCACAAGGTCAGAAAAAACACCAAGCAATGTTCAAAGCCCAGCTGGAAAAGCAATTTCGTCATCTGGTGAAGCCGCACTGGAGATGTTGGAAGCTGAAATTGGTGGATCAAAGTTAAGTTTATTATATGATCCTGGCAGCATGTACTCAATGATAACTCGAGAAACATTTGACAAACTGCTGCATAAACCACCGTTAGTTCCTGTTGTGAAAAGTGGAGTGGGAATTTCAGGTGATAAATTCGATATAGATGGTGTGGCACATTTAAACATCAGGTTTTGGCGTGAGGATGGAAGCTCTTACCTCTTGGAATATCAACCAGTACTCGTGTCTGCGAGAATAACATCTAATATACTGGGAATGCAAACGGAATTGCCATTTAAAGGTATTGTACGTGACCTTGACAATAAACTCTTGACTTTAATACCCACGAATGCAGACAACATCGTAATTAAATATTGGAAGGAGGTTGCAAGCGCTGATTCCGCTTACATTCGTGTTGCCGAATCCACTATCATTCTCAATAATTCTTTGGGCTTTGTCAAATCAAAGCTGGACAGAGAAAGCCAAAATTGCTTGATGGAATCTCCTGTTTTGTTTACGCAATTTGCTGATTTCAATGAAGGTTTAATCATGGAAGATATATTTATCCAAAACTACAAGAAGCAGATGGAATTACAAGTTTATAATTACAGTAAGGAGGATATTCAAATCTTAAAAGGAGAAGTCATTGGAGCAGTAAGCAGGCTTGAAAGATTAAGTCAGTCGCAAGCCAATACAGCTGCATCTGCTTCATCTGCGATATCTGAGAAGGTAAATCTGGAAAAAGCCTTTTCACATCTTAAAACAAATGAGAGGGAATTGGCAAGTGGCATCATCAAGAATTATGAAGAAAAACTGAAGGAAGAGCCTAAAGTATCCCTTGTTCAGCATCAGATCAAACTAAAGGACGAAGTTCCAGTTTCAGTACCCCCCAGACGTCTACCGTATAGTCAAAGAGAAGAAATACAGAATCAGATTTCGGATCTGCTCGAGAAAGATGTAATTGAGCCATCACAGTCACCATATGCGTCACCTATTGTAACAGTCAAGAAGAAAGACCGATCACTACGAATGTGCGTAGATTATCGAGCTTTGAACACAAAAACTATTCCTGGCACGTTTCCCATACCACGAATAGATGAGATAGTAGACAGGCTGCATGGAGCACGTTATTTCACAGTACTACTTTTGAAAAGTGGCTACCATCACATTACTGTTCAGCAAGAAGATCGTGAAAAGACAGCGTTTGTTACACCTGACGCAAAATACCAATGGAAGAAACTGCCCTTTGGTCTCATTGGAGCACCATTTACATTTGCAGTGGCAATGAAAGATGTATTGAAGGGAACTGACAAGTTTATTGCTGCCTATTTTGATGACATCTTGGTTTATAGAGAAGACATGGAGTCTCACATGACACATGTATCTCAAGCTTTAAACAAACTAGCTGAAGCTTGTATGCGGATCAATTTCTCGAAATGTGAATTTATGAAAGAAGAAGTCAACTTTGTAGGTCATTGTGTAACAGCCAAAGGAGTTATACCACTGAAGTCTAAACTTAGAGAAATTGTTGATTTCAAAAAGCCAAGCAATGTCGATCAACTGAGGTCATTTCTTGGTATTATACAGAAAGATTGTACAGAATTATGCTAAGTTGGGAGAGCCCCTGTATGCTTTACTACAAAAGGGTAAATTTCGCATGGACTGAAGCATGTGATCTTGCATTCGAAGAAATCAAACAGAGTTTGGAGAACTCTCAATTTTTGGTGTATCCTGATTTCAACAAGCAGTTTATATTGATCACAGATGCATGTGATACTGGAATTGGCTTTGCATTGTCACAAGAAGTTAATGGAGAGTTGCGACCTGTTCATTTCGGTGGAAGAACATTGTCTAATGCAGAAAGAAAGTATTCGGTTACAGACAAAGAGTTATTGGGTGTTTTTTTCGCATGCAAGAAGTCTGAAATTTATATCTGTTGTATTCTATGGTGTATAGAAGAAATTCAAGAAGACACTGATCGCCATATCGCATGATGAACTCAAAACTCAACTAATGAAACGTAACAAGTCTACATCAACACGTGAGGACGAGGAGTCTGGGTTCTAGTAGCGTCCTTTTGCAACCTAACAATACAACATTACTCTTTTCCTAAAAAAAAAAAAAAAATTTCTTTGTCTATCGAATAATTGAAGAGTCTATTGCATCTCCATAATGATCTGTCTGTTTTCGACTTCTCGCTGAACGTCTTGGATCAATAACGTTTTCCTGATTGTCTGTTTCATTACTCGACGCAAATTGTAAATCATCATCTGATTCTTCAGCAATGTTTCTATTTGGTACTTTCTTGAAAAACGACACATTCCGAGTTATATATCTACTGTTATTTCTTGCAGTTATTCTTGTGCCTTTAATCTTTATTACTGTGTAAGGAACAGGATCAAATCTCGTAGAAAATTTATTTTCTTTCTTCTGTTGACAGATGACTGTATCTCCAACTTTTATTTCACTGGGTTTTGTTCCTGGTTTAAGATCAGCATAAATCTTTGAAGATTGTTTCCTTTCTTGATCGTTGTGTACTGCTTCTCCGTGTCGATTGACAACTTTTGATCTTCTTTCCAACATTGGTAGTTTGCCTTTAACTACTCTGTTAAACAATAATTGAGCGGGAGGAATCTTTGTGGTTGTATGCGGTGTTATTCTATAGTTCAACAAAAATCTTTGTAATTCTTGTTTCCATTTTCGGTGTTCTACATGAGCGGTCTTCAGTGCTTTTCCTAATGGTTTGTTGAAAGCTTCGATTTCTACATTGCCTTGCGGCCAAAGCGGTGTGCTTCGTACATGATTAATTCCTAGCAAAGACATGTAATTTTCAAATTCTTTTCCTTGAAAAGGTGGGCCATTGTCTGTTGTTACTTTATCTGGTATTCCGTGTCTTGCAAATATGATATCTAATTTGGGTAATACCACTGTAGCTGCCTTTGAAGAAACAATTTCCACTTCTGGATACCTTGAATAACAAACAATCACATTCAATAAAAACTCTCCACTAGGAAGAGGTCCTAGAAAGTCCATTTTAACTTCTTTCCAAGGTCCTGAAGGCATTTGAGATGTTTGAAATGGTGCTGGAGGTTTCGGATTTCCAGTAGCTTGGCATGCTATGCAGCTATCAATTTCTTCTTTTACCATCTTTTCTAAGTTAGGAAACCAGACATATTCACGCAAGAAAGCTTTTGTCTTAGCTAGTCCTTGATGGCCTTCATGAGCTATTTGAATTGCTCTTCGTTGCAATGAGGATGGTAGGATAATTCTTGTACCACGTAGTAGTATCTTATGTTGGTGGTCAATCGATATTTCATCTCGAATATTTTTGAAGGAATTTATCAGATCACAGTTCCAACAATAGCCTGTTTGTATTGCGGCTCGTAGTCCACGTAAAACTTTGTCTTCCTCTGTAGCAGATTTTATTTCTTCAAGAGTCAATGTTGGTAATATAGCAGCTTCTGTGATCAAGTTAATAAAGTCTTCAGCAACATTTGGTCGGAAATGCTTTGTTTGGGTTGGATGTCTCGAAAGAAAATCAGCAGGGTTTGAAATACCAGCTTTATCAACAACTGTAAAGTTGTACTTTTGCAGTCTTAACATCCATCGTTGAATTCGTGCAGGAGGGTTTGAACAGGGATTAGCATATATCAACTCTAAAGGCTTGTGATCAGTATACAGAGTAAATAATGCTCCATACAAATATAGATGATAGTGTTCAATTCCCCATACTATCGCCAGCGCCTCCTTTTCTGTCTGAGAGTATCTTTTCTCTACTGGTGACAGGGCTCTACTAGCATAAGCAATTATATTTGGACAATCTTTTCCAGGTTCTTTCTCAGCTAGAATGGCAGAAAGTCCAACAGGGCTTGCATCCACGATAACAAGTGTTTCTTTATTTACATGAAAATAACTAACCACAGGGTCTTTCGTTAGCACATCTTTGAATTTCTGGAAAGCATTTTCACAATCTGGTGTCCAGTTGAAGGGTGTGTTCTTTTTAGTCAGTTCTCAAAGAGGCTCAGTTATAGTTGCATAATCTCGAATAAATTGAGATGAGTAATTTGACATATCCAACAAACTTCTGACTTCACTTGCACTAGTAGGTGTTGCAGCATTGACAAATGCATCAATTTTCTTTGCATCCGGTTTCTTTCCTTCTTTGCTGAATGTAAAACCAAAGAAATCAAGACTTTCTGTCAAAAACTTGCACTTCTCAAGGTTGAGTGTTAAATTAAGGTCCGAAAGTCGTTTCAAACATGATTCTAAAGCTTCATTGTGCTCTTTTATATTACAACCATACACTATCACATCATCAGCTATGTTGCGTACACCTTTTAAACCATTGAGGGCTGTCTGTAATGTGAATTGAAAAATTTCTGCTGCACTGTTAGTTCCATAATTTAAATGTTTGTATCTATAAAGACCAACATGTGTTGTAAATGTAGTAATATTGCGGCTTTTTGGACTGAGCTCTAACTGGTGAAATGCCTGTGACAAATCAAATTTCGAAAATACTTTAGCTCCATTCAAGTCCAGGGCAATATCATTCACTGTTGGTATGGGGTGTCTTATTCGCTTAATTGCACAGTTTGCTGCTCTCATGTCTACACAGATGCGAATTTCATTGTTTTTCTTGGGAACACAAACAATAGGAGATACCCAATCAGTTTTCTCATCTTCAGGTACAGGTTCAATGATATCCTGCTGTTGTAACTGTTGTAATTCTTTTTCAACTTTGTCACGCAGGTGAAAAGGAATTCTTCGCTGTTGTTGTGCAACTGGTTGAACATCAGAATCAATAACCAAGTCAATTTGCTTGTTTTTAAGTTTTCCAATTCCCTGAAAAACCTTTGGAAATTTATTTACAATTTTGGAGATATTTTCATCTCTTATGGCTTTACTTGAAGAGGTCTGTTGAACATGATTTACATGAAGAGTTATGAGACCAAGCTCTTGAGCTGTGTTTCCACTCAATAAACAACCTCCGTTGTCTTCAGTAACATAAAATTGTGCGGTTGATAATCTTTTCTTTGTTTCAATGATTGCCTCAAATTTCCCTTGCATTTTGACAGGTTGTTTTGAATTATAAGCATAGGCTTTCACACTGGTTGGTTTCAGTTGAATAGTTTGCATTTTAGCAAATGTTGATTTATCAATAATGTTTAGTGTGGATCCAGTGTCTATCATAATAGGAAATTTATGCTCTTGAACTGTGACATATGCTGTTGGGTGGTTTCCTTTCTGAGATTTCACAGCATAGAAATATTCTGAACCATCTGAATCACTACTCAGGTCATCTACACTGACAGGACGGATGGTTTGCCTAGCAGCTTGTCCTTTGTTTTTGCTCACTGACGTCTTTGTGAAACAAAATTTAGCAAAATGGTTTTGCTTATTGCATTTATGACAGGTAACACCTTTTGCAGGACATGGCTGTTCTCTGTGAGGAAAGTCACCCGCACAACTACGACATTTTGATTTTGCACCTTGACTTTGCCTTGTAGTTGGCTTCTTTGATTTAATTGCCTGAATCTGATTATTTTGTTGAGATTTTTCTTTCTCTATTTCTGAAGCTTGATACTGACTCATTTCAGCACGACGTCCTTCAAGTAACAAATCCTTCAAAGTCAGCTTTGGGTCTCTTAAGGCTTGTTTTCTTAGACGACTCAAATTACCTCCTGTGACTATTTGCAGCATGATTTCAAAATCAAGCGAGTCTGCAGAAAATTCACAGGTTTGGGATAATGTGCGAAGGCGTGTATGAAACTGATCTAAGGTCTCACCTTGTTGCTGTTTTGCTTGACGAAATTTATAGACTTCGTACAATTTGTTCTTTTGAGGCTTGAAGTATTCATTTAATTTCTCCACTGCCTTTGCATAATCTTTGTCGTCTCCTGTGTCTTGAAGTTGACGAAAGATCTCACGAACCCTCGAACCAGCCTGATATAGTAGAAGAGCTCTTTTTCTTTTGTCATCAGTGATTGCATTAGCGATCAGGAACGTTTCAAAATCAGCCAGCCATGTTCTCCATCTTGGGCCTACGGACGCCCCAACATCAACATCAGGGTCGAACTGTGGCAACCCCGTAGTTAGAGGTGTAGCCATTTTACAAGAATCTAAAGCTAGCCAGGAACAATTTTATTTATTTTGTTAAACCTTTTTACTCGTCGCCAATGTTGTATTCTATGGTGTCTAGAAGAAATTCAAGAAGACACTGATCGCCATATCGCATGATGAACTCAAAACTCAACTAATGAAACGTAACAAGTCTACATCAACACGTGAAGACTAGGAGTCTGGGTTCTAGTAGCGTCCTTTCGCAACCTAACAATACAACAATATCCAAGGAACTGACTTTATTGTATATACAGACCACAAACCATTGACGTATTCAAAATCGTTTAAAGACATACTCAATCGCAGATATAGGTGGATTGCTTATTTGCAAGAGCTTGGAGCAAGAGTAATTTATTTGCCTGGTAAAGAAAATGTTGTAGCTGACTACCTCAGTCGAAATGTAACTGGTGTGGAACCTCTGGATGTTCTTGCAGGTTGTTCTATGCATCTGGCCGCAGATTTGTTTGACAACGATGAATTGTTGGAGGCACAAAGGAATGATGCTGAATTGAAAGATGTTTTCAGGTATTTGGAGCAAGACAACTGTAAGTCTGTTTTGAACTCTTTACCTTCACATTTTAAACGTCATATATCGAAACTTTCTACCAAAGATAAGGGATTTTTGGTTTATAAACATCTCTCCACGTATTTAATCATATTGCCAACTGAAATGCGCAATGAGGTCATCAGTTTGTGTCACTCAGACTGGCAATCAGGACACTTTGGTGCGTTTAAAACACACAGACGCATCCTTGACAAATTTTGGTGGCCTAATTGTTACAATGATGTAACAGCTTACGTGGCTAAGTGTGAAATTTGCTTGAAGGTGAAGCCACAGGAGAACCAATATGCAAATATGGGAAGACGCAAATTCCCCCAAAAGCCTCTTGACTTGATTTCAATTGATTTCCTGGTAGAATTACCAGAAACAACGTCAGGCAATCGTCATATCTTAGTTATCAATGATGTGTTTACTAAATACATTCAGTTGTATGCGATTCCAGATAGAACAGCCTCAACTGCTGCAAAATGTCTTGTCGATTACTGTTTGCGTTTCGGAATTCCAAAGGAATTGCTTTCTGATGAAGACCCTGCCTGCGAAAGTCATCTGTTTCAAAATCTAATGAATGGACATGGTATACGAAAACTGTGTACTACATGATATAACCCAAGATCTAACGGACTGACGAAGCAATCAAACGCTACAGTTAAATCGTATTTGACAGCTGTTTTACTAAACCATTCAATGCCGTCTAATAAATGGGACAAATGGCTCCGAGAAGCGTGTTATGCATATAACACCAGTATCCACACGTCAACTGGATTTAGTCCAGCAGAACTCATGTTTGGTCATCGTTTTAGGATCCCTTTTGACATCCTTTATGGAACACTGAATCAAGCACCTGAAGATCTTACGTTTGGTATCTTTAAAGAAACCTTGAACAAAATGTATGATACAGCAAGAAATAATATGAACACGCGTCAAGCAAAGAATGCAACATATCACGACAAAAAAGTAGTTCTCGATGATAAATTTGTACCAGGAGATCATGTCTATGCATATCTATCAAGGTTAGCTAAGGTCAAGCTAGCACGAAAATGGAATGGGCCATTTAAAGTCAGACGCAGTTTGCATCCTGTGTACTCTATCGAGGTACCCACTGATAAAGGTATCATTCTTAAAACTGTTACAAGAGATAAACTTAAAAGAATTCCGGATGATCACAATCCAGTTATTACACCCATCGAACCTTTGAAAGTCACCGAGCCGAACCATGAACAAGAGACAAGTCATATGTCAAGCGATAGTGACTCTGAAAGTGATGAAGAAATTCAAGAGAGGAGATATAACTTAAGACCGAGAAGAAACTTTCTAAACTATAATCAAGAGATAATTAGTTTTCAAGTTGCTTTTGGATAAGACTTACTTTTACTTGGTATTGCTTAAACTTTAACTGAGTATGTAGCTTCTTCTAAAGGGGGAGGAGTTGTTGAATGTTGTTGTTGTTGTTGTACTTCGTGTTTATTCCAATGTTTGCTTATTTCAAGGTTTTTAATATTTCAACATATTTTAGATTTCAATATGCTTTCAAGTAATTAGGGTCGCATAGCAGTCTTATTAGAGGGCTGTCATTCCTATTGTTCTTAGTTGAATTGTTGCTATAGCGTTGTGTATTTTTAGATGTGTTGAGAGATTAGAAGGGAGTTGTTTTAGGGATTTTTGAGGAGTGGAGCTGTGGAAGCTAAGGATTGATAGTCGTGCTTATAAAGATTTTAAAATGTTTTCAAGAGCATCGTCTTATCAATTACTTTGTAAATAGTTTATATATATATATATCTTGCTTTGCTGATTTGAATTTATATTTATCAACTTGGTCGCCTGCTATCTTACACTGATAGGAACGAAATCACAACAAAAAGAACTCGGTGAAGAAGGAAGAAGATGTCAGATGTCCGTGGCAACGATAGATGGCGTGAAGGAAGATTGCAGATCATTAGTAACAAGTTTGGAAGTATTGGATCTGGAAGAAGATATGTTAATTGAATTGCCTAATGTGTTTTCCATGAAACAGCTGAAAATTACAAAGAATGCGATTGGAACTCAAGAAGATGTTGACAAATTTGGGTACCTGCATGGAGTCCAGCTACCAAGAACAATTGACTATGGTTAAATTAGCCTGTTAATTGGTGTTGACGTACCTGAAGCCCTGCAGCCAGTTGAGATACGCAAATGGAGATATGGAGGACCATACGCTGTCAAAACAAAATTTGGATGGACACTTAATGGGCCATTGAATCGATCTGACAGAGATAAATATTCCTGTATGAATACAACAATTTCCAGTGATGAGTTTCTGAGTAACCAGCTTAAGCGCTATTTCAATCAGGATTTCAATGAGTCAATAGTTGATGAAGCCAAGACGATGTCAGTTCAGGACAAACTTGCTTTGGAAATCTTTGAAGAATCAGCTCAGTTGGTGAATGGTCATTATCAGATTGCGACCCCATGGAAACAAGGTCAGCCATGTATGCCGAACAATAGAAGAATGGCAGAAGAAGATTGATCTGAAGCAAAGGTGTGCAAATTTCATTGACGACCTTCTTGATAAGGGATATGCAGGCAGAGTTCCTGACCAGCAGCTCAGTTGTAATGATGGCAATGTATAGTACCTTCCACACCACAATGTGGTCAATCCAAAGAAGCCAGAGAAGACTGGAGTGGTTTTGACTGTGCTGCAAAGTATAATGGTCAGTCACTGAATGACAAAATTCTGCAAGGACCAGACTCGACAAATTCACTGGTTGGCATGTTATGCATGTTCAGACAAGAAGCTGTTGCTGTGATGGCTGATGTGGAAGCAATGTTTCATCAGGCATTTGTACATCCTAAAGATTTGAATGCATTAAGATTTCTATGGTTTCCTCGTGGTGACATGTCTACTCAGCCTAATGAATATCAGATGATGGTGCATTTGTTTTAAGGTTTTTGGTCACCTAGTTGTTCAAGCTTTGCCTTAAAGAAAACTGTGACATATAATTGCAAAAAGTTTGATGCAGATGTTATATCTACAGTTGAACAGGATTTTTATATTGACGATTTGCTGAAATCAGTCGAAAAAACTCAAAAGATGCGATCCGGATGTACAAGCAGTTGACCGAGTTGCTCTCCCTTGGTGGATTTCAGTTGACAAAGTGGATCAGCAATCGCAGATCAGTATTGAACGCAATACCAGAAGACGAATGGTCAAAGGAGTTGAAAGGTGTCGCACTAGAAGATGAAAGCCTTCCTACTGAGAGAGCACTGGGACTACAATGGCATGCAGAAACTGACAAGTTCACATTTAAGATATGCCACAAGGAAAAGCCCTCAACTCACAGAGGATTGTTAAGTATTATTTCCTCAGTTTATGATCCTATTGGCTTTATTGCTCCCTTCCTTTTGAAAGCAAAGATCATTCTTCAGAGTATTTGCAGTAAGAAGATCGGATGGGATACTGAGATATCTGACGCTTATATTGCTCAATGGAAAAAATGGCTGCAAGAACTACCGAAGTTGGAAGAATTTTCAGTTGACCAATGTCTAAAGCCTTCACGTTTTGCTAATGTTGTATCTAAAGAATTACACCACTTCTCTGACGCTTCAGAGCAAGGCTATGGAGCAGTTTCTTATCTGAGGTTGATGAATGCAGATGGTGATATTTACTGTTCATTTGTTCTTGGAAAATCTTGAGTGACACCCCTCAAGCAAATGACAATACCGAGGTTGGAACTCTCTGCAGCGACTGTGGCAGTCAAACTTGACGGAATGATCAAGAAGCAGTTGGAGATAAATGTTGACAAATCTGTCTTTTGGACTGATGGACTGTGTTGCAATATATTAGAAATGAAGAAAAGAGATTTCACACTTTCGTAGCAAATAGAATTTCAAAAATTCATAATGGGTCAGAACCTGATCAGTGGCGATATGTTGATAGAAAGCTCAATCCTGCTGATGATGCATCCAGAAGTCTATCTGTTGATAGCCTTAATTCTTGTGGATGGCAGAATCGATGTGGCAAACATGTAATGCAGTGCTTGAAGAAGTCACAGAAAGTGATGCCGAAGTACAGAGGTCATTACAATCACTTTCAGCAGATGTGGAAGGAATTAAAGGTATGACGAAACTATTCTTCTCAAAATTCTCTAACTGGAAGAAATTACAGAAAGCTGTAGCATGGATGCTTAGACACAAGAAATGGATTATGAGGTACGCTCAGAATGGAGATACTGGTTGTGATTCAATGAAAAATAGACAGATTACAGTGAAAGAAATGAAGAAAGCTTAAAGTTGTATAATAGCATGTGTACAAGAAGAATGTTTTATCAAAGAACTCAACACGTTAAAGTCAGGAAAGCCAGTCTGGACCCAGTTATTCTTAATGGGTTGCTGTGTGTTGGAGGACGTCTGAGCAATGCACCAGAAGGTTATGATCTTCCGAGACATCCACCGATTTTACTAAAACAACATAATGTGATCTTATCATCAGATATCAACATGAAACTTCTGGGCATTTTAGACAGGAATATTTGACTGTAGATTTTCTTTGTTTTTTGTTTAAATTTTGTGTTTGTTTTGTTTTGTAACCTGTGACCTGTAATGCGCGAAAATTTGTTTATTTACTTCAGATTTGTATTTCCATTTTTGTTTACACCATATTCGGTAAATTTATTTCTAAATATGGTATTTGCTAGTGCCCAGCCTCCGTAACTATAAGTGCCTTTGCGCGGGTTTCTGGGCGTAGTCTATCAAGCAAGTCGTCCAAGTAGGAAAGAATACAGAGGATATTGCAAGTTGTGCGTTAGACCAACAGTTTTTATGACTAAGAAGTCAAACAGACTGTGAGTTTATTTTGTTACAGTTTACCTCATAAATTATTTCTGTTTGTACATGGTTTGTTATTGTTCGAAATTAGTTTATTCCAAATTGATTTAGAATTAATTGTTAAATTTATTTTAGCAAACCACATTTCCAGCTCAGTTAACTACAGTTGTTTGTTTGCTGTGTTTCTGCGGGATACTCTGGGAGTGGAAGTATTCTGTCCTGTAGCCGAATTTGGTGCTACAATATATATACATATATATATATAATATCATATTATATTCATATAATTCCTTCCATGCTACCATATACTCACACTAACACCATCACTGCAGCCAAAAATAACGCCTTCTTCTTGAACACCAACTATAAGACACTATATCCCTTTTCGTTACCACGACCGAACTCTTACTGACCTGCTTTGTGTAACCATAGTGTACAAATAGCCCTCAGAAAGCATTATCGTTTACTTATGTCCATTTGTTTCTATTAATCTGACCTACAACTCCCATGTAATTCGTCAATACTTTATAGAGTATCCAAAAACCTGTACTATAGCTATTTAACTCAAACAAAGTGAAGAAACCGTACTATATCGTCAACATCATCATTTCCCATAAACAACAAATATTGTCTACAACCATTCAGTGCCAACAGTGAGGTTGTTTCCTACATCTCTCCCTCTCATATACTCATTTTTTATAAGAAACCGACCATAAGAAAGTATATATCCCTTCTGCTGATAAATTAAAAAAATTCTTTAATATGGACAACGTTTGCTTGGTGGGTGTGAATGCGATGCGGGCTGCAACAACATCACCTATTTCCTTTATCCTGTCTATCCTACATCAGTACTATTGTAAACACATCATACGTTTACACTTTTTTTTAATAAGCAACTGGTCAATAAGCAAGCTGAGATTTACTCAAATTTCTGTTAAAATCGCTATACAATACATCATTGAAGACTTGTCAATTACATTGAACAGCATGAAAGGTGTCAGAAAAAGAGTTCTTACAGGGTACCCACTCATTCTGTGAGGGCTGAAAGACCAGATACATTATGCAACTTCGAGGGCTGGACTGGTAGTCAAGTATCCTATATTACTAATCTGCTTATATGCAAATGAGGTTGCCCATTGTTATGGCCTATTGAATTTTTGCTCCCAAAAGGCTTTTTTCTTGGGCCACCTAGAAATGCAGTTCTTTTTTTGATCAAACTCTATTCTGCCAAGGCAGTGCACCATCTATTTTTCGAAATCTTTTTCGTCCTTTCAGTTGGTTCAAAACTAGATTTTTACTCAGTTTCGAAAAGTTTTGATTTTAGTTGCGGACGCTTTTGTTAGTGCGAGCCAGGTGCAAGCTGATCCTTTTTCTGGTCAATTGCCAGGAAGATTGTTTTGTTCTCTGACTCTCACCCTCTCACAAAATCTGCTCGGCTTTGAAAGTAGAACTGTTGCTGGGAAAAGTTGCCTAAATTCAGTACAAAATGGTTGGCATTTAACCTTTTTTTATATAAACACAAATTCTTATTAAAAACAAAGGCAGAATTAACTCCATTTGTTCCTTTGCAGGGGAACCGTAAACTCATGTCATTTTCATTGGCAGGATAGTGGCATGATTTGTAGGTATACATAAATGTTGTTTTTTAAAATAAAGAAACATGTTAACACTTGAGGTTCTTATTTTTCATCATTTTAAGCGTAAATCGTTTTTCACAAGCCATTTTGAATTAAAAAAGGCAAATCGTCTGCACCTTTGCGAGTTAATAAATGATTTATTCTTTTGTTCACTGCAAATTTATTTCATTATTTAAAACAGTTTTGAGTATGTTTCCAAAAATTAGTTTTTTTTCACAAGTTGAAATCGAGGGGCATAGTCATAGCATACGCAACAAGCTGCTGTCATTACCCTCCATAACTGAAAAGGGTGTTGAGGTACAGTTTAAAAGTCAGTCATGTAAAATAGTGGTTGATGATAAAGTTTACAGCATTGGACACAAACATGGAAAGCTGTATAAACTTAATATAGAACCAGAACATTCATGCTGTTTTGGAGCTGCTGATGTATGTGATGTATGTGATAATTTGACCTTGTGGCATAATCGCTATGGTCATCTGGGTTATGACAATATCAAACTACTTTCTGATAAATCCATGGTTTATAGGATGGATTTAAAATCAAAAGAAAAAGCTGATAAAGAATGTAAATCATGTGCCTTTGGAAAACAAACTAGCCAGTCATTCCCAAAGAAAAGTTCACACCAGAGTACACAGCTACTAGAACTTGTTCATAGTAATGTGTGCGGACCGATGAATGTGGCTTCAGTGGGAGGCTCAAGATACTTCGTAACTTTTATTGATGACTTTTTACGTTACAACACTGTTTACACAATGAAAAATAAAAGTGAATTACTTGATAAATTTATAGAGTTTGTTGCTTTTTCTGAAAATCAAACAGGAAAGAAAGTAAAGAGATTAAGAAGTGATAATGGAGGCGAATATTCACCTGGAGAATTCAAGAATACTGCAAAGATCTTCAAATTCTTCAAGAATCTACAATACCTTATACACCACAGCAGAATGGAGTATCTGAACACATGAACAGGACAATCATGGAGGCTGTGAGATCTATGTTACATCATGGTGGTCTACCAAAGAGTTTTTGGGCAGAAGCTGTAGCTACAGCCCAACAACTTCATTAAAAGAGAAGACACCATATGAGATTTGGCATGGTGAGAGGCCTAACGTTAGCCATTTGAAAGTTTGGTGCATGTGCCTGATGAGAAATGAAGCAAACTGGACAAAAAATCTGTTGAATGTGTGTTGGTTGGCTATCCAAGCGGTAGTAAAGGATACAAACTATATAACATTGAAACAAAACAGATGATTAGAAGCCGTGATGTTATATTTATGGAGAATTCATTTGGAAATGAAGAGAATGTGGAGCTGTTCCTACTGAGGAGAATTCAGAGATTGATGTTTTGCGATTTGAAAACATTGTTGAAGAAGATGATGTGAAGGCTAATGAAAATCACGTGCAAACTGAAATTGAAGCTGAACGTGAGTTAGTTCAAAGAAGACCTCAAAGAAATGTTGTGGAGCACCTGAGAGATATGGATGCATTGCAGGTGATTGGTGGAATTATGCATCACATGCTACTTCTGACAGTGATGAGACAAAGAATATCACTGAAGCATTCAAGAGTAAAAATACAAAACAATGGAGGGACGCTACTGATGATGAATATAATTCCTTGATGAAGAACAACACATGGGAATTAGTTGATTTGCCTGATCAGAAAAATTTAGTTGGCTGCAAATGACTGTTCAATCTGAAATGAAATGCAGACGGAAGTGTTAGCAGATATAAATCTCGCCTGGTTGCACAAGGCTTTACACAACAAGAAGGTGAAGATTAAGATGAAATATTTGCACCTGTTGCTAAATATAACTCGATAAGATCAGTGCTAGCAATTGCAAACCAGCTTGATATGGATATTCATCAAATGGACGTTAAAACTGCGTTCTTAAATGGCGATCTCCAAAATGAGATTTACATGCAACAACCTGAAGGTTATATGAATGAAGAAATACCAAACATGGTTTGTAAACTTAAGAAGAGTTTATATGGATTGAAACAATCAGCTAGGTGCTGGAATGTTACAATCAACAAATACCTCAAACAATCTGGATTCGTACAAAATCCTGCTGACCCATGTGTTTATTGCAAATCAGAAATGAAAAATGGAAAAAGAAGTCTGATCATTATTGCTGTCTACGTGGATGATATAATTTTAGCGTCAAACGACACTGCTATGTTAACAGCAGAGAAACGTGAATTGAGTAAAAGATTCGAGATGGAGGATCTCAGAGAAATCAGTTACTGTCTTGGGATGCAAATAAAGAGAGACAGAAACGAGAAGGTTCTCAAAGTTAGCCAGAAAACATACCTGGAGAACGTACTGACGAAATTTGGTATGCAAGACTGCAAACTGATTTCCCCATTGGAATCTAATGCAAGGTTTGAAAAGCTGGCGAATGATGAGAAAACTGTCAACATTAAAGAGTACCAAGCTATGAAAGAGTACCAAGCTATCACTGGGCAGGTGATGCTTCGACAAGAAAACCGACATCTGGATACTTATTCAAGACAGTTGACATCCTTTCATGAAAGAAGGCAATTGACCTGACAAAGAAGGTGCAGTGCCTCCATATTTTTTGCTTCGTATGCAATCATGACACAAGTGAGGAAGAATGAACTTACAGCAACAAACTAACTGTTGGTCATGGCCGTCGGAAACTGCATAAAAAAGTTATTATGATCATGCAGACATCTATCATTACACACTGGTTATTGAAGATATCGTCTTTCTTGCCAACAGCACACTGGACATCAAGTTCCTTGCATAATCCATAATCCATGCATCTTGTCATGATAAATTTTACATTTACCATTAAATTTATGTCTGTTGACATTAATTGTGTCTGCACTTGTAAAAGCCATGAGCATTTTTGTTATTTGTTGCACTTTGAGCCAGTCTTCATATGGCTGCCTTTCCAAGAGATTTAATTTACTTTCTTTTTTCATTTCAAATTGGTCAACTATTTCTGCAGCTAATTTATTCAAATAGTCTTGTTTTTCTTGCTTTGATGCAGTTTTCAATCTTCATAATTCCAGTGATTCAACCCTCTTAGCTTTAGTTAAACATGTTGTGGTTCAAAGAAAAGGAACACAAATAATTAGAAAACCAATAAAAGCACCACGTTAGAAGAAATGTATCACGCTTCAGAAGAATTAAAAGTCATACAATGTGCAATGAAGGATCTGAAATGAAGAGTGAAAATGAAGTAGCAGAAGAACAGATCAGACATGAAAATGGTAATGTTTAAATAAGAAATTAAAATTTTACCAAAATTTCTAAGCACAACAAAACTTGAGAGAGTTTTCAGATAAACGACAACTGATTTCAGGTTGCGAGAAATGTTTCGGATCTACTTAATTCATCTTCAGTTAAAGAAAAGCTAATATGGTGTCATATTACATAATTAATTGGCACATTTATAAACACCACTACAATATTTGAAGAAACAAAAGATTTACAGAACTAAAATTTTAAAAATTAATGAATTCATAAATTTGAAATGGGTTAATTGATCAATGAATTCATTAATTTGACATTTCATAATCAGATAGATTGGGTATCCATTGGCTGGCCCCTTGCCCCTGTTCCTGCTAACCTTTTAATAGGACATTATTATTTTACTGCAGATAAGTTGATGACACCATTTGTTTGCTTTACTCAGAACAAGATTCTGCTATATTCTTCGATACTCCCTTTGCATGCTATTGGCCCAATATTGGGCAAAAGTTCCTTACGCCTTGCATGCTGCCGGACCAATTTTGGACCTTTTTCTGCTTTTTTTGCATGTGTCTTCTTTGTTGCATACATACAGGACATAAATCGAATGTTTTTGAATTGTTCTTCAGATTGTGCCAGCCAATTGTAGGGTCCCCTATTGAAAATCGTGAGGTATATTGGTCAGAAGTTTTAACACGTTTCTCACACCATTTTTGCAGCAATTTCACTAACTTTTGAACCGTTTTCAAACATTAGAAAGTAATGGCGATTTTGGCAACAGAGTTTAATGACATTTCTGGCAATGAGGATAGTAACCAAGACAGTTATTTGACATGCACATATTAGCTGAAGAACTGGTTAACATTATGTTTTCTAACCTTTTTCAGCCCCTAATTCTTCAACCGTCTAGATATGTAGGTAATGAGCACCCTACGTTAATTGATAATATCTATATAAACTCGATAAATATTAAAAATAGCAGTGGTAACCTTATTTCGAAGGTATTAGACCGCATGCCTAATTTTGCTTTACTCAATCTAGAAATTGACAGAAATATGAGCGATTAAGCTGTTAAGAGTAATATAAAAGGTTTAAATGAAATTGAATTTTAAATGATTTGAAGTCAATTGACTTTAGTTTTGTAAATAATTCAGTATCCTCTTTTGAAGATAGATATACTCTCTTTTATGATCAGTATTTAAGTTTAGTCGACAAGCAGGCCCCACTGAAAAAACTCTCCAAAAATGAAAGGAATCGATAAAAGTAAAGAATACATTGTATAAAAAGTTTCTTAAATCAAATGATAATTTCTGGTACAAACGATATAAATACTACAGAGAAATGCTGAACCCTCTTATCAATAAAAGTAAACGTAATCATTATAATAACTACTTCTAACGCTTTAAAAACAACTCGAAAAAAATTTGGAAAGACATAAATGAAATCATCAATAGATCTAAAAGCAAACATCCTATCAACAAAGAGATAAAAGTTAATAATGACATAATTAACGATAATAAAACAGTTGCAAATTACTTTAACAGATATTTTACAAACATAGCAAGTAATCTAGTGAATTATCTTGGAAACACAACCGTTGACTTCGAAGATTACTTAAAGAATCCAATATCAAAGTCGTTTTTTATTTCTCCAGTTGCTGAATATGAAGTAAAATCTGTGATCGATAACATAGAAGGAACCAAAACCGCTGATTCTTATGATCTGCCCCCTAAGCTTATTAAAGTAAGCTCTGAATACATATTAAACCCACTAACTAACCTTATAAACTCTTCGTTTAGCTCTGGTTATTACCCTAAACTCTTAAAATATGCTAAAGTAATTCCGATATTTAAATCAAAATCTCCTTATGAAGTATCTAACTACAGACAGATTTCACTATTGCCTTTTTTTGATAAAATATGTGAAAAACTCATGTACCAAGGACTTTTAAAGTTTATAGAAGATAACAATATAAATTACGAACATCAATTTGGGTTTCAAAAAGGTAAATCAACTTCACAAGCGATTTTAGATATGGCTACAAAAATAGTTGATGCAATTGAAAATTCAAAATATCATGCTGTGTCTTTCTTGATACTGTCGACCACAAAATTTTGATAACAAAACTTGATTACTTTGGCATTAGAGGTATAGCACTGGAGTTTTTCAAATCATACCTCAGTGACAGAAAGCAATGAGTTAGTATTAGTGGACAGTTATCAGAAGATCTTAATATTAAATACGGTATACCACAAGGTAGTCTTCTTGGTCCCTTGTTATT
This sequence comes from Chrysaora quinquecirrha, assembly GCA_014526335.1. Taxonomy (NCBI): domain Eukaryota; kingdom Metazoa; phylum Cnidaria; class Scyphozoa; order Semaeostomeae; family Pelagiidae; genus Chrysaora; species Chrysaora quinquecirrha. Next base: position 51,212 of record JACTAT010000347.1, on the reverse strand, counting down.
TCTACTTTATATAAATTACATTCCATTGTCTTCTAAATTTTTAAACTTCCACCTTTTTGCTGATGACACAAATATTTTTATGCAGATAAATATGTGAATAAACTGGAAAATATCGTGAATAAGGAACTAGAAAATGACTCAGATTGGCTTATTGCGAATAAACTAATGTTAAATCTAAGCAAGCCTACTTTCCTGCTAATACATCCTTCACAGAAGATACTAAATAGAAATGTTGTATTTAAATTAAACAATGAATAATTAAAAGAAGATGATGATGCTAAATATCTAAATGTTCTGATAGATAAAAGCTTAAGTTGGAAGTCTCACATTCAGAATGTTCACACTAAAATTTCTAAAGGGATTGGAATTCTAAGTAAAGTAAGACACTTTGTGCCACAAAGGGTACTGCTAAACATTTATAATGCATTTGTGCTTCCAAATATTTTTTACGGTATAGTAAATTCGGGTAGTGCATCCAAAACTACCCTCGATCCTCTTTACAAAAAACTAAAAAAAGCAGTACGATTATTAACTTTTAAAAGTAAAACTGAGCATAGTAAACCCCTCTTTAAATATTTAAATACTCTTGACTTTGAAGATTGTTACAAACTTGAATGTGCTAAGTTTATGTATGATCTAGATAGAAATAGCTCTAAAACCATTTTTGCGAAACTCTTTAAAAAAGCAAAAGATGTTCACAACGTGAAAACAAGGCATGCCACGTCAGGAAAACTATTCAAACCGCATTTTAGAACAAACTATGGTAAACGTTTTATCACAAATGCTGTTGTTAATATTTGGAATTCTATTCCTTAAAATATTCGACAATTATCATCTAAATCATCCTTTTCCAGAGCCTTTAAGAAATTCTTGATTTCAAATTACTAGAACCTGTACAGGCATTAGACAATTATTTAGTACAGGTTTGGAAAAGCACCCCCCCTTGGCTGTGCCATGAAGAAAAATATATTTTGTATTAGATGTACCACATCTTATAAAGATGAAAAGAAACTGTTTACTATCATCTGGCTATTCCGAGAATTCTAAGAGACTAATGTGGAATGATGGTAAAACACTTTTGTGGAGCCATATATCTGGAGCTTATGCCAAAGATATGGAATGTGGTCTGCATCGTTTGTTGAAAATTAGGCTTGATCATATAAGCGTAACTCCATTTCGCAAAATGCATATCAATTGCAAGTGTGAAGTACATTTTCAAGTACATCAAAAAAGGTTATGATTGTGCTCATCTCGAAATCAGAGAAAACACTGCCCATCATGATGAAATCATGCAATACCTTAATGCAAGGTATGTTGGACCACATCAAGCTGTTTTCAGAATCTTGCAATTCAACTTACATGACAGAAGTCACACTATCTACGACTTGCAATCCACCTTTCCCTTCAGCAAAACATCTATTTCCGTGAGGGGCGAGAGGATAGAGTTCTTCATGTCAACAACAACACCACACTCACTGCATGGTTTCAGCTCAATCAAGAAGAACAGCAGGCACGTCAGTACCTATACCATGAAATTTCAGAACATTATACTTTTGAAAAAAGTACAAAATAATGGAAACGAAGACAGCGCCATACCACAACAATAATTGGTAGAATTTATCAAGTTCAGCCTTCACAGCAAGAAAGGTTTGCACTAAGGTTACTTCTGCTACACTGTAGACGTGCAGCATCATTTGAGAACCTTAGAACCCTGGATGGCCAAACACATAGCACATTTAAAGAAGCAGCAAGAGCAGTGGGACTGCTTGAAGATGACAGAGAGCACAGAGCTTGCTTACAAGAAGCACAGCTTATGAACATGCCTTATCAAATGAGACAATTATTTGCTACCCTGATCGTCTTCCAAACACCATCAGATATCAGAGCACTTTTTGATGAATTCAAAGAGACAATGGCAGAAGATTACACTCATCAAGATCAACATTATTTCAATGATCCTACCATAACTTTCGAAGACAGGCATTTGCATCTTCTCTTGTGGGACATTGATACCAATCTGAGAGTTCATGGCAAATCAATAAGAGATGCAGACTCTGCAGATCTTCCACAGCTGCCAGAAAATTTTGTGCAACCACAAAATGATATCCATCAAATAGATATACAAGAAGAGAAGCGACTTGGTCAAGAAATGCATGCAAATGTCAATAATGAGCAAGGCTATATCTATAACACAGTCATGGATGCAGTACAGACCAATTCTCAGCAAAACTGCTTCTCTGTTCATGGACCAGAAGGAACAGGTAAGATTTTCCTGTATAACACCATAGTCCACAATCTGCAGGCATTAGGTATCAAAGTTATTTGTATAGCTTACTCAGGCATAGCTAGCACACTGCTTATCAATGGTGCTACAGCACACTCAACTTTCAAAATACCTATTCCTTTATTGCCACAATCAACTTGCAATATAAAGCGCAAGAGCACGCAAGCTCTTAGAAACTACAGTATTAATATGGGATGAGGCATCCATGATCCCTGCAAAAGCATTCAATGTTGTTGACATTCTTTTGCGAGATATAACACAAATAAATACACCATTTGGTGGTAAGTACATACTATTGGGAGGTGACTTTCGGCAGGTACTTCCTGTAGTTTTAAGAGCAGGCAGAGAACAAATTGTTCAAGAGTGTCTGAAAACATCACATCTGTGGAGACATTTCCACCAGTTTCAACTTGTAACCAACATGAGAGCTGTCCGGGACAACACATACCGACAGTTCGCAAACTGGTTGCTTAGAATAGGAAATGGTGAAGAGCCATGCTGGATGAACAAGATCAGGTCGTTCTTTCTGATAACATTGTGGTACCATCACTTGAGGACATGCTTCAGTCTGTGTACCCACCAAGACAACCAGATCAACCAAATCTCATGGTTGACCCAGAAATCATGTCAGAACGTTGCTGTCTTACTCCAAAGAACGAGTTCTCACATCAGATCAACTCTCTGGTACTGGAGCAGCTGGACACAGATAGTCACACATATCTAAGCACAGACAGGGTGGTTACAGATGACCCAAATGAAGCAGCAGCCTACCCAATAGAATTCATCAATGCACAGACTCCAAGTCGAATGCCATTACACAACCTTGAATTAAAGGTATGCCTACACTTATTAACCATATACTTCGTTCTATATTAATTTTTCCCATTTTATACCAGATTGTTAATCTCAAGTTCCTAAAGTTTATTATTCCATTTTTTTTAGCTTGGAGCAACTATAATTTTGCTGTGGAACATCAATCCAAAGAAAGGGCTTTGCAATGGCACACGACTCATTGTTCGTGACCTCAGAAATCACCTCATTTGTGCAGAAATCATTTCTAGAGAATACAGAGGACAATATGTCATGATACCAAAAGTCACTGTGACTTCACAGGACAACACACTGCCAGTCAACATTGCACGACTGCAGTTTCCAGTCAAATTGGCATATTGTCTAACCATCAACAAAGCACAAGGCCAGTCATTGAGTCATGTTGGTGTTTACCTACCCCAACCAGTTTTCAGTTATGGGCAGCTTTATGTTGCAATGTCAAGAGCTCAGTCATGAAACGGCCTAAAGGTTTTCACATCACAAGACAAAATCACAAAGAACATCGTCTATCATGAAGTACTCGCTTAATCAATTAAGCAACTAAAACCATGCTCATCCCAGCGCCAAACAAGTGTCCAGTGATCTCCCATCTCATCACAAACAACTCAAATTTGTGTTACAGTGTGTAGCAGCACATATTTGTGCCACAGGGAGATCACACAAACAAACGCATACATGTGGCAGTGCACTAACATGGCCCAGGCCACCCACATGGCCAAAGGGGGACCAGATCTCAAACTACAGTGAGATCCCGCAATATAACATTGCAGCAGCTCCCCCTTGCATGAGCATGCCATGGTACTTCATACAGGCAACAAGTTTTGGTTTTACATATTCTCCAATCGTGCCTATGGGAATATGTCTTTCCTTTCGGGAACAGTTGAATTTTCATAGCAAAATTCCACAGAAGCTGTTCAGAAAAAATGGCAAACTCAAACAAAGGGTGCTCCTTGATGAGGTGTTTGAGCTTATCAACTAATGCACCCGGCATTAAAAACTTCAATACTGCAAGCAGAAATTTTCACTTTCTGAACGAAAAATAACATTTGTATATAACATATTTCCTCTCGATTGACTTATATTTGTTCATTCGTATCAATAAAAAAGTATATAGCTACAAATTTTGCTTCTCAAAGGTCTTCCCAATTAATAGCAGACTAGCTTTTTACCTTGACGCCCGCAATGCGGGTGTGATTTCTTACCTTGACACCCGGAATTTCAGCACATATATGTACCAGATTAGCCTTGGAAAGACAAGATTTTTTCTCCAACATTTAGTCTCTAGCACTACAGTCACGTGACCTCCAGTGTGCAGGATTATGTGATGTAATGTCTGAAAAAAATTCTGAATTTTCGCTAGAGTCCGGGGAGGTTAGTCCCCAATCCCACAACCTCCCCAGGTAAGAAATCACACCCGCATCGCTGGTGTCAAGGTAAGTACAAAACTAAAATGCTAAAATACAAAACTAAGTGTGTAAAAAGCAGAACTGAATTGTGTAAAAAATAAAATTGAACTGAGCCTTCTGGGCCATCGTAAAACTAGTAACTTTTAATTGCTTATTTTCAAAAGCTTTGCTTGAAAGACTTAAGTGTGATTTTAAGAAATAAGAAGTATTTTATGGTTTTGCTAGTTTTGCGTAATTAACAAAGCGATTTTTTCTCTGTTTTTTCTTCTGTAACTTGTATAATTGTCTATTCACTATTTATTAAATACTGTATATGTATATATATGTTTCATTTGTTTTGGTTCGCAAGTAGCAGTAGATAAATATATGAGAGTAGAATTAAAGCAGAAATACAGATCAGATTGAAAATTCTGCTTGAACAGATTTAACCAGTATTGAAATAATCTGTATTTCTGCTTTAATTCTACTCTTGTATATAAATGAATGTGTAAATGCTCATAAGCCCTTACCTCTATACTACTGCAGTGCTTTTCAACCAAATCTTGCTTCTGAAAAACTTTGTATTACCTCACTGGCCATTCATTCCATATTTGTTTTGTGAATAAATGAGCCAGGAACAACCTTGTCATTGTCACAGTTGCTTTGGAATGGATCATGCTGAGAGAGTGCTTTGTTTTCTTCAGCATGCACCCTCTCTACAAAATTTCTCTTGCTGTTGTAATCAGCGTATGGTATGATACCTGACAGATACTATTGAGCCCAAGGAGATTTCTAAGCCTTACCAGTAGCATTTGCACCAGATGACTTGAGGTTGTTCCCCAGGACTGTTATCAGCTATACAGAGCAGATTATCTATCATCTCTTTTGTTGCTGCAATGCGAAATTTCTCCACCATTGCATCAATGTCATTAGAAGAAGAACTTTGTGGAATTCTCTGAATGCAGTCGATGCTGCAAACAGGATAGATTTATCAGGGTGAAGGAAAACCAGAGCATGTTACTTTGACAACATCGTCTGCACTTAAATTGAGCTCTTTGTTGTTCTCCATATTAAGGAAAAGATGTGTGCTTGGTGTTCCCGCGTTCACTCTTGACTGATTTAGCTTGTGGTCTAACAGCAGTCCCTTGGATTTTTCCAAGTTTTACCTGTTTGTTGTACTTCGAACCTCTTGGCTGCTCTTCGGTTCCCTTCTCTGCTTTTCTTTCCTGAGATAGATGAGCCTATGTGTTATATTTACTTGTAATTGCATTTGGATCGACTTTTATAAACATTCATATTTGATGCATAAGATACCCAATAAACAGTGGGACCTAATTAACTTAACTCTTTTATATAAGAAACATAGCTAAAGCCTCACTAGTCAAAGTTTCTTAAATGTTCTATTGTTTTACATTATATTAAAAAAGGAAAAAAATAATCTATTGTAATTTGCCAGAAATCTTACTAGTGGGTTTCTTGTAAAGTGGGCTCTTATAAAAAAAACTGTATGTGGGGGTGGTGGCTGGAATACACGGGAAGGCTCTTTTTCGACTTTTATTACAGTGACATGAATTTATCGAAATTTTCCTTGAAATACAACCCATTCAACATATTTGTGCTCAGCTGTAGCAACTAATAAATTACCTCTGAAGTTCCCCTCAAAAATCATAAATTAAAACAAAGGCAGAAACAGCCACCTTCTTTAGCGCAAGCCTCAACTGAACTGCGACATTCGAATCATATAATAATATACATTCAATGATTTAAGATTTCAAATCTCGTGAAGAAATGATTGTTCTCCTTTATCCTTCGAAATATTCAGAAAATTAATAAACGTGGCTCCTAACAAGAGTGACGGGTTTGGAATTTTTTTCAGAAAAATATAAGTTGGGGACCCTTTTTCGGGACCCAAGAATGAAATATTTTATATTTACCTTCCAGATATGTAGCAAAATGTGTACTGGATATGTTCGCTAGTAGTCCTTGAAGGATATCTTTACACAATTTGTGTCCATGAAATCAAGACAGCTAACACTGGTTTATCTTTGATTTGATTGTTTCCATGGCACCAAAAAGGTCACAGAACTGGTCATGAAGTAAGCTTTTCCCATTACATAAACTTTTCACATGGGCATATACTTGCTTATCTGTTCAAATATTCTGTATGCTATAATCTTGACACTTTTTCCTTTGCTAACCAGGGCTGCTAGAGGGAAAATTTGGTCAAATTGTGCATTTTATGATACCAGCATCTAATTTTGTGAACCTACACAGTTTAATGCACTGAAAAAGATAGGGTTGGGACCCCAACTCAAAAATGCCCCAAAATGCTATATTTAGCATGGGGTACTCGGTTCCAGCCCGTTTTGAAGGCTCTTACTGTAAATACCGTTCAAATACCGTTAATGATATCCGCATGAAACTCGGTATCCCAACACAGTTTGATGCCCTTAAAAAGATAGGATCGAGACATAAACTAAAAAATGCCCCAGAATGCTATTTTTAGCATGGGGTGCTTGCAATCTTAGACATAAATTACTGGACTTTTGATGGAACTTTCTAGCCCTCCCTTCCCCTGAGATCAATGTTGTTATTGACTTTAAATTTAAGGCTTGATTAGAGCAGACGCATTCTCGCTGAAATCTTACAATAGAACAACATTGATTGATCAACATGAGACTCGGTATTCCAACACAGTTTTATGCGCTGAAAAAGATAGGATGCAGACCCCAAATAAAATTGCCCCTTTGTGCTACTTTTGAGTTGTAAAAAACTTCAAAATTATGATAAACAGCACAATCATTTTCAGGCATACTTCAAAGCTTTTTTTTTCTCTGACTCTCCTCAGAATATGAAAGTCAGAAACAGAGCAAAACATTAGACTAAGGCAGAATTATACCTACATGCTCAAAATGCACCAATCAGAAAGAACTAAAAGCTGAATTGGCATTGTGTTTAAAACACCAATCTGCTGGTTGGATACAGCGGAAGACCAATAGAATTATTTGAAGAGTCCAAGGAGAAAACAAACTCTGTCTACACAGAACCGCCCTTTTGGTTTTGATGTAGACAGATTCCAAAACCTCTAAGTGAAACAAAGATCTTGCTTTGCCAATGATTCTGAAACAATCCTCGCTGAAATTTTCCGCACAAATTGGTTTATGAAATAGATGTTGTCCTATGGCCGAATCATGTTCAAGACAAGGTTGTTGTTTAGACCCACGGGATGGTTGCTCTCTTTGCCGAAAAGTATGCACATGAATATTAGTAGGGACATGCTGCTTTATCCTATTACCTAAGTACGACCTACATACCTTGCATCACACAGGCATGAAAATTAATAAATGACCAAACTGTTTTGTTTCGTAGGTACGTAATACTTTTGTATGGATGGTAGAGCTCTCTGAGTGCCAAAGACTTACCAAGGGTTGGCAGCAGCAAAGCACTTAGTAATGGCCTTTTTAATTTGACTTTCGAATGGCAATGAGACGTTACCTATCCAAGGCATTTTTAGGTAAACAGGGCTTTTTTATCAGCCAAGAAACTTGCGATCTTCTTGCAAAAACAATCCGAAATGACGTCCTCAGGGTAGCCATTCGGAATTGGATAAAATACAGTCTATTCTCATTGAAAATTGAAAGTGTCAGATGAAAGCAAAGCTTCTAAGTATGCTTGAAAATGATTCCGCTGCTCATTGTAATTACAACAGTACACCGTAAAAGAATTTAGCCCGAAAATTTATGGACAATCGAACTCTTTGACTCTAAACTGAGACCACGATTTTGACAATAATTTGACCCTAAATTGTCCATAAATTCTCCATAAAACTACCCTAATTCTTCCCTAAATTCTTAGGCTACTTTTCTACTGTATTGAAATCCTTATTGTCCCTAGATTGTCCCTAAACTATCCCTAAATTTAGGGCCATTGTATGTTGCCTATTGTTCAAGAAATGTCACAAGAGATTTCGAGTAATTTTTACCATTTATGTACCAGTTGTCATTCATAATAACTTCACAATGATAGTACTTTTATACGTGAACAATAACACTGTCCTGCTGAATACGCTAAAAAATTCTAAGTCTCACAACATCAAAACTATTACTTTGGTTGAGTCTAAAATAACATTTAAAAAGTCATCAAAAATCATGTAGTGTCAACAGAGTAAATTTGATACTGTATACAGTCTTCTCTCATTTTGATCAACCACCAGCAGCCTTTTCTCTCTTCATTCTTTGCAAATACACCAAATACAGCATTCAACTTCGCAATTGGTGTGTCGTGGTCGAAAATGAAAATGTTTTCTTCTCTTCGATCAGGTGATGGCCCTTCATTTACAAATCAAGTGAATCTAAAAAGATGTAAAATAGTAAACTTTGATACTGTAGCTCACGTTAAGCCTTCTACTTTTTGGAAGCATTAATTTACTAAAATCGGGAAAATGCTGTGCTTCAGGTAATATGGATGAAAGGGTACCAAGAACTTTGATATTCTTTCTTTTAATTTCCTTCAACTCTGGAATGCTTTCCTGTAATGACTTCTCCTTAGTTAAATATAAAGGTTTTAGATATGCTCTAGATGCAAGAAAAAGCAAAAATCTTGTTATTCGTTTTGAAGATGATAAAGTTTGAAACTGAAAATCAAGTTAACCAAGTTGGACATTAAGATTTCAAAAACTAAATATTGAATTGCCTGCACGGAAGGCCGGGAATTCTAACTTGAAGTTTTTTAGGAATGGAATAAAAAATGTTACTTACCAGTTTCTTATTACGGAATTTTAACAGAACGTTTTTCACCAAAGGACTTTTCTCTTTTCTGTTCATCTCTGTTCTCTGCATCTCCGTTCTTCTGCCTTCTCAAATTATTTACTTAGATTTTGACGGTTTGAAAATTTAACTTTGTGCACTTTTATCAATTGAATTTTACGAAATTCAAATATTAGAGACAATTTAGGGACAAATTTCCAAAAGAGATAGTGAAATTAATTTAGGGTCAAAAAAATTCGTGATAATTTAGGGACAATGTAGGGACAAGAGTAATTTGGAATTAGGGATGATTTAGGGATGAGATTTAGAGTTGACACTAAAGCATTAATAAAATAATTTATCCACAAAGTTTAGGGTTAAATAAGGGACAATTTAGTGTTAAAATAGGGACAATTGTGATTTAGGGTCATTTGCCCTAAAATTTATGGACCATGGGTTTTGAAGTGTAGTTCTAATGTGAATTCCACATGCATAAAGCTTGACAAACAGTGGGTAGTTTGAGACGCTAAAAGGATAGGATATAGATCACAATTGAAACATACCCTCTTGTGTTATTTTTAGACTGGGGTAATTGGTACCAGACCTCTGCGAAAGCTATAACAGTAGTTCTATTATGAATTGTGATACATGTATCAAATTGGTGAAAAAGGATATTATGACACACTGAGAAAGATAAGATATGGACAACAACAGAGGAATGCCCATTTGTACTATTTTTGGACTATGAGGTGATTTTCTTCCAGACCTCTACATAAGCTCTGCGGTAGCCTGCGTGCAGCCTCAACTCATCTAACCGAAAGAGTAGAGTCTGCGCAACAATGAACGAAAGCTTGTACTGGCCTCTTTTTCAAACGAACCCAGGCGGTAAATCTTTTGTATGTTTATTGTTTATTAACCAATCAGCTCCGGTTGGCAGAAAACTGCCAACCAGAGCTGATTGGTCAAATGCTAATTTCATTGTTTTAATATAGTCGCGCCGCGTAGACAAGGCTGGTTTGCGTCGCGCGATCACTTTCTTTGTCAAAACAAAATGGCGAATGCGTGCTTGGTTGCTGCACGAAGATGTTTGCTGGAGTAAGGGTGGTTTACCGGAGATCTACCTTACGAAAAGTACTATTTTGATCAATTGAAGCCATGCCAAGAATAGAAACAAGCACGACATGGATTTTCCAAAGCGAGTTGTTTATTTCTGGGCATCTAGACTAGATAGTAGCCTACTAGTTGGTTTATCAGAAGAGGGTGCACCCAGTGTCCCTGTGCACAACAAATAAGAAAAAAATACAGATAGCAAGATTTGTCTAGTAGATTACATGCATTTAACTTAATCAGTATAAATAATTACAATACCTCCTCGAATAAATTTTCCATGTTATAAAGTAGCCCTAACAGCTGTGATGTTAGTTAGGTAGTTTATGAAGAATTTACTACCAGTAAATGTTTGTGTCTACTAGTTTGTGCTGTTTTTATTTTCTTTCAATTTAAGTCTTTCTTCAGAAACTAGAATCATTTGCTCAACCATTTAAAAGCTTTGAAATCAATCTAGGGCAGCAAAAATCCAAATATTTTTGTCAACCTTCCCCAAAGCTGTCTTTTGGTCAATGTTTACAAACTGAAAACATGAAGTGTTGATACTAATAATGTGACATCCATAATTATTTTCAGATTATTTTTCAGTGCTATTTAAGAGAAAAGAACACAAACTTAACCTTTTAAGATTTGGTGAACAGTTTGCAAGCCATCCTTAACTATGTACCTTATTTATCCGTGCCTTGGTTTAGTTTTATGGTTTAATTCAATGTACATTCACTCAGTATTTGGTCATTAAAATTACATCTCAAAACTGAAACTGGTAGCAAATGACACAGCTTGCTTGTGGATTAAGATGAAGGCAGTACAGGTATTAACCAAAAAGCAGAAAAATTTCTGTCAAATCAAATCTATGAGAAGACCCATAGCCTACAATATTGACAAATTTTTTGAAGTTAGTAACTACCAAAACACCAAAAAAATCCTTGTAACACACAGCAAAAATTCATGGCAATTTCATCAAAAATTATAAACCAAGGACAAAATAACAGTTAATTGAAGAATAACTGTGACTGAGATGGATGCATACTTTGAAACAAATGAATACTGTAATTCCAGTACCAAGAAAAGTTCAAACTCTACATTTCAAGACTTTCCTTGATCAAGCAAGAATACTTACTGGGGACCCTTTTCGGGACCCAAGAATGAAATATTTTATATTTACCTTCCAGATATGTAGCAAAATGTGTACTGGATATGTTCGCTAGTAGTCCTTGAAGGATATCTTTACACAATTTGTGTCCATGAAATCAAGACAGCTAACACTGGTTTATCTTTGATTTGATTGTTTCCATGGCACCAAAAAGGTCACAGAACTGGTCATGAAGTAAGCTTTTCCCATTACATAAACTTTTCACATGGGCATATACTTGCTTATCTGTTCAAATATTCTGTATGCTATAATCTTGACACTTTTTCCTTTGCTAACCAGGGCTGCTAGAGGGAAAATTTGGTCAAATTGTGCATTTTATGATACCAGCATCTAATTTTGTGAACCTACACAGTTTAATGCACTGAAAAAGATAGGGTTGGGACCCCAACTCAAAAATGCCCCAAAATGCTATATTTAGCATGGGGTACTCAGTTCCAACCCGTTTTGAAGGCTCTTACTGTAAATACCGTTCAAATACCGTTAATGATATCCGCATGAAACTCGGTATCCCAACACAGTTTGATGCCCTTAAAAAGATAGGATCGAGACATAAACTAAAAAATGCCCCAGAATGCTATTTTTAGCATGGGGTGCTTGCAATCTTAGACATAAATTACTGGACTTTTGATGGAACTTTCTAGCCCTCCCTTCCCCTGAGATCAATGTTGTTATTGACTTTAAATTTAAGGCTTGATTAGAGCAGACGCATTCTCGCTGAAATCTTACAATAGAACAACATTGATTGATCAACATGAGACTCGGTATTCCAACACAGTTTTATGCGCTGAAAAAAGATAGGATGCAGACCCCAAACAAAATTGCCCCTTTGTGCTACTTTTGAGTTGTAAAAAACTTCAAAATTATGATAAACAGCACAATCATTTTCAGGCATACTTCAAAGCTTTTTTTTTCTCTGACTCTCCTCAGAATATGAAAGTCAGAAACAGAGCAAAACATTAGACTAAGGCAGAATTATACCTACATGCTCAAAATGCACCAATCAGAAAGAACTAAAAGCTGAATTGGCATTGTGTTTAAAACACCAATCTGCTGGTTGGATACAGCGGGAAGACCAATAGAATTATTTGAAGAGTCCAAGGGAGAAAACAAACTCTGTCTACACAGAACCGCCCTTTTGGTTTTGATGTAGACAGATTCCAAAACCTCTAAGTGAAACAAAGATCTTGCTTTGCCAATGATTCTGAAACAATCCTCGCTGAAATTTTCCGCACAAATTGGTTTATGAAATAGATGTTGTCCTATGGCCGAATCATGTTCAAGACAAGGTTGTTGTTTAGACCCACGGGATGGTTGCTCTCTTTGCCGAAAAGTATGCACATGAATATTAGTAGGGACATGCTGCTTTATCCTATTACCTAAGTACGACCTACATACCTTGCATCACACAGGCATGAAAATTAATAAATGACCAAACTGTTTTGTTTCGTAGGTACGTAATACTTTTGTATGGATGGTAGAGCTCTCTGAGTGCCAAAGACTTACCAAGGGTTGGCAGCAGCAAAGCACTTAGTAATGGCCTTTTTAATTTGACTTTCGAATGGCAATGAGACGTTACCTATCCAAGGCATTTTTAGGTAAACAGGGCTTTTTTATCAGCCAAGAAACTTGCGATCTTCTTGCAAAAACAATCCGAAATGACGTCCTCAGGGTAGCCATTCGGAATTGGATAAAATACAGTCTATTCTCATTGAAAATTGAAAGTGTCAGATGAAAGCAAAGCTTCTAAGTATGCTTGAAAATGATTCCGCTGCTCATTGTAATTACAACAGTACACCGTAAAAGAATTTAGCCCGAAAATTTATGGACAATCGAACTCTTTGACTCTAAACTGAGACCACGATTTTGACAATAATTTGACCCTAAATTGTCCATAAATTCTCCATAAAACTACCCTAATTCTTCCCTAAATTCTTAGGCTACTTTTCTACTGTATTGAAATCCTTATTGTCCCTAGATTGTCCCTAAACTATCCCTAAATTTAGGGCCATTGTATGTTGCCTATTGTTCAAGAAATGTCACAAGAGATTTCGAGTAATTTTTACCATTTATGTACCAGTTGTCATTCATAATAACTTCACAATGATAGTACTTTTATACGTGAACAATAACACTGTCCTGCTGAATACGCTAAAAAATTCTAAGTCTCACAACATCAAAACTATTACTTTGGTTGAGTCTAAAATAACATTTAAAAAGTCATCAAAAATCATGTAGTGTCAACAGAGTAAATTTGATACTGTATACAGTCTTCTCTCATTTTGATCAACCACCAGCAGCCTTTTCTCTCTTCATTCTTTGCAAATACACCAAATACAGCATTCAACTTCGCAATTGGTGTGTCGTGTCGAAAATGAAAATGTTTTCTTCTCTTCGATCAGGTGATGGCCCTTCATTTACAAATCAAGTGAATCTAAAAAAAGATGTAAAATAGTAAACTTTGATACTGTAGCTCACGTTAAGCCTTCTACTTTTTGGAAGCATTAATTTACTAAAATCGGGAAAATGCTGTGCTTCAGGTAATATGGATGAAAGGGGTACCAAGAACTTTGATATTCTTTCTTTTAATTTCCTTCAACTCTGGAATGCTTTCCTGTAATGACTTCTCCTTAGTTAAATATAAAGGTTTTTAGATATGCTCTAGATGCAAGAAAAAGCAAAAATCTTGTTATTCGTTTTGAAGATGATAAAGTTTGAAACTGAAAATCAAGTTAACCAAGTTGGACATTAAGATTTCAAAAACTAAATATTGAATTGCCTGCACGGAAGGCCGGGAATTCTAACTTGAAGTTTTTTAGGAATGGAATAAAAAATGTTACTTACCAGTTTCTTATTACGGAATTTTAACAGAACGTTTTTCACCAAAGGACTTTTCTCTTTTCTGTTCATCTCTGTTCTCTGCATCTCCGTTCTTCTGCCTTCTCAAATTATTTACTTAGATTTTGACGGTTTGAAAATTTAACTTTGTGCACTTTTATCAATTGAATTTTACGAAATTCAAATATTAGAGACAATTTAGGGACAAATTTCCAAAAGAGATAGTGAAATTAATTTAGGGTCAAAAAAATTCGTGATAATTTAGGGACAATGTAGGGACAAGAGTAATTTGGAATTAGGGATGATTTAGGGATGAGATTTAGAGTTGACACTAAAGCATTAATAAAATAATTTATCCACAAAGTTTAGGGTTAAATAATAGCCTGCGTGCAGCCTCAACTCATCTAACCGAAAGAGTAGAGTCTGCGCAACAATGAACGAAAGCTTGTACTGGCCTCTTTTCAAACGAACCCAGGCGGTAAATCTTTTGTATGTCTATTGTTTATTAACCAATCAGCTCCGGTTGGCAGAAAACTGCCAACCAGAGCTGATTGGTCAAATGCTAATTTCATTGTTTTAATATAGTCGCGCCGCGTAGACAAGGCTGGTTTGCGTCGCGCGATCACTTTCTTTGTCAAAACAAAATGGCGAATGCGTGCTTGGTTGCTGCACGAAAATGTTTGCTGGAGTAAGGGTGGTTTACCGGAGATCTACCTTACGAAAAGTACTATTTTGATCAATTGAAGCCATGCCAAGAATAGAAACAAGCACGACATGGATTTTCCAAAGCGAGTTGTTTATTTCTGGGCATCTAGACTAGATAGTAGCCTACTAGTTGGTTTATCAGAAGAGGGTGCACCCAGTGTCCCTGTGCACAACAAATAAGAAAAAAATACAGATAGCAAGATTTGTCTAGTAGATTACATGCATTTAACTTAATCAGTATAAATAATTACAATACCTCCTCGAATAAATTTTCCATGTTATAAAGTAGCCCTAACAGCTGTGATGTTAGTTAGGTAGTTTATGAAGGATTTACTACCAGTAAATGTTTGTGTCTACTAGTTTGTGCTGTTTTATTTTCTTTCAATTTAAGTCTTTCTTCAGAAACTAGAATCATTTGCTCAACCATTTAAAAGCTTTGAAATCAATCTAGGGCAGCAAAAATCCAAATATTTTTGTCAACCTTCCCCAAAGCTGTCTTTTGGTCAATGTTTACAAACTGAAAACATGAAGTGTTGATACTAATAATGTGACATCCATAATTATTTTCAGATTATTTTTCAGTGCTATTTAAGAGAAAAGAACACAAACTTAACCTTTTAAGATTTGGTGAACAGTTTGCAAGCCATCCTTAACTATGTACCTTATTTATCCGTGCCTTGGTTTAGTTTTATGGTTTAATTCAATGTACATTCACTCAGTATTTGGTCATTAAAATTACATCTCAAAACTGAAACTGGTAGCAAATGACACAGCTTGCTTGTGGATTAAGATGAAGGCAGTACAGGTATTAACCAAAAAGCAGAAAAATGTCTGTCAAATCAAATCTATGAGAAGACCCATAGCCTACAATATTGACAAATTTTTGAAGTTAGTAACTACCAAAACACCAAAAAAAATCCTTGTAACACACAGCAAAAATTCATGGCAATTTCATCAAAAAATTATAAACCAAGGACAAAAATAACAGTTAATTGAAGAATAACTGTGACTGAGATGGATGCATACTTTGAAACAAATGAATACTGTAATTCCAGTACCAAGAAAAGTTCAAACTCTACATTTCAAGACTTTCCTTGATCAAGCAAGAATACTTACTGGGGATAATATAGTTATGCAAAAAAAGGCTATTTATAAACAACAAACCTATAAATAAAAACAGTACAGTGAAAAGCTTTGCATCTATCTATGCATCTAGGATATATCAATCAACCTATTTGTCTGTAGCACTTTTTCCTTAGAGAGATCAAAAGAAAAGAAAATACCCAAGTGAGCTAACAAAATAAAAATATATGAAGATACTCGTCCAAGTCAAGTGATAAAAGTTACATACAACAAATACCAGACATCCGTGTTTAGGGTATCCTCGAGAAAAAAGTTACACTAATTTAATTGCTCTTTAGTTTCGATTGAAAGTTTTTGTTGAAGAATTGACAATAGAAGCAGCAGTGTTCAATGGTCAGCATATGAATGGTCAGCATCCACCAGTTAATCGGGCCTACGCAAGAGTTAGGCCCCGGCCACAGACAGCAAAGAACTTGTCACTTTCAGCTTTTCAGAAAGATTTTCTTGGCCAAACGTCTTATAAATGTCCAATACAGCAAAGTTTAAATACAAGACATCATTTTGTTTTGAAATTCATCGCAAAGAACTTCTTCGTAAAGTTACGAAGTTACACACAGCTTCAAACAACTTGCTCAAATCCCGCAGTGCTAGTAGGCGGTGATTAAAAACGCTTCATGAATGCTCCAACGGTTGTTTTCATCAGAAAGAGGTTGCATTTTGCTGACTCAGCTGTACAAGCTTTCGTTCATTGTTGCGCAGACTCTACTCTTTACGAAAGAAGAGTAAAGGGATGAGATTTTTGTTGATGGGATGTCATCTCATAGCAAGACTGTAGACAAAACAAATATCTTGTGAAGCAAAAAGACAGTGCAAAATTGTTTGCTTTTTTCTATGATAATCGTTGGGGCATCGAGTTTTTTTGCCGTCCTGTAGTAATCTTGTGAAGAAAAAGATGGTGCAATTGTGGTTGCTTTTTCTTTGGGGAAAAATGTGTAGTCTCACCGCTGGGTGTTGTTGCTTTTCTAACCACGCATTGTGTGGAATTTTCATCCACTTAAATTACTGAATTCTCCTACCTACAACTCAACTAGGGAAGCATTTCAATTTGAGATGTTCGAGATTTCATATAATACTGTAAAAGTAATTATAAGGGGTTTCAATGAAACCAGTAGGATTTACAGCAATGCGCATGAGATTTCACTTGAGGGGTGCTTTACTCTTCAAAAATATGTACGAGATTTTATCTAAACAAAAGGTTTTCCAAGGGATTTCTGTGACAACAGTAGGTTTTTGAGCCAGGCTAGATGAGCTTTTGAAAAAGTGAATTGCCCCTCGATTTCACTGAAGTGATTTGCCCCTGACCCCAATTCAAGGGGTGTATCACTCTATAAATTTTGTAGATTTCGACAATAAATCTCTATAAGTCTTACAAACCTTTTGCATCTTAAAAATGCTATAAATCTCTCATGAATCTCAAGCTTCAGGTGCTGTGCATATGCTACACAACGATTGAAGGAAAAGTGTGTGCGTTCTACGAGGGCGAGCCACTGTTTCAATAAGAATCTTTTACGCTTTTGCAAGGAGTGAACTGCCCTTTGCTTTAAAAGACATAAACCTAAGTCGGACTGAGGTCCAATCCAAGCCCAATTCCAGTCATTTTAAAGTCATTTTGACATGAATTTTTGCAAGGCAAGTTTCGAAATATCTAATTGAATTATCCGTGAAAGTTCGAGAAGATAATTTACATGCACCAAATTATTACAGCCATGAGTAGGGTCCCACAATAACCTAGTGTTTTGTATGCTTCTATTTCATCTAGTGACAAGTTGTTGTGGTCCTTCACCAATAATGTTTTGACTTAAGTTGTAGAGATGTGTTTTCAGTAGTCTGCACATATAACTGGACTTTATGGAAAAGAAATAAGAACAGAAACATCACACAACTCGTCATTAAAAAACTTGAAACGAATTTGAAGATGGAAAATATGGAAATAAACATATATACACACACTATAAAATGGAATACGTAAATAATTGGAAAATGACGAAAATCTGAGATAGACCAATACATTGAACTTTTATTGCATATGCAACATGAGAGAGAAGCCTCAAGGTAGGAGAGTGCACAAATAGAAATAAAATTTAACTCTGAATGCAGCTTTTTAAATTACTAATGTTACTTGTGAATCTTTATCACATTGATATTCTCCACAAAGGTACTTATTTTATAGGTGTGTGTCCACATCTGGAGTTGGTATTACTCTTCCCATTTTTAATTTTTCAAATAATCTTTATTCAATTTATTTACTTAATCATTATTTTTACTGTTAATCAACCCAAAACAAAAACAAACCACTTCCCCCCTGGAAGAGCTCTGAAGGTTGGCGGCTGAGGAGATAAGTGATGTCTTGCCAATAGCATTCAGATTCACAAGAAAGAACATTCCAATCTTGGCAAAAAAGAGCAGCAGTACACCTGCAACCATTTTATGTCACAACTCCTTTGAACAGAGTCAATTTTCGGCAACTATGACATACTTGAGGTTCAAATTGCTGAAATCACTGAAAAGATTAAAATGAACACTGTAGTGCCAACGGATACCCATTGACAATCAACATCAATAGCTTCAACAGACATGAGGAAAAGAGAGAGCTTCTTAGCAAGTCCTGTCTTGACCAAAACATTTAGATATGAAGAGAGTGTCACAAGAGAAACGTCAGAGCAAAGGCCAGAATAGTCTGAAATTATGGAGACAGACAGTTTTGCACCAGAAGATCCATTTGTTTATTTCTCAGATGAACATAAAGCAGAGGAGCAAACATGTTATTTAACCCTAATCCTACTGGGATTTATTTTATCTAACACAGCCGGGGATTCCCTAAATTGCTGTCAAATATAGCCAGAGCAATCAAACTTGTCACAGACATTGGCCAATGTATTAGGAGAAATGTTGGTAAATTCGCGTATCCCACTTCTATTATGACATCATTGTGACATCATACTCAAAACATGCTATCAATGGTATGAGGTGCCATTCCCGCCAAAATTCTTGTTTTGCATTATTATACACATTTTGTCATAATTATACAGCTTTTTCTTCATTCTTATAGGTAAATCGTCATTCTTATACGTGAACTGTCATTTTTATAAGTAAATCGTCATTCTTATAGGTAAATCGTCATTCTTATACGTGAACTGTCATTATTATAGGTAAATCGCCATTCTTATAGGTAAATTGTCATTCTTATACATGAACTGTCATTCTTAAAGGGAAATCGCCATTCTTATAGGTAAATCGTCATTCTTATAGGTAAATCGTCATTCTTGTAGATAAATCGTCATTCACATGCGCGTTGAAATAAAATTGTTTAACAACAACAACCACCACTGTGTCACGAGGTGGGAGAGGCAAAAGGCAGCAATTTTCTTTAGCAAATTCAAGTCTACTGAAGCATGGCTCGCAGAGATTTAGAAAATGTTCAAAATCTACTACTTCAAGCAGCAAAGACAATGGAAAACATTGCTGCATCACCGGAAAACCGGGAAAACTTGCAAGCTGGTCAAGGTGAAGGGGCCTTCAATTCTGAGCTTTCCGCATATTTATAGGCCTAGTACTAGGCCTATACCAACGCCTCCAAGTCAAGGTCCCAGCACCAGTACTGCCACATGGAGCAGGCCAAGAACTTGATCCATTCCAAGAACAAGGCGGAGGGACGCCAGCACTAAGAGAACGGCAAAAAAAGCAAAGAAGATACAAGAAATCACCAGAAAGTTTTTTTAGACAATGAACAAGAGGTTTCACCCTCTCAAAGTGAGACAAGGCAATTGTTTGTGCATGGCCTAGGGGAGAAGAAAATTCAACTTCCGGTAGGCGGATCATGCATAGAATTACATGATTGTATCATGAAGGCCTAGCCTCAGCTCTTAAACACTGGTGGGTATGAGCTCATGTTTGTGGAGCATGGCCAGCGAGAATTGCAACTAATTCCTGTTGGGAACGATGGCTTGACTGTTGACTTTGTTAGCCAGTTCATTGGACAGGGAAGGTGTACATAAGACCTATTCAATCAGTCATTGAACTGACTAAATCAGAGACTACTGCAGCAGATGTTATTGGTCCTGGTGAACTATACAACAATTGCTTGGATCTGGTTCCCCTTTCCCAGCTTTGTGCACATACAACGGTAAGTAGTAGTAGTGCCTTCTTGCATATTTTTTTCTTCCTATTTTAGCTCAGGGTCCTATACAAGCCTCACCAAAATAGGTTGACCTCCAAATGTTTCAACAATTTACATCACATTAGAAATAACTATAAATTTTCTTTTAAGCCCCCTCTAATTAGCCTCTTTTTCAAAAGCAAATATTTATCAAGCCCCCCATTGGTTATCAAACCACTTAAAATTTGGGGGGGACAAAGACCATTGTTTACTAACGTTTTGAGGGCATCTATTAGAGGGGGCATTTAATATAAGGGGCATTTATTTAAAAAAATTGACACCTCCCAAAGTTGTGAAATCAAACAGTTGGAAAATTTGTATACGTTAAGGGAATTAATTTTCACGGATTTTGCAGATCGTATTGTTTTATAACAATAGCCTATTGATTTAAACAATAGCCTAGTGTTTCAAACAATAGAAAATTAAAAATCCGCGAAAATTAGTTTCACGAAAATTAATTCCCTTAAGGTACTTGGCATCTTGAAACTTGGAAATTGTTAATATTGCTAAATTACCTGATAGACTTAAAAAATTATGCCAAAAATAATGAAAAATGAGAAAACAGGACCAATATTCTAACTATTATTTTCATAGTTAAATACAAATGATTTACACGTGAAAATTGTGGGTGGCATCCTCGGGGCACTATAATTTAATCTACCAGTTAAATAAGTTATAGCAACTGTTGCATTCAGTATGCGTCTCACATATAAGAAACTGAAATGCATATTTAAGAAACACAAGGCTTGATTTTCAATATATAACCCCCCATTTTATTACAAACACCTACTGATTTTAATTGAAAGACCTGAGAAAGGCCTCAGACCTTATGTTGAAAATGCTGTTTCTTATATGTGGGACACTACTGTATATATACTGTGATGGCAATTTAAAGCTCTTTATCCGCAAAAAGTGTATGACATTAATAACTGACATTTTGTTTTATTCTTACAGTCATGTGCCATGAAGAGTGACTGAAAGACTATGCAATCTTCTGATATCAAGACTTTGCACAGTTGCAGCATTTGTTTGGAAGCAATAAATATATCTGAAGCTGCATACCCGAATTCATGCAGTGACATGTTTCATCAGATATGCCTGCAACAATGGCTTCTGACAGGGAACGGGGCTGCAAATTGCCCAACTTGCTGTACGAGTTTTGATGATGTTGTACCGATGAAAGAAAAAGTGCCTCTTTCTCTTCCTGCATTCAGTTCCATTTCCAATCTCTGTCAGAGCGCAGATCCTATTTTGCGCAGCCTGCATGGTGAAATGCAGTCACCAATACAGCCAACATACACACAGGTTACACCTGTAAACGAAGGAGTGTTGTCAGCAACACTGAAAACTTTCCCGAGCTCAAGTTCTCAACAAAAGGATTATGCTTACGTGAATCATCAATATGGGGACGTTGTAACTTTGCAAATCAGTGACGATTCAAACAGTGACAATTCTGAGCCATGCGCTGTCCTTGACGACCCAGTTGTTACATTTCAAGAGAGACTTTCTGCACTTATTAATAGCAAGGTTAATAAAGATAATGAAGATTCCTGTATAAGGATCAAAGTCAAACGAAATTCTGTCTGGAGTGATGCAAAATTCAAGCTTGGAAGGGTGAAGAAAATGACAAACGCTTTTGTGAAGGTTGTTTTCATCGGTGAATCTGCTTTAGATGATGGAGGCCCCAAAAGAGAGTTCTTCAATCTTGTCAACAAAAGTGCTCTATCATCTGCACTGTTTGTTGGTGAGGAATTAGCTGGTAAAGCATTCGCCAAAAATTTTGCAGCCCTGTCAAAGAATGAATATTATATGTATGGACTTTGCTGTGCCCTTGGGGTCCTAAATGGTGCACAAGGCCCTCAAGCATTTTCTCCACCTGTAGTGGAATACATTCTTCATGAGAAGCTTCAGAGTGTGCAGTGCCCTATGTCATGTGTCCCAGACATCACTGTGAGAGCCAGTTTATTAGAAATTGAAAATATAACAAATGCAGAAGCTTACATGGAGCATATTTCTATCAGTGAGTTGTGTAAATCAACTGGGTGTGACATGGCTGACTTCCCATTTAAAGAGAAAACAAAGTTGCTCAACATGCTCGCAGCTCACCACACTATAGGAAAGAGTCTTGCAGAGCTACACCAGTTTATTGAAGGATTAAAGGTGTTCAATGTTTTCGATACTTTTAGAGAATATCCAGTTGAGGCAGCAAATATACTACAGTTGCCTGTTAACAAGATGACAGTAGATAAACCGGACAACCTATTTGGATTTAGCCTTTCACCTGAAGGAAGTAACAGAAATGAGAAAGAGAAAGCTATTTTGTTCAACTGGAGGCAATTGCTGAAAGATGTAGAAGAAGGTGATGTTGTTGCTTCTGTGTATGATGAAAAGCAAAATGAAAACCTGCAGATTTCAATAACCCTATCAGCTATTCTGGCATTTATAACTGGTAGCCCATCCGTTCCCCCACTCGGGTTTTCTCCGGAGCCACGCATTGTCTTTGAGCATCATGATGCACCCAAGAAGTTACATGTACATACATGTACAAATGTCATCTATTTCATGTTAGAGATAACCTCCTTTCATATGAAGATTTCAAGGCAGACTTCCTGTTTTGTATGCTGTATTCGCCAGATTTTGGAATGGTTTGAGCCATGGACCACGACTTTTTTGCAATTTATATTGATTGTTGTGTTATGTTATAAAATAGAGAACACTCTTTACGTTAAGATATTTTACTCTGGGGTACTGCCTCTATAGCATAACAGGAGTCATCGTCAAGGTGAAAAGGGATCCAGGCTTAAATTCTAAAATTTCGATGAATTGGCATAATTTAGTTTTTACATTAACCCCAAATGGTAGCTGGAAAATCTAAAATTGCTGTATCCAGCAGCAAATCGCCGAAGTTCTATGGTAGCTCTAAGATTCTCAAACAGAGCCTTTGGTAAGACCCTATAAACGATCATTCCCTTAACTTAAATATTTTAGGCTTACACAGGTCCTTAATTTTGGGTTCTTAGTTGATGGTTTTTTTACCGTATCTTGTTAGATCAATAATTTCAGTTTAATTTGAACATAACTGAGTAAATGCCATAGCATTTTTTAACTCTCTGACTGCGCGACAAAAGTCGCCTATACTGAATATAAAGTTAGTAGATTGGGCGACTAAATCCCCATAGGCCCAAATGAGTTATAAAGGGATTGGGCAATCAATGGCCCAAGTTTGGTGTACTTAATGTCATTGACGTTTTTGTAAAAAAAGCATTATTCGTTTTCAAAAGGCATGAGCAAAACTTATGACATCGTGACAGAAAACTTCTTATTCAATAGTTAGAGGATGGTAACATATAGATATTGAAAAAATTATGATCGTTTCGAAAGGCTTGTCATAAGAAGTATTAAAGTTCCGCGGTGTTAATATTTTTCGTTGCATTTCATTTTTGAAGGATGGAGAAAATTGTTTTCATCTCCGTGAAACCTTAAACTGTGAAACCCTATTTTGAATTACAATTTTTTGAATTAAAACACGTCCGATTTTGTCGCCTAGTCAGAAAAACGTTAAAAAATGCTATGTTAAAAACTAGACTTTGGCTACGTTTTGTTCTGTTTTTATTAAGCTGTGTACCTTGTAGTTTAGTAGTGCAGTCATTCGTTCATTTCATTTTGCCTAATTATTGCACTCACGTAGTCTCTCATAATTCTGTAAAAGCGAACCTTGTCCTCAGTGTTTTTGGAGGAAAGCAAACGGTGATTGTTGTTATTAAATTGGTCCAATTGCTCATTGGTAATCGGTTGAGGGGTGTCTGGTATTTGAATTGTTCCTTCTTCCTCATCTGGGAATGGCCCCTCCCAATCCACACCATAGTGATTAGGTATATTGCAAGGATCTTCTGCGTCAGTGCTCAAAGAAAGGCGACCTTCAATCCAAAGTTGCAATGGTGTCTTGTTCCTTTCACTGCTAAGTGGGTGGTTTATCCAAGAATTAACCCATAGCTGAAGGCAATGATTTATCTGTTGGAGAAATGAAAAATGCAGGCACCATATGTCTACTTCCGAAAGAGGGTCAAGCATTCCCACTTCTTCCATCATTGTGAATAGCTCATAGAAAACACTCAGAACATCTTTGAAAACATCATGCCATAAACGCTCAATACGTTGATTATGTACACTGCGACCAACCAATGCAGAGCCTCTTCCAACACCACGTGTTAATAACATGTACTGAACTACATCAAAGTTTTCGGATCCTTGGTCACAACGGGTTCTTGACGGTAGTCCCCACGTTTGCACAGCTTGTCTAAAAAGAAAACACACCGTTGCTGCCCTATTGTTTGTCTCACATGATATGTACATTGGCACACGACTGAACCCATCCACGCAGCCATGAACAACAAGCCTCCACTTCACCAACTTGTGGTTACCGTCGAAGTGCCACAATGCTAGGGTCTACTGACCTTGTATGTACGGCGATGAACAGCATGGCATCGTCGAGATGCAATCCCAATCAGATCCACTCTTGAAAGAGAATCTCGAATGCGTTCTCTTTGTATGATAATCCCTCGGGACCTCAAATAGCCAGTCAGCATCTTTGAGCCACAATTAGGATTTACCTCTTTGATTTCCGTGACAATCATATCCAAACGCTCGTCCTGGATATCAGTATAACGCTGACGTGCTGACAGACCAAATTCTTGTACTCGCCGCTCTATAGTTCTAGTGCTGACGTGTAACAGAGAAGCTATCCCTGGAACCGTAAAATGAGCTGCAAGCAGCAATCGCATTTGTTCTGCTGTTATATCAAACTTTGGTCTCCCTTGTCGGTTGACATTGACTGTTGGAGGCTTCTGCTGGCAATGCATATCTGCCTGTAGCTGTACTCTGACTCGCGAAAGTACGGAAATTACTCCATCCGGGACACGTGAAATCGAATCAAGAAAAAAAATGCACTTCTGCAGCTCTGTCACTTCTTCTAAAACAAAGCTAGAATCAGAAGTAGCTGTTACCTGTAAATACCTAACAAGATCATTCAATTTTGTGACAACCTGGCGTTTCAATTCTTCGATTTCCTCCATTTTGGAAACTGCTCGAAACACACTAAAAAGTACTTTTAACTGGTATTTCAAATTCACTTAGGCCGATCAGCGATCTCCAGAACATCAAGCTTATAACAATACGAAAATAATATAAGAATGACGATTTACCTATAAGAATGGCAATTTACCTATAAGAATGGTGATTTCCCTTTAAGAATGACAGTTCACATATAATAATGACGATTTACCTATAAGAATGGCAATTTACCTATAAAAATGACAGTTCACGTTTAAGAATGATAGTTCACGTATAAGAATGACGATTTACCTATAAGAATGACGATTTACCTATAAGAATGACAGCTCACGTATAAGAATGACGATTTACCTATAAGAATGAAGAAAAAGCTGTATAATAATGACAAAATGTGTATAATAATGCAAAACAAGAATTTTGGTGGGAATGGCACCTCATACAATGGCAATGTCACGTGACCCATTGCTATTATTTTGGGACTTTTCTGTATCACATTATAGCTTATACATATAGGCTTAAATTCAGCTTTCATCCAACACACAACAGAACAGATTTAATAAAAGCTTTAGGGGGCGATTAATCCACCCCCAGTAGGATTAGGGTTAAGAAAAGTTACAGTACCAATAGAGTTGTCAGATGATTAAACACCATCTAAATTTTGAGAGAAGACTGACGTTCTAGAAAAGCTACTGCAAAGGGAAACGAGAAGAAAAGCTTTTTATCAAAGGTAATGGTTTGCAAAAAAGAGAGCACAGCAACTTCGAGAGCACCGAGAAAGGACAGTAATTTTGTTCAGAGTTCTCTGTTTGGAGAAGAAAGCAAAGACAAATATCGCCATGCCAGGAGTAAGAACATAAAGAGTTATGCTGAGGATGAAATCAACAAAGCAGTTGGGTACAACGAACAATGGCTGGAATTTTGTAATGAAAAGGCAGAAGAACTTTGTACGAACCCATCAAGCCATCTGTGGAAAAAGGAACTGGCATTGTCCATTGCAATGTTGATGTGAACTGGACATAAATGAAAACACAATTGTTAATTTTGGAGGCTAGGGGGTTACAAGGCAGGTACCAGAATTTGAGAGACAACTATGATGATTAAGAAGAAAGTGTTCTAGAAAAAAGCAATATATTCAAAAACGAAGTTAGATTGAAAGGTGCAGTGAAAGTTGGTGATGAAAACGACTAAAATATTTCACAGTTAAAAGAACAAGTCATTTAATGCTTCTGAAAGGCCCACGTTACAAGAATAAAAGTGTGATATTGAAGCAGAACAAAAACTCACTCAGGATGTCTTGAGAAAAAATCTTGAGCAGGCGAAAAGAAAGATGGTAGAATTGGAATGTGGTTTGCTAGAGAGAAATAGCTGTGGGCAAGATGCTGATTACCTGCAAGCTGATGAAGATGAAGAATAAGAAATCGCAACATCTATAAAGAATGACTACAGTAAATGAAATAACTTTGGAAAAGATTCTGAATTTCATAACAAAAGTTACTTTGAGTTAATAAAAATAAGGATACTGATCAAGAAATAGTCTTTAAAGTTTTTCAGCAAAGACGTCTATTTATTTGTAAAATTAAATTTGAAAACAAAGTCTTTTTTTATGTCCCCATTCCAAGCCGCAGCAATACGACATGGGCTTTTATTTATTTCACTTTGCAAAATTGTGTTTGAGATTTCCTACCCCCTGCCTGGTTTAACCTTGTTTTGGCACGTAATTTTGACTAAAACTGGGTAACAACAATAGCCTTCCGCAGTGCGCCTTCCATACCCCTGTATGGACTACAGATGGAGTAGCCCATTTCATGCGACATGCTTGCTCTTAAGTCTTCAAGCTGCTATAGGATGCTGCCATGCCAGGAGATGACCTGTCATAATTGCTAATGTTATGCAAATTGCCATTTCTGATTGACAAGTTTCAAAGGCGCTAAGAGGCAGAAAGAAGTTAGATTCTTTTTTGGAAGTCAGTTTTCGAATTCTAATTCTTTAATTTCAGAATTGTTCTTGTAAACATTTATGTTGATAATGCTTACTAAAGTAAATTAAGTGCATATATTTGAAATAAAACATAATCATATTTTATTATCATCTTCAACTCAGATCATTTTGCCAAGTAGTTACAAACGGTTACAGTATTATTTCATTTTCGCATGAACTCCATGCTGTTGTTGGTGTCGGTACATCCTTGCGATGGTTCCTAATAAAAGATACTTCTCAGAATATTTAAGCATTCCTGTTCCACATCAAATTTTTGCGATATTTATATGTTCTTTTGGATCGATTTGTACCCCCAAGGAATTTGACATTACAAGAGGATTTTATATTTCGTCATTTATTTGAAATTTTTGGGAAATTGTCAGAGTCATTGCCATTTAGTCTTCTTAAGTACAGTGTGGTACCAAGCATCATGCTCCTTGTCTTTGCAAAACTGAGAACAGTCTGTTTCTCTGTAACCGCAAACAACGATTTGAAAGATCTATGTTGAAAGCGTCAATCATCAATCACAATCACAATTGCTTCGAATTTTCGAATGATTCCATCTATTGTAGGCAGGGTTATTGCTGAAACCTTATGGGATGCACTTTGTGAGCAGGGTAACCTCAAATTTCATAATTCTGAAAATGATTGGACAATTGATTGCTCAGAATTTTGAAAGCAAGTGGAATTTTCCTAATGCTGTAGCAAAGCAATGTGCTCATGGTAGTTTGTAGCACCTTATGTGCATTTTTGTTAGTGAGCATTGGGAACAGTGGAAGGTAGAGTATAGAAGTGTCTTCGTCAATAGCAACTAAGCAGCAGACCTTGCCAACTAACAAAAGGTTATGGTATTTAATCAGGGACAGTCAAGAAGAGTTGTGGAAGGATAGCTGCAAGTAGGTTCAGAATATTATGCAGACCAATTATTGCACAAGTTGAAAAAGTTGTCTTGATCACAAAGGCAGTAGTTTCATTGCTTAAATTTTTCATGTCATTTTCTGCAAATAACAATAATCATAACGATAGATTATTACCAGTCAATGAACCCGACCCAGACTTACTAGACTTAAAAATTTGAGACGCAGCCAGTTAATCAGCAGAAGAAGCCCCGCACCACGAGTTAGAACCAGAATGTGACATTCAGGCCGAATACTCATCAGAAAGCGATTCAGCTGCCGAACTCAAGGACATTTATTTAGTTTCTGTACATGAAGACAGTAAAAACTCTTCAGCAGATTCAGACCCCAAAGCCGAAATTGTTAGAAATTATCCAAGACGCGAACGACAACCTAGACAATTTCCAGGAGTTATACCATGAGGCTCATTGCCTTTGTAAATAAATCATTGACGTTTAATCAATTTTCTTTTGTTAGGAAGGGGGAAATGTTGGACAGTTATTTCTAGCTTATATTGCTTCGTCTAGTATTTTAACCTCATTCGGTTCATATTCTAATAGAAAGCTCAAAGTCAGTATTTCTCTGATGTCAGTACCTACATAAAGTTTTACTGTAAAATATAAATGTCTTTTATTGTCTCAAAAAGTAATTTTTTCATTTCTTCAATTTTTAGACGTTTGACACAAGGATTGTCAGAAACGCCATACCTGCAAATTCTGCTTAAAAAAGGTTTTCAAGCTCCTCTGACATCTGGAAGTTGTCCATGGTGAAGAAGTGGAAGTGCTTCATGCTTTTCCTTATCGCAAGGGCTCAAAAGAACGATCTGCTGCTCTGCACACTATCCGGATAGCAGGAGACTTTGAATTCTCAGTCTCAAACATGAAAAACAAAGGAAAGGCGCAACCAGTTCGGGTGAGTAAGGATGATGGTCCAAAGAGCCCATGTCCACATTGCTTAGGATTCTTCAAGACACGATTTTTATGGAAACATTCAAAGTCATGTCTGGCTAAAGTTCTTTCTCAAATTGAAAGAAAGGGATCATCAGGCAAAAATAAATTGCAATCAAGCAAAACATTGTTGGCAATGTCTACCATTGACAGTACAAAGTCAAGCAAGTTTGCAGAAGATATACTTTCAAGGATGCATCTTGATTAGACTAACCTGGTCATCAAGACAGACAAGTTGCTAACGAACTATGGCACAATTTTGTATGAAAAAGACAGGGCATCAAAAAAAAAAAGATATTTAATACAAATTAAAATCGTTAGCAAAGCTTGTCAAAGCATTCAATTGGTAAGTTGGCAAGAAAAATTTCACAGCAATGGATCTAATAGATCCAAAAAATTGGGATACCCTCGTCCAAGTCATGAAAATGACGACTCAGTATGACAGTGAAACAATTCCAGGTCTTGTTCTCAAGCTGGGCCATAGCTTGCAACATATGGGGCGTGTGGCAAAATCACTTTAGGAAGACGACAGGTAACGTATTACAAAATGTGAAGATTTCCAGATGCTCTATGAAACAGAGTGGTCTGTTTACGCTACTAGAGCTCTGCTTCAATTTGACGACAACAGAGGAAAAGCCCCTCAGTGCCTTCCGCTTCAAAAAGATATGCAGAGGTTAAGAAGCCACTGTCTGAGTGAAATCAGTAGATTATTTACCTTGACACCCGCGATGCGGGTGAGTTTTTACCTTGACACCCGCGATGCGACTGAATATTAGTACCAGTTTAGCCTTGGAAAGACAAGATACCACTCAGCTGCCTTTTAACTTGCTGCCTTTTAACTTGCAGCCTTCTGAACTTTCGCTAGAGTCCGGGGAGGTTGTGGGATGCCATGGGAAGCTAAGGTAAAAACTCACCCGCATCGCGGGTGTCAAGGTAAAAAGCTAGTCTACTTGTAATGGTAAACACATAAGAGAATTGATAAAAGGGTATTAAACTTGGACAAAAAAAGAACATTATCATCATCATCATAGTTATCATCACCATCGAAATTATAATTATCGCCATTATGAACTATAACATTTTAATCACCATTAGAATCATCCTCATCATCATCATCATCATTACCATCATCATAATCATCATCATCATCAGATCATCATCATCATCATCATCAACATCATCATCATGCCATCAAAATCATAATAATAATAATCATCACCATCACCATCATCACAGTCATCATAATCTTC
The DNA here is from genome assembly GCA_014526335.1 of Chrysaora quinquecirrha. Lineage (NCBI taxonomy): Eukaryota > Metazoa > Cnidaria > Scyphozoa > Semaeostomeae > Pelagiidae > Chrysaora > Chrysaora quinquecirrha. The sequence goes on along the minus strand of JACTAT010000347.1, from coordinate 20,728 downwards.
ATGTCATCAAAATCAAAATCATCATCATCATTATAATATGAAAGTTGAAGCTCAAATATAAGCCAAGTTTTATAAAACAAATCCTTGGGTGGGATAGTGAGCCAGTGAGTCACGGAGGTTAAGGGTATCTCTGACTGTGTTCCATCCACTTGAATTCTAATGCAACGTTTCTATTAAATATCCTTCATGAACAATAAATATCTCACTATATCAGAACGATTTTCATTTTGTGTTTGTCCTCTGAATTCGCAAAGGAATATTCAATTCAAAACCAAAAAATTAGTAGTGTTTCATATGCATTGAAACAGTAAAACACAAAGTTTAGCGTGGCGATTTATGGAAATAATCAAAGCAAGAACTCTTCTTGAAAACGGGAAGAATAAGAGTAAAATTCCAAAATGAATTACAGTCTCCCAGTGTCCTTTGACGTCCTTTGCCCCTGAAAACGTGAAAGCGTACTTACCAAAAACGCGAAACAACCCAAAATTGCCCAAAACCAGCCTAAATCAAAACGAACCATAACTTGATAAAAAGCACCCAAAACCACCCATAAATGTCTAATTCACCTGGAATCATCTGTTAAGTGGCAGAAAATCCTTGAAAAGTCACCAGAAACTCTCATGTTCTTTGAAATGTCATTCTGAACTCTCAAAATTCTACTTTCGTCTTGGGACTTTTGTTGACATAAAAAGCTTTTAAATCACTGGATTCGGAAAAGCCTTTTTTGTTAACAACAGTAATGTAGTATTGAATTTGAGCGTGAAGTTGAGAGATGAAAAGACACAATCGCACGCTGCCAATTAATATACCTTTGGGAAAGTTATCCATTGTCTGGAAGGCGTGTTTCATTTTGATATCTAAAAATATCTTGTAAGAAAGACTACATCACAACTAAATCGTAGTAATGTAATCGTGAAGGCTTCATGTCACCATTTGTATTTATGGTCATGAGATAATCATACGAAAAGAAATTCTCACGTCTCACGATTGTGCGATAGTCGACAACAGTTAAGATTTTATATGGAATCCAGGCTTTCAAAGCCGCAAGTCACTGAATAAACCCCTGAGAGTTGCAAGCAAAGGATTCACTGTGCGTGTAGTGAAAAGAACACAATAGATGGCCGCCATTAAAAAGGAAACTTTTTGAGGCCAAGAAAAAATCGAAATTTTAACTATCTTTCGCTTCTCAAAAGATTTAGAAAAATAGCTCATGCACTACCTGGGCAGAATGGGCTTCGATCAAAAAAAGAATCGCATTTCCAGGTGCCCCAGGAGTGGAGCCTTTCGTGCACAATCGAACAATGGGCCACAACAATGGAGCAACTCATTTACATATTAAGGAGTTTAGTAATAGAGATTTAAGTTAACTTCATTATCTCGGGAAAATTGGAAGCAGTTTGCTGAAGGTTTGCTTTGCCGCATAATCACTTGCAATGCTCCCAGAGGGGGTGAGCCCCCTGCCTTGACCCTAGAAGAATGGCAAGGGATCGAAACTATTAAATGGAAGAATCAAGAGTCATTGAGTTTAATAAGCGAAGAAGAATGTAATCTTGCAAAACAACTGAAGATATGCAATATCCTTGACAAACGAAGATGGCAAGTTCCAATTCTTTTAATGGATGAGACAATAAATGAAGTTAGAAGATTATTGGAGACAAGAGATAGTGTTGGTGTCCATGCACAGAATAAGTTCGTGTTTGCCAGAATGTATCAAGATTCCCTTGTTCATCTGGATGGCTGGAAGACGGTCAATACAGTTGCACTTGCAGCATCATTGGAAAAGCCTGAGTTGATTTCCTCCACCAGAATACGCAAAGAGCTTGCAACAACATTACAGAGGCTAGATTGAATGATGGGGAATTAACGTGGGTTTCAAATCATCTGGGGATTAGCAAAAATGTCCATAAAAATGGTATAGGCAAGAGGAGTCCACAATTGAGTTAACAAAAGTGGCTAAACTTCTAATAGCCAAGCATGGTGGAGTGAGTTTCCGTGAGAAGATTTCAGATTTACCAATAGGTAGAATGATGTTAATAAGTCTTGATACTATCATTTTCTTTAAATCAACCTAAGCTGTACATTTCAGCCTGTATTTGACTCTATTTTCATTTCCAGACAATACTACCTTAAATGTTTTTGACAATGTAAATGAAATTTTTATTTGCCTAATGTACAACATCAAGCACAAGCATTCGCTCTTGCTATAGCGTAATATACAACATCAAGCATAAGCATTCGCTCTTGCTATAGCCTAATGTACAACATGAAGCATATGCATTTGCCCCATAGCCTAATGTACAACATCAAGCATAAGCTTTTGCCCTTGCTATAGCCTAATGTACAACATCAAGCATAAGCATTCATCCTTGCTATAGCCTAATGTACAACATCAAGCATAAGCATTCGCTCTTGCTATAGTGTAATGTACAACATCAAGCATAAGCTTTCGCTCTTGCTATAGCCTAATGTACAACATCAAGCATAAGCATTCACTCTTGCTATAGCCTAATGTGCAAAATCAAGGATAAGCACTCACACTTGCTATAGTCCAATTTACTACATAAAGCATAAACATTTGTGCTTGCTAAAGCCTAATGTACAACATCAAACATAAGTATTCACACTTGCTATCACCGAATTTACAACATTAAGCATAACCATTTGCCCTTCAGCCTTAATCTATAACACTCTCTTAGTGTATAACCCTTAATGTTACTCGAACCTTAATGTATAACAGTAAGCATAATCACATTACTCTTCTAGCAGAGAGAATTTCAAAAATATAGATAACTTTATTTAAACGTTTCGATCTATGATCTTCATCAGTAACTGTTCTTACAATGATTTGGGGCCTACTTAAATACCTATATTACAATGGGGTAACAACACAATAGCAACCTATCATGGGAACCTGCCTAATACAACATAATGAATAAGACGAAATTATGGGGAGGGCCGTGGAGAAAAAGACAATAGAAAGGGAAAGACAAAGAGGAGAGGCTTAATTAGCGCGAAAGTTAAGAGTGTTATGCTGTAGAGAAAAAGACAATAGAAGTGAAAGACAAAGAGGAGAGGATAAATTAGCGCGAAAGTTGAGAGTTACTTGCCATCTGTCCCAAGAGAAACAAACGAACGAAAAAGCAAAAAACAAAAAACAAAAAAACAGGATACAGTATAGAGAAAATAAAAATAAAAATAAAACCATAAGAGCCCACACAGGTCCCTCCACACATAAATATAAGGAAAAAATAACAAATTAGAAAAGGAAAAAGGTCAGAAATAGTAAAAACATGGGAGTAACAGGTCTAGGAGTCCACAAGTCTAACATTAAGCCCCCTAGGTGCAAAAGTATCCAACTTAAACTGCCAAAATCCTTCTCTAACCCTAGAGTCCCCACATAACCTATCAATGATTTGCAAACTAATATCCTCCTGAAAACCGTGATGACCAACCTCTTGAAAATGCCTGAAAAATTCTACTTGTGGAACCAGTTCTCCTCTCTCAAACCTCCTAGCACACGACTTATAATTATTAAACCTATTACGGAACGGAGTAAATGTACTGCCTACATACTGTACACCACAGACCTTGCAACCCAACAAATAAACTACACTCGATGAATCACAATCAAATCTAGAATTTATCCTATACTCACTACTACTAACATGACTCACAAACTTATCTCCCTCTTTCATGAACTGACAAATCTGACAACGAGCCTTACCACAGCGATAACAACCCTTAACAAAATCCTCCTGCCGCACAGGTGCAAGCCTAGCCCTAACCAGCAAGTCCTTGAGGTTTTTGGCATGTCTAAAAGCAACAAGCGGTTTGTTAGGAAAGACCCTCTTGTGCTCTTCAGACGCCTCCAACATAGGCTGAAGCCTACTTGTGATATTATGGATCTTATTAAGAGCTGGATGATAACTAACTACAAGTGGGATACGGTCCCCCCGGCCCCGATTACATCCAACATGATGCTCTAACAACCTGTCCCTATCAATGACCTTAACCCTATCGACTTGTTCCCTGACAAAATCTTCCTCGTAGCCCCTACTAGTCAACCATCCTACTAGTTCCTCTGACCTTTCCTCAAACTTAGCCTCATCAGAACAAATTCTACGAATCCTAAGAGCCTGGCCATACGGTATAGCCTTCTTAATGTGCCATGGGTGACAAGAAGCCTTCTGCAAATACTGATGCGTATCAGTTGGTTTGCAGAAGAGGTCTGTCTCCAAGGCACGCCCCTTCCTACGAACCATAACATCCAAATAGCTAACCTCATCTCTGGAACTCTCAAACGTAAACTTTATAACTCGATGGAAGTTATTGACATATTCCATGAAGCTATCAAGTCTACGCTGACCGTGAGTCCAGATGAAAAACACATCGTCAATATACCTTAACCAAACCATAGGCTTATCCGCACTCCCCTCCAACAACTTCCTTTCAAAATCAGCCATAAACAAATTAGCATACGCTGGAGCAAACTTAGTACCAATTGCCGTCCCTAATTTCTGCCTAAAAATCTTACCATCAAACTCGAACACATTATTTTCCAAAACAACCTTAGTCAAATTAACAAGTGGACCTGTAGATACCCCTAAATTCTGCCTACTGTCCAGCGCATGCCGCATTGCCTCCAGCCTCTCATCGTGGGGGATGCTAGGATAAAGGCCCACGACATCCGCCGTACACAGCAAAGCATCATCAGGAATATCCCCTATACCAGCGAGCAACGACAAGAAATGATTGGTGTCCTTAACATATGATGGAATACTACTAACATTCCATATCTTCTAGCATTCCATAACATATCTAGCCAAGTTACCCACTCTGTTTAGCTTTATTGTATAACACTAAGCATGATTACTCGACCCTTCCAGCAATACTTGGCATATCTGGCCTAGTTACCCAATCTCTTTAGCCTTAATGTATAACAATAAGTAATATTTACCCGACCCTTCTAGCAATGGTTACCATATCTAGCCTAGTTACCCACTCCCTTTAGCCATAATGTATAACACTAAGCCTAATCACCCGACACTTGTAGCTATTCTCACCATATCTAGCCTAGTAATTCACTCACTTCTCTTATAACTAATGCATGAATAGTTCGATTAGCACCTTTTTTGTGCCAGTAAGTTTGCTCGGACTGTGTGAGATATCGACGTGCCGTTTTCGCAAGATTCAGCCACCCGTGGGGTAGGTGAGCCAAAACTACTTCGTTTTTTCGTATCTTCTGCAGACGCTGGGGTAAGTGGGGCTGACCCTTATTCTTTGATCTGCGTCACTGGTCCTACTTGAAACAATCGCCCGGCATGAACGAATTTCAGTCGCGCATTCAAGCACACTCGCATCAAAATTAATTTCGATTTTTGATGTTTTCGTTTCCTAACAAGTTCTTCTTACGAAATGATTGAAAATTCAAATTGATTTACCAGTTCTGGATCCAAAAAGACGGGTTTTGGTTTTCTGTTTAGACATGCGAAAATAATTTCTCTTTTCCTCTTGCAACTTCTTCGGACTGTTGACAGGTGAATTACATTTTGTAAGAGTACAACAATGCAAGCGTGCTGTGTTGACCGTGACCCTTGGCATGACTTCCGCCTACTTGGCAAATGCTTTCTTTGTTGTGACGGAAGCCTGGTAGATGTATTTTCAGTATTATTCGTTTCATTGTTTTACTTTCGTAAGCAACTGTACAGTACATTACATTACTGACTGGTGACTGCCCTAATGAGGTCGAAGGTTACAGCAATGCTTACTCAAGCACCATCGATCTTTGTTAGCATGCAGTGCAGGTACGTTCTCCTTTCCAATAAATCGAAATGATAGTGATTTCAAAAGGCTTCAGTTAAAATTTGCTTTAAAAAGCGAATTGTTTTCATCGGGAATGATTTAGCCTAATTTCTCCGTTATAGAATAACCTTTCAGTCACTGTTTGCTTTAGGAAAAATAATTTCTTATATTATTTTTTCACTGACACATTCGTTTGGCTGTTCAAAGTGGATTTCGTTTTATTTACGGAAGTCGGGGTACAACTCTGTGCATGCCCTTTGCATGACATCCGCCTCTCTCAAAAATAGTATACTGATTCTATTTCGATGTTTTTCCTCGATGATTTCACTGTACTTCCACTTACCGAGCAAAGAATTTTACTAAGTTTATAACAAACAAATTAATTCATTGGGCCACCGCGAAGTTTACATCATGATATTAAAAAATAAATTCCTTTCACATGATATCTAGGGAAGAGTTTTACTAAAACTCTGTATAATAGTCATAAATTGGTTTCCGTCACCTTACTTGAAAATGATAAATTTTCAGGCTTTTAAAATGTATTCTTTAAAGTTGTAGTTTGTTTACATCTGTCTATAAGTCAGTCAGCAGCATTTTCGTAAGCGCTGTGACAGATAGAACAGCATGAATTAAGAACGTTGTTAAAACCTGGACCAAGGAATCGCATTGAGGGGCATGCTGTGGAACTGGCGGAACATGAAAAATGAAGACCCTCGGGAACAAGACCTAGGAACAGGACAGGACTGAGGAGCATAAACAATAACAAAACTAAGGAAAAGGACTTTGAAAAAGGATTCAGGAAACGATTCAGATTAAATTAAGATTAACATTAAGTGTAACTTGATAAGTGTAACTAAGATTAAGAAAATTTTCATAGACTGAGCCCCTTGGACTAAGACCAAGGAACAGTTCCTTCACTTGGAGTAAAGGGACCCTTGACAGGGAGCAGAAACAGGACCAGTTATTATGGACTAAGGAACCTAGATTAATACCAAGGAACAGGACCCTGGACTAGGACCAAGAAAAACGATCTAGGACTAGAATAAAGGAAATAAGTAGACAATTGATCTGCAGGCAGCAGTATAGATGAGGGCCATGCAATGACTAACAACTTGACTGCACAGACCTTTAAGATAGAGGTTCTTATGATGCAAGGGTTGCCACCAGGTTGTGGTCAGAGATGGGCAAGGGCTACCTCATGCCCTGGACAGGTAGTAGAAACAGGACCCATTATGGCTTAAAGATCATGAACTAATACCACGGAACATAACATGTAGAGGGTATGGGGAACAGGACCCTGAACTAGGGTCAAAAGGGCCTAGGACCAGAATAAAGGATCTAAGTAGAAGTTACGTCTGCAAACAGAAGTATGGGTAAGGACCATGGAATCACTTGAATGCAATGACCTTATAAGTCGTTGGTTGTTATAAGGCGGAGGTTGTCACTAGGCGGTGGTCGGACCCGGGCAAGGGCTATCTCTTATAACTAAGGACCTTGCAATAAATTAAAGAACTAAGTAGAAGATACATCTGGACAATGGAATGACTTCTCTCAATAATTTTAATGCACTGACCTTATAATGCGGAGGTTCTTATGAGGCGGTGGTCCTAACAAGGCGGTGCTCTAAGACGGGCAAGAGCTAGTTATCCATAATGTATAATGCTAAGCATAATTACCCGACCTGTTTAGCAATGCTTACTATATATAGCCTAGTTACACACTCCTTTTAGCCTTAATGTAGAACACTAAGCATAACTACCCAACCCTTCTAGCAATGGTTACCATATCTAGCCTAGTTAACCACTCCCCTTAGCCATAACGTATAATACTAAGCATAGTTAACCGACACTTGTAGCTATTCTTACCATATCTAGCTCAGTAACCCATTTATTTTATCCATAATGAACAACGGTAAGTATAATTACCTGACCCGTTTAGCAATGCTTACCATATCTAGCCAAGGTACCCACTCCCTTTAGCCATAATGTAGAACACTAAGCATAATAACCCGACCCTTCTAGCAATGGTTACCATATCTAGCCTAGTAACCCGCTCCCTTTAGCCATAATGTATAAAACTAAGCATAATTACCTGACCCCTTACCTACACGATCCTCCTTGCCATTCCTTTCAGATCAACCATAGTAACACCACTTGCTTATGCCTTAAGTATAACTTAAAGCATAAACATTGCATCCAAGAAACATAATCAACAACACCAAGATTAGCAACAGAACTCTTCCAGCATGATGGATAACCTCACCTGTTAGTACCCGCACCTCCTAGCCCATTACATAGTATGAAGGAGAATTACAGCATGATGGTAAAAATTGAAAACTTTCCAGGATCACCCATTGAAGATATTTACTCTCAAACTAGATCGGACATTGGTGTGTAAGAATTATGCAAACGATTTTAATATTTAATCTTGTGAAAAACATTGCAGGGTAGACCTTTTTGTTTGATAACACTCTTTAAACTGGACAAGGAAGCAGCAAAATGAAAAAAAGAATGCAGTCCTGGCAAGCTTGCGATAAGAACATTTTTAGTGTAAGTGTCTGTGCCAACTTAATGGCACCTTCAAAAGATTCGTTTTCTAGCATATTTTAGTTGAAAATACAGCAGCCTTCTATAGAAAAATTATCGGGACTGTGGGTAAGTCCTGTAAAGTAAAAATGTCCTGCTAAGTTGGTGTGTATCACTAGTACCATCCCGCAAAACTATCGGATATAAGAACAAACATACTCAAGGTCGGCAGCAGCTTTGGAGAGTGTGTTTTAGCCCATTTCAAGCAAAAAGCTATGTCCACCCATGCATTTGGTTGCCAATAAACATCTACGTTCCTGTCATATGCAACAAATTCATCTTGACTAATTCTCTTTCCAGCTCCTTGGAAAATCAAGGCAGGCTCCACCATTCCAAAAGGACTAAAACACATTTGAAGAAGAGTGAATTAAACTTCTTTGACATTAAACTTATAATTCATAAAAACAAGATCATATCCAATTTGTACAAAAAATCAACTGACAGCCATCAGTATATTAGGTCCCGTTTACACGAGACCTGTTCACTTTTGATCCCTATCAAAAGTGATACGGATAGGTTGTGTTTACAAGGAGCCGCACTACTTTTGTAATTCATGACTTTCCATCTACACAAGTGCAGATTCGCATGAAATAGAGGTGAAAAAAATGAAATGAGGCTGAGAATCCAAGCAAGAATATGCACACAGCGTGACAGCGCATTTATACCTGAAAATGCAGGCCAAAACAAAATCAGCATATCTTGTCAACACTGACCAACAGGACTAGGTCTATATATTGGTTGAAATAAAATTAAGTAATTTCATCATTGAATGGCAGAAACCAGTACCAGCAGAAGCAAAGACATCGAATCGCTAGCATCGAATCCAGCAAAGAAAAACATGCTCCAACAATGGACATGTTTGGCGAGAATTTTAAAGACCTCACGAATGTGATATGCACTGGATTTGGAATGTTGCAACAGGTACTTTCAAATGTAAACAGCAACCCTCCTCAAAACATGTTTATTCAACATGCACCAGAATAGCTGGAGATAAAAATACCAACAATCACAATCATGTGAATATCAAGGACCCCTTAGCCTCTTCTGAGACAAGAAGATCTCAACAGCAAAAAATATTTAGGCAAGATATTATGTATAAAAAATAGTTTCAACTTCAATATTACTACTAGAATACTAGTGGCATATTTTAGTCCAAAAAATTCACAAAAATGTTTCTTATTCTTTTGGCTCCAGCAAAGATAATGGAATAAAAACTGGATAGAACAGCTGGCAAAGATCAAAGAATGATTCATTTTGACAAAGCCACGTTATAGTAATGGCGTAGTTTTGCATTACTACATCTTATTTTTGCCAGATTGTGAGGGATGCCAGGGGCAAACTGTTGTATAGTTGATTGCCCGACATGTTCAGATAACAAACAGTATCCACAAATAAGTTCTTCGAGTACCGAGGAGCAAGAGTAGTGCAAAGAGCGAGTCAGTTAATAAATGGAGGTCCAAGCTGCTTCACCTCATCAGCAGAGCAGATCAAAGTTTTAACTGAGAGAGAGCCTTCATATGTTCCCTACATTTCACTGAAGAATGCATCAGAACAGGTAACTTAACAAAATTTTACCTGAATACTGCTTTCCTACTAATTATTAATTATGAGACAAGTTTTTCTCTCTTAGTTTTTTAGTCAGATTTTAATTTTACCATAAAATTTAGGCCATATCAGTATTACAGGCTGTGTGAGTAGAATGAGTACAGCTGAAAACAGCTTTGAAACTGAAAACAGCAAGTTCACAGGCTTTGAAATGCTGCTTGAAAGTAGTATCTAGTTGGGTCTGAGTTACTTTTTGGATATTTATTTATTTTAGGCTGTTATTGTTAAATAAAATGGTGCAGTATAGCCCTAGGCCTCAGGCCTAGGTATAAGTTTTTTTTTTTGAAAAAGTGGTTTTGTACACCAACCAACCTTGGGAAATAATTTCTCGGATTCTATTGTAAAAAAAGCCTATTGTTTTAAACAATAGAACATTTTTGAACATTATTTCTCGAAAAAATTAATTCCCTTGAGGTATCTAGTATCACCCAAATCTACTTTTCAGGGCAGAAACTTTTGCATGCAGAAAGCTTCATGATTTTCGCATTTCTTTTAACAATAGAAACAATAGAACATTTAAGAAACTTGTATGAGACAAGTTTCTTCTCAAAGAAAGAAAATTTGTAGCTGTAACAATTGATTTAATTTAATTAAGACCCAATTTAAAGCCAAGAAAATTTTCAAAATCTATTAAAATGCGGAGCAGGCAAAAGCACCCCCTGAGCATGTCCTTGCTTCTTCTTTGGATGGAATAGGAACATAATATCTATTTACTTTTCTAGGAAAGGAAGGCAGAAGAAATCTAGAAAATTTCTTGCCAACAAAATTTCTTCCAAAGAAAAGTGTCGAAACTGTGAAACCAACCCCCAGGAGACAGCTGGCAAGGAAAATTTCAACCAAAGTTCCTGAACTGTATGGTTACCAATTTTTGCACGACCTTAAAAATAGTTTGTGTAAAATAATGGAACAGTTTACTTAGCGAAGAGGACAGGTTCATATTAGGCTTCACCAGTAAATATTACAAGCCAAAGCAGACATTTTCAATTTTATAAGAATGCTACCTCAAACCCTACTAGTAAAAGTTTCTTAAATTTCTGCCCAAAAACCCGCTGGTCAGTTTCTCTGAAGCATTGCATGATTTATAGAAAAAACGTTAGGCTTTCTGTCAAATTTATGCCAGTACTCTTTTTATAAGAACCAGTAATATTCTCTAATATTCTGACTCAGTGCTCTTATTTTTTCTATTGTTCTAAACAATAGGTTGTTTACTCTATTATTGTCCATTAGAAAACAAGCCTCAGTGTTCTGAGAAAGAAAAAGAGTGTATAGTGAGATTTGAGGCAAAAACATCCTATTGTTTTTTTAACAATAGAAAGCAATAGAAAATTTAAGAAAACTTTTACTAGTAGGGCATGTCGCGAACCGCAAAGGACTATGGACTTGTTTATTTTTCTATTGTTATGTTAATCAAGTAAAAACGTGGTTGAATTTTTGTAGTTGAAGTTTTGAGTTGTGAAAAATGGTGAGAGAAAATTAGAAATCGAAATTATCCTTTTTGTTGTCGTTTACCTGAACCGTATCTTTACGACAAAGTGGCACCCCAGATGAAAGATCTGTAGTTTCTGTATTATCAAGTTTGTTTATCAAGAAATTCAACCAAAGAATGGGGTCGGAGACTGAGAGTATCGAGAACCTAAGGAAGAAAATTCAGGGAAAAACCCGTTTCCTGAATTTCATCACAGATGAAACCAAAGAAATCTTAGAATCCAAGGTGTTAAAATCAATTGAAAGACAACTGAGAGTTTATTAATCAAGATCAGAAGAAATGCACGAGTTGAAAACAAAACTCCAAGAGCTGAAATTAGAGGAAGGTGAAGATCCCAAGGAGATACGTGCTGGAAGTAAACAAATAGAAGAGGGGAGAAGAAGAAGAAATGATGCTCTCAGCAAAACAACGACAGATTGAGGAGGAAATCAAACTAGAACAAGCTAGATACGAGCAGAAATTCAACTTTGAAAGGAAGTTAGAACTAAAATCCCTAAAGCTAAGCGAACAGCAATCATCATCATCATCAAAGGTAAAGCTACCTAAATTAGTAATCAGTAAATTACAAGGCGCACATTTAGACTTATGGAGTCATGTGGACCTCGGACAATAATTCATTTTGGTTTCCACTGTGCGATGCAAAGGACTCGTATCCGTGAGGACAAAATTTTCGTTTCCAAGCATGAATCTGTGGCAAACAACAAGTATCCATGAGGCGCGACACGTATCCGTGAGGCGCAACACGAATCCGTGAGGCGCAATACATATCCACAAGGCGCAACACGTATCCGTGAGGCGCAACACGTATCCATGGCACCATTTCTGCATCCATGACATGAAATTTGAGTTGATTGCAAAACAAGACCGGAAGTACCCAAGCCAAAAGTGCTATTTGCAGTTCTTTGTTGACCATGGCGGAAAATACAGCTCCACAAGACGAAATTGCAAGAATTTTACGAGATGCTCTTTCGAGAGTTGAAAGAGTTTCCTCATCTACATCAAATCTATCGCGGCAAAATATAGTGGCACCATCTAGACCAAATATTTCTGCAAGAAATTCACCAACAACGGTCAGAACGAGTTCAAGTTTCTTGCAAAGGGCCCAGGACAATTTGAGGTTAGTTAGTGCAATTTTAAAAATGGAATATTAACTTGTGCGAATTAGATAGGCCTATTTAATATGTTTCATCGAGCAGCCTAAAGTGTAACAATCACAAAGGCCTTAAGTTTAGGGCGTTCAGTGATATAATTTAAATCATGTTTTGATGTAAATATTTTTACTATAGGAGCTCCTTTCCAAGTCTTGCTGGAGGTGGAGAGAGATTCTCAACAAATGGAAAGCCCAGTAAAAGACAAAGGAAGAATCCTTTCATACTGGTCACACCTAAAGAAACCTGGACACATGACTTTTGCATGCTGTCATCAAAGCATCAAACACTTACCCCAACAGTAAATGAAACAATGATATTAAAAGAAGCAGGGCTAGGGAAGAAGAAAATAACATTCCCACACAAGAATAATGATCACAACAAAGTTTGTGAAATTCTGGAAAAAGAATTTCCAAAGTTAAAAACACAACAAGGTGCTTTGAGCTACTGAGAGCTGAATCCGGTGGAAATTCCAGGCCTCTAGTTATGCTCAAACCCTCTTCAGAGGGATACAGTGTGCCACACATCAGAGCCTCTGTTGGTCCACACACTCTTGTCTATATCCGTCCGATTCAATCAGATCTGTCAATGGCTAAAATTAAATCTGAGTGTGCAAATAGTCCTCGTGTAGACTGCACCATGTGCAATGAAAGCTTTTTCATATCTGAAATCCGAAAACACAACAAGCAATGTCCAATGGCTACCGACGTGACCCCACTGCATGGTTTTAATGATCCCATTCCCTTGCTGATGATATAATAGATGTAACACAAGGTCCATCTGGAGAAAGTGAAAAAAATGGGCAGAAGATCTGTTAACCATTTTCCCAAATCATGATGACAAAGAGCTGCAGAGTGTTATCCAGAATTCCGATAACTTACATGAAGCAATAAACAGGATATTGGACAAGTCCATTGAAGAAAAATGTTCAGACAACCTATCATCTTTGCTCACAAGTTTCCAGGCTAAGATGGTGGGGCATTGAAACGTGAGCTGTTAGTGCTTTTTATGAATTAGGTAAAATCAAGACTGTTTCAAGGAGATGAAAATTGTCTGCTTCCAGTTAGAGACACCAAACAACATTTGCTATTCAGTATAGCTGGTATTGCAGTAGTCCACTCAATAATCCAGGGTGGACCTTCTGGTTTTCCATTTTTAGCTCCTTGTGTCTATGATGCTATCACAGACGCAGATGAGGACATCTTGCACAGCCATGTTACCAAAGACACGATTCCTAAAACTGCTGCAACAGAATTGCTAATAGAGCTCCTTGAACGTCTTGAAGAATGCAAAACAGAGCATGCCACTCAGTACTTGCTTGAAGGAGATGAGAAGTCAGAAGCATTTTGGGTGCTAATTAATAATTCTCACTGGCCAAAGGAAGAACACATAACTTGCTCAAACAAGATGTCGTTAGCTCAGCATTTAATTTACAACGAAGTCATTGGGTCTCGATTAGCTGAAGTGAAAGAGTTTCATAAGGGCTTAGATGTTCTTGGGTTTGGGCAGTTGTTGAAAGAAAATGTGAGGAAAATGCAAACTTTGTTTGTGCATTCAGATATGGAAAAGTTCACTTCACAAGATTTTGTGTCACTACTAAAAGAAATTCCTGAGCCACAAGAATTTGAAAAGAAACAGGCATACACATGGTGGTTTGAATATATACAAAATGCAGATGCACCTGACAGAAACTTTCCTGGTGGATCTCGGTTGGCAGCTCTATATTCCTTTGTTTCAGGAATGAAAAGACCTGCAGTATGTCCAACTGTTAAAAAGATTATGGTCCAATTCTTGCCAGATGATGATTCATTCCTGTACCCTACCTCCTCAGCCTGTCTGAAAATTATTAATCTTCCTACAGTTCATAGCACAAAACTAAAGTTCTTTGAAGCAATGGACACTGCTTTGAAACTTGAAAGTGAAGGTTTTTCAGCACCATGAGAACATGTTATTACGTTTTACCTGATACCCATGATTTGACTCTTCAAAAAATGTTACCTATTTTGATATGCTATAAAATAAGATAGAACATATGAGCACCAAATGAAATATATATATATATGATATGCTGTTCCCTGTTAAATTTCAAGATTTAGTTTACGAGAGTTTTGTTTTGTTACACTTCAAGATTTAGTTTACGAGAGTTTTGTTTTGTTTCTAATGCAGCAAAATCTCTTCTCGTTTTCTTGTGTTAATGTTCTCTTATCTACACCTGTTCCTGCAAGAGAAGCTCCACAAAACTAACACATTCCAGGTAAACATTAAGTCCGTAACTATCACTTGCTCTACATGGAATTATTTGTTGCTTCAATAAGTTGAAATTGTCAGGTGTAAGAGGATTAAAGATTCTTGGAACCACAATTCCGCTTTCATCTGTGTTGGGGAGATGACCATCCCAATCAATACCATATGTTCCATCATATTGTGGATCAATGTCAGCTGGTGTATATCTCAGCTGACCTTGTAACCAAAGCATTCTTGGACTCATGTTGTGCTCGGTGCGAAGTCGATGGAAGTCCCAGCCATGACGAAACAAGTCAAGATGCATGTTGATTCGCGGAACAAACACATATTGCAGACAAAATAGGTATAACTCATTTGTTAAATCGAGTAATCTATTTTCCTCTAAATGCGAGAAAAGGTAATAGAAAATGAAGATGCATCCTTGAAAAACGTCTCTCCACAATCTTTCTATTCTTTGATTGTGACAGCTTTTACCAGCAATAAAGCTGCCACGATCAGGTCCACGATTTGGGTGACTGAACATATACCTAGCTACATCAGTATTTTCTGCTCCCTGGTCGCCCCTCACTCTCGACGGCAGGCCAAAATTTGAAACAGCTTCCAAGAACAATTCAAGTACTGTGCTTGCCTTGTTGTTTGTACTGCATTTTAAAAACATAATTCGAAGGGAATAGCCATCTATGCAGCCATGGATCACGAAGTTCCATCTAATCAGTTTGTGATTGCCATCCATATGCCATAATGCAAGGGGTCCAGCAACTGAATAATGTCTTCTGTTCACTACATTTAACTGAATGGATCTGAGAATCATTCCTGTTGAATCAACTCTCCACATTGAATGACGCACTCTCTCCCACTGAATCGTTAACCCATCTGCTTCAAGATAGCCTTTCATTGATGAATTCCACAATTAGGAAAATTGCTAAAAACCTCTGTTATTTTGGCATCCAAATCGTCATCTGACAATTCTGAGTGCTTTTTTCGAATAATACCACAACGCCTGACAAGTCTAGTTACAGTTTTTGCACTAACACCAAGAATATCTGCGATCTGTTTATATGTGAATCCATTATCGATAAACAACTGCAAAGTTTCCTGCGGTATTAGAAAACACGGACGACCAGGGCGTCCAGTATTCTGGGTGTCAATGAACATACGTTGATCATGCGTTGATATTTGTGACTTGAGCAAATTTCGAGCTTGAAGAAAACAAGAGAGCAAATCATCAGAACAAAGGTCTGGCCACACATCTTGTGTTTGACAAATCAAGTGAATAAGTCGTTCCAATCGATACATCAAATAATCCACATTTTCTTCATTTAGATTAACCATATTGTTAAGTATTGAAGAAGTTGCATCTTTCAAATACGAAACGAAATTATCTCTCTGAGAGACAAATGGACTTCTTCCGGGCATAATTGATCATGATAAAAAAAATAAAGTGTTCTTGGCGCGTTCTTGTACCTGTACGCTCTTGTTTCTTGAATCCTTTCCGGCTCGGATACGCGTTTCACCGTCACGCATACGTAATGCACGTCTCGGATATATGTTGCGCCTCACGGATACGTGTTGCGTCTCACGGATACGTGTTGCGCCTCACGGATATATGTCGCACCTCATGGATACTTGTTGCTTGCCACAGATTCATGCTTGTTTCGCCTCACGGATACGAGTTTCACCTCCGTGGAAACGAAAATGAATATTGTCTATTTACTGTGAAGGAGATGATCCAGCTGACATGACTCCATAGAAAAACAGGATGTTTAAAGTGCAAAACAGGCATCACACATCTATTTGTGAAGAAAAACCCGAATTAGCACTACTTGCCTCTGAAGAGCAAGGGGTCATTTACCCTGTGGTAATTGTAAAGGTCAATGGGATCAAATGCAGAGCTCTCTTAGACACTGGAGCAGGAAGCTCTTATATATCAGCCTTTTTAGTTAATCTCTTAGGAAAGAAACCAACAACAAGAGAGTATAGGCAGATAGACATGATGATGACAACCACAACTAAGAAAATAGAAGTCTACCATGTGAAGGTGATGAATCTGAAAGGAGATTTCAAATTGAATGTAGATGTAAGCAAAGTTGACAGATATGTTTTGTTGTCATTGAAAAATCCAAGATACACAGAAATTCTTCACAACTATCCTCATTTGCAAGGAGTTATCATGGATGATGTTGATCAAAAGCCAGAACTGCCTGTTCATCTCATCATAGGAGCACCAGAGTATGCCAGAATCAAAACAGATACTAAGGCAAAAGTTGGCAAACCAGGAGAACCAGTAGGTGAACTAACAAGGTATGGATGGACTCTGATTTCCCCAGGATGAGAAATTGATACCAGCAACATGTTTTATGCAAGAACATCTGAAACAGTATACAGAGATTTCAAAGATCAACTTCAACAAGATCCTTCAGGTTTCTATGAAACAGGGCTTTTATGGAAAGCAAATTGCCCTCCTCTGGAAGATAACAAATCTGGTAGCTTAGCTAGACTAAGCAAGCTTATGCAAAGGTTGAAAAAGGAACCAGAACTCTTTGCTGAATATGAAGCAATAATGAAAGACCAAGAAGAGAAAGGGATTATAGAAGAAGCAAAAGAAGAACCAAAAGGCAAAAGTTTCTATCTCCCTCACAAACCTGTTGTGCGTAAGACAGCTGAAAGCACCAAAGTTAGAATCGTGTATGATGCTTCAGCAAGAGCTAATAGCATGTCAGCATCATTAAACGAGTGTCTTGAAACGGGACCGGCCCTACAGAATCTCATATTTGATGTGCTGGTAAGAAACAGAGCAAGGCCAGTAATATTAGCAGGTGATATTAAGGAAGCTTTCCTGCAAATTCGAATCAGGCAAGAGGATAGAGATGTACTTCGCTTTCACTGGGTGAGCAAAGAAGACCAACAAAGATCAAAGTCTACCGTTTCACTAGGGCATTGTTTGGATTGAACCAATCACCATTCATCTTAGGTGGAACTTTAGAAACTCATCTCAGTAACATGGAACAGGAGTACCCAGAGGAAGTCAAAGAAATCAGAAGAAGTATCTATGTTGATGATATAATTCTGTCAGGGAATACTGTGGCCGAAATGCAAGAGCTCAAGAACAAAACCATTAAGATTTTCAATGCAGCTGGATTTGAACTACAAAAATGGCATGCTAATTTCCCTGAACTGGAGGGTCATCAAACTGCAGAATTCAACACACATGCTTATGAGCAGAGCTTCGCCAAGCAACAATTTGGAGTTAGAGCAGAGGAAACCAAGCTGTTGGGTCTATCTTGGAAGAAATCAGTGGACACTATCGGTATCGTTTTCCCAGCGAAACCAGAAACTATAACGAAAAGAACAGTTTTGCAGAACCTTGCTTCTATTTACGATCCATTGGGAATTGTTTCTCCTATTACATTATCAGGCAAATCAATCTACAGAGACATCTGTGAAAACAAGTTTGCATGGGACCAACCACAAATGGATCAGCTGTTAAAAAGATGGAATAGCTGGTCAAAGGCATTACCAGAACGAATCGAAATTCCGAGAAGCCTATCAAGTTTAGTGAGAGCATTGAAGGATAGATCTTCACGCTTTTGGTGATGCAAGTAGCATTGGAACATGTGCTGCAGTTTATGCAGTGACCTATCAACCTTCAGGCATTAATCAAGGACTCCTGAATTCTAAATCAAGACTTGCAAAACAAGGACTGACATTACCACGATTGGAGCTCGTCTCTCGTCACATGGCTGCTAATTTACTTGCCAACGTTAAGGAGAGTCTTGTGGGACTTCCCGTTAGGAGATGCTATGGGTGGCTTGATAGCATGGTGGCATTGTATTGGATCAAGGGACATGGCAACTATAAACAGTTTGTTAACAACAGGGTCAGGCAGATACAAGAAAAGAGCTTTATAGAATGGAATCACGTCAGTACAGTGGATAACCCAGCAGACATCGGTAGTAGAGGCTGCCTTGGCAGCAG
The DNA here is from genome assembly GCA_014526335.1 of Chrysaora quinquecirrha. NCBI lineage: Eukaryota > Metazoa > Cnidaria > Scyphozoa > Semaeostomeae > Pelagiidae > Chrysaora > Chrysaora quinquecirrha. The sequence goes on along the minus strand of JACTAT010000347.1, from coordinate 1,883 downwards.
AATACTCCAGAAATGGTTCAAAGGACCGGATTGGCTGTCAGATCAAAGCCAATGGCCACCAAAGATACACACAACACCTAATGATGAAACAGAAGTAGAAGCTAAACTTTTGACTAAAGAGATTCTCAGATCTGCACACCAAGAGACAATACACACGTTGTAGCTCTTCTTTGTAGAAACGATCAACTATCTTTTCACCTTGTAGATCTTCAATTTCATACATTACTGGATATCTTTCTTTAAAGACTTTACTGATCTTAAATATTTCTTCAGTATAATTTTGCAAGTAACCTTTCTTAAACATTCTCTTTTTCAAACTCAATCTTACATAATCTCCAGTTTTGAAAAGCTTTTTATTTTTTCTAGTTTCTTTTTTAAACAGTCTTTTTCGAACAGTGTCGACATTGTCTTGGTTGACTTCAGAAGGTCTCATACCAATACATCTGTGATATGTATTATTGTATGAGTTGACAAAATCTTGTTAATTATCAATGTATCTCAACGTATTTCGTGCTGTAAAGTATCTATACATTCGTCCTTTTAATGATCTGTTAAATCGTTCAACAATTGCTGCCTTTACTTCATTATTTGCAGTGTAAAACCCAATATTGTTTTCTCCAACAAAGCTTGGAATTCTTTGTTTATAAATTCGCTGCCTTTGTCGGATCGTACCTTTTTAGGTTTTCTTTCGGATAAAATTTCTTTAAACGGATTGACAATTTCTTTTGCAGTTTTTCTTTTTAGAGGCTTTACCCACGCATACTTGCTAAAAGTATCAATATAGCATAAGAGGAATGAAATGTTGTTGTTTTCTTTTTTCAAATCCGTCATATCAACAAGATCACATTCCCACAAATAATCGATGTTATTGGTTAGTATCCGCTCCCGTTTAAAGTTCTTCCTACTTGGTTTGTGTAGCGAATAGGCAAGACTAGTTTTACTCCATTCTTCAACATCTTTCCTTTTCAAATTAGGAATTACTTTTTTGAATTCTCTATATGCTTTATCCAAGCCCCCGAGAGAACCCGGAACAGAAGGATCAGAATATAACTTTTCTAAACTCATAATAAATCAATTAACAGTTCTAACAATTTAACATTTGTAGACTTTCTTCTTCGTCACTTGCTTTTCTTGCACTTTCTTCCTTTATTTATGATCTTTTTCGGCTTTTTCTTCACTGGTTCATGGTCAGATTTGCTTGGCTCCATGACTATCTTTTCAAAAGAATCCATTTTTACTGTCTTATAGAATTGTTGATCTCTATTTATAACCTTTTCTAGACTTGTACACCACTAAAGGAGCTTCTTTAGGGAAAATATTAGTGCAAAATCTCATATCTTCTGCAATCGATTGTGTGAAATCACAAAGTAAGTAGCCGTAAATTCCTGCCGTGGCATCATTGTAAATGTCAAGGAATGTTTTTGGAGATGAGGGCATAATTTGTCGTGCAAGAAATCTAATTTGACTTCTATCTCAAGGATTCTTGAAAAGAACTTGATACTGAGTATTGAGAGCTAAATTTCTCATTTCTGTTCCTCTTGGAAAAGGGTTTTGCATTATAAAAATTACATTGATGTTTAGATGAGATCCTCCTTTTGTGAACAATCTCCCAAATCTTTAAAGTTGGCAATTTCATGCATTAAATCATCGACAACAATAGCTAATCTTTTGTCCGATCTTTCGATTTCTTCGTACAAGTTTTCAGGTAGCTCAGTAATAAATCTACAATTCCCGTTAAAACTTTTTTTAACGCGCTCAAACAATTCCGATTGATTTTTCCCTGAGATCCACATAAGATTGGGATATTGTCTGCCATGATCAATTATATTGTTATAATTTTTCAACAGATTTTCTACCCAAGTCGTTTTACCGCTTCCACTTAC
>JACTAT010000346.1:223607-267768 GCA_014526335.1 Chrysaora quinquecirrha | reverse complement strand
AAAGGTCAGCAACAAACAAAGTACATCAGAGTGCTTATACTACCTTAACTGCATGATCCCAGCCAGCAGTAAGAAGTATATCTTTGTCTTCAGGATGAAATTGCAATGCGAGTATTTTTCTACAATGCCCTGATTCTGCTGAAGTGACTTCATCACTAAAAAGGAAAATGAAATGAAAGAATATATCACCAAGATCAAGATCAACTCATATCGTATACATCGAGTAGTGCAGCTGCAGTTATCTATTTCCCCCACGGATCATACAGGCCCATACACGTGTTTTTAAAAGGAACTTCTGGTCTGGGTTGAGGCAGGAGTTCCTTAATTTTTCTGTCAATATGGCTGAAAGTTCCTTATACTGTTTCTTGTCATGATATATTTTTGAATACTAATTTTAACAGCAAAAGTGTTCAAGCTTATTTCGTTTACTAATTTTACACGCTTTTTTTTTATAAGGAAGCTACCTAAAGGCCTAGTTCTTAAAGTTCCTTATTTTTGCATCTCTTTTGAGGCAATCGTAGTTCAAAAAGTTCCTTAATAGTTCCTTAATTTTAACTGCACATACAGTGGTCTTAACAATAAAAGAGAGACACTTGCATGTGAGCAAAGCTCGAGACTACTCATGGAAACATTTGATACATGCTTAACGTACAATTTATGTGATTTTCGACTGCAAATGAATGGAACCGGCTTTCTACAGTAATTCTTGATTATTTGCAGTGATAAAACTATTCAACAATAAAAAGTTCTTTAGTTATTTTCTCTCTAGTAGTATAAGTTCTTTAAATTTTCGGGCCTTCTACATGTAGGTTCCTTATAAAAAAAAGCGTGTAAATATAAATGGAGTCTTTTAGGGAAGTAGGAAGTTAAATATGTTTCTATTCGGTTGTTAAGGTGTATAACCCGTCTTGCTCTTGAAAAAGTTATTTTAAGTTTTTCATCCGAGTCTTGGAAGTTCCATAAATTCCTTTAGTTTTTGGGAATTTTCAGCCTCAGTTTCGTAAAAAAGCTGCTCCTTATGCATCATAAAATAGTGTGGCGAAACCCGAGGAGTGAATCACTTGTACGCTTTCAAGACGTTTCGCCCAACTTCCAATTCGCCCAACTTCCTTTTCACCCAGCCCGCGAAGACGTTTCGCCCAACCCGTCTTGGTTGTTTTGCCCAACCTAAAATGACACAGACAACTTCTTTCGTGTAGTTTGTCAATTATTTGATTGATAACAATGGGGGCGCTGCCCCCAAACCCCCGATTTTGACACTGGTGACTGTTTTAGTGAAAATAATAATGATAAATAGCAAGTATTTTAGTTGGGCGAAACGACCAAGAATGTTGGGCGAAAAGTCCAGATTGGGCAAAAAGGAAGTTGGGCGAAACGGAGGTTGGGCGAATCTACATGGAAACGTACGAGATGTTGGTATTGATAGATCTCTTTCTATTTTTTGTGAAATTAAATGGGATTTGTTGAGATATACAAAGATGTATATGTGGCTTCTTCAATCATTCTAGATGGTTCGAAACTTGCCTTTACAAGTATTTATTTTGCTTAAGCAGCTATTTTAAAAGATTTGAACTGGTCTTGAAGACTTAAATTTAACTTCAGAAATAAAGATCATGTTTTAAAGAGCACACGAACTTTTCTTTGAATTATTTTCCATCATAGACTTATTCACATGCAAAGTAGCTAAAACACAAGGTTTTAAAGAGATTAAACTATAGGATTCATAAGATTCAAAGATTTGTAGGATTTATGAAGATTTCTCGTCAAGTTGTAGATTCATTAAGCCATATATCCATAGCTAAAACCTACACTATGAAAGAATAGAATCTTACCTTTCTACTTCAAGTAGATCAACCCCATTATATCTTCTCTTTAATTTCAATGTTTCACTGTCGTAAAGTCGAACATCTTTATCCTACAAAAAAGAACAACAACGTTCTATTTCCTTCACGTTTTTTCTTAATTATACTCTACTTTGAATAGTTTTTAAAGCCAACTTTCTAGACTGTGTAAGACTAATTATCATAAAAAAGAAAGTAGTTGCAAGCTAGTTGCCAGAGCCCTTACTCTTAGGTGCCTAATTGTTGGCTGTCCACCCGCTAATACATGTTTTGAAAAACTCCCCACCCTCTCGCTCTTGAACCCCTGCTTATTAAAATTTTTATAAATTTTGGTGTCATTTTTTTTACTGCTTATTTCACTAAGACTTTCCTTGTATGAAATTTCACATGCATGTACACTCTTAGAACAATGGATTGCCTTAGCTCATAAGTACTATAGGACCCGTCGCACTGCATTTCAGCATTTTTCTGACAAAGTTTGCTAAACAAATTCCGACCCCTGACCCCCTTTTATTTGATCCCTCCGCCAATTAGGTCCTGGCTTAAGTTCCAGCCTTCCCGCCTATTCCAGCCTCCCCAGCAGTTAGGTACCTAAGAATACGTGGACAGGCCAGTTGCAATAAATTAGTTCCGAAAAATCGCCGACTAGCAGTCGGCAACGAATTCTGCGCGTAGTGTCTACATAAACCTGGCTTAAGGCGAAATTAAATTCGTTTTACGACTCAAACATTAGTCAAGGTTTAAGTTAATAAAGGCTAAGGAAATTAACTGATATATACCTTCCCGGCAGTAGCAAATGAAATTCCATCACTTGTAAAATCTAAAGCATTTATTTGATTTCCAGGTTCATCTATACTCTCTGTATGTACTAATGTATCCATATCCCATACGGATATTGAGGAATCTGCACCTTTGAAAGTAGAACAATTTCAATCGTAAATTCATATGCAACTTTCAGTTAAATCCACAATTAAAAGAGAACTACACGTTTTTATAAGAACAACCTTTAAAAGAAACACCATGATCAGATTGAAGGGTACGGTACATAGAATGGCCCCGGGGGGGCACTTTGCATAAGTTGGATAGTGGGGACGTGCCGCCCAGAAACGGTATCGATTTTCACAATTTTGGTATAAGGAACGGTATCGATTTATGTTGTATTGTACAACAAAGCATACTGATCTTAGTCCCGAAATGCTTTATATGGGGATCAGCTGATGAGTCAGTACGAGGCTACACATCTAAAACATAAAGTAAATATATCCAAAAAATGAGTGAAATATATTGCACAAGAATAGATACAGAATATATAACACTTTAATATGGCAAGGGTGTGCAGGCCTGGCCATGTTTTGCGGCGCATAGCGGGGGTTGTTACTAAGCCATTTTTTCTTCATTATGATGCATCTGCATTACTTTATTATTATTTAAACATAAAAATGCTGTATTGTTATCTCTGTGAATTCTTTCGTTTTTCTTTCGTTCGTTTCTTCTTCATTACTGTACCTTCAAATATTCTACAATTGCATTAGGAAAACCAGACAAAATGTTAGGATAATCAGTGAGACAAATGTCCCATACTTGCAGTAAATAGCAGATTTTTTGCAGTTGTTGGGTAAAATCGAAGGGCTGTCAATGGCAATCCAATGAATGATCCAGGAAGAAGTTTACGGATTCTGTCCAGCTTTTCAAGAGAAAACAACTAGAAAAGACAGGCATTAGTTAGAAGCAGTCAAATGGTATTCTCATACAATGACTGGTGGAAGGATGTGCAATCCCCCTTCCCAAAGTTGAGGAGAATAAGGAACTTTGTTCTTTGTTCAAAATAAAGACAGAAAACCATACTTTTTCAGTTTTGGTGAACAATTTTACATCAGATTTGGGCAATAATCAAAAGCAGTCCCTTACTGCCCCCTTACTGCCCCTTGGCTATTGAAACTACCCCTGTGCCAACTTGTGCCAGCTATTTCTTGCCAGCTAGGAACTTTTCACCAGACAGCTCATGCAGATGGAGCACCAGCCGGCAAAATGAGGGTTGGACTAGTGAGCAAATCAAGCAATGATGGGGGACTGGAGGCTTGCCCCCAGAAAGATTTTAAGGGACCCCTAGGAAGGCAAAAGATGCCATTTAAAGTGCTGGGAACAATAATTCTTTGTAGGAAGATACGAAGGTCAAGTCTCTAAGGATGGAAAATGAGTAAATGGCTCATCACCCCCTCCCACCATTTTCTCATAAAGTTTAGGCAGATTACAGAATCAATCTTTGAGAAAACTGGGATGGAAATGTCTCCCCCAGCCCCTCCCATGGAGTCGCTCTTGAGCTCATGTGGACCAAATTTTCAAAATATGAATTACCTGTATACTACCACTGCCTAATCCAGCAGCTGCTCTATCTCCATTTCTGTTTATCTGAATGCTATAGACACCATTATCATCTCCAAGTTTAAATTGCTGGGCATTTTCTATAACACTTTTTGCTTCTCTAAGAAGATGAAAAATTAGAAATAAGTGTGACAGTCTTCCACACTGTAGATGAGTATGTTACTTGCAGATCTGAGTTTTCAATAGAACAATAGGCTAAGAATAAGATGGAACAAAAGTTACCCTTGTATACCCCAAATCTCAATTAAAACTGCCATACTCTGCAAAGGGGAGGCAGTGCAGGTTACAAATAATATCTAAGGGTACAGCAGACAATCAGACAGAATGCTGACCTGCACTTACAGAATAACTCCATGAGGGGGCTTTAGGATTACACCGGCTGCGGGTTTGGCTGATTTTGCCCTTGGGTTTGGGTTTTTCCAAAACATTGTGCGGGTTTTTGGGTCAAGTGTATTTATTGGTTAATTGGTTTTTACCATTTTTCTAGCTTGGGGATTGGGTATTGTAGTAAAATGTGTGGTTTTCTGGTTTTAAACCTCACAAAGGATATCAATGTGTAAAATTCTTAAAACAGTTGAAACTAGGTCATCTGGATTTTTGGGTTTGTCCCAATTTTCTTCCAGGTTTTTTGGTTTTGATACCCCCCAAAGCCCCCTCCTCCATGTCCAAAATTCTTGTGCCCCCATCCTCCACTGAAGCTGTTTCCCAACGCATGCTGGGATGTCGTTTCTCCAGGACTCTGTCTTAGTCTTTTAATAAGTTTATTTAGAGATCTTGTATTTTTCATCCTGTCTTGATTTGGGTATATTTTCGATTGCTTACAGCCTTGTTAGAGTTAGATCCCTCTGCCTCGGTCTTGGGACGACTGCGGACCTCTCTTTTCTCTTTCTTTCACAACTTTAAGCCCCTCGTCCCTGGCTGCCTGGTGGCGCGGTGCCTGGTATACCCTACACAACTCAGAAGGACTTGGTTCTTACCCCTTTTCCTCAGATTCTGCATCTGCAGATGAAATCCGTCGACCTGCCTCGAGAGCATCTTCCAATCTTTTCTTTGAATTCGCAGACATTTCCAGAAAAATTCAAGAATCTACTTGGACAGCTCAGCTCTCCTCAGCTGCACTTCTGCAAACCACGACCATTTTGTGTAAACAGCTGCAAGTATGCCAGGAATATCATATCCCAAAACAAGGTATTATTTAATTGTTAAATAAGATTCAATAGAAAAAAACCGCCTAATTTCAAGTTCAGGTTCAGGTGGTTTTTGAAGCTGTTGCCTTTGTATCGGCAGCCTCGTTTTTTTTTTTTTTTTATATTATTTGTCCATTTTTTCAATTGTCGATTTTCTCTTTTTCCACATTTTCAATAACATTTCCTTTTTTTCTTCCATTTTATCGTTTTCAAATAAGAACTTTCCCACTACGTGCTCGTTATTTTCTGTCGTAGATGAATATTCTTGGCATCTTTCATTTCTTAAACCTGGGCATTTCAATAAAAAGTGATCTAAATCTTCATTCACATTCATGTCGCAAATATCGCAATGGACTTTTCCATTTATATGTCTGTTTCTTATATTTAGAGGTAATGAGTTAGTTCTTGCTAATAACAGTAGCTTCGAGCTCCATCTGTTATCATAAATTCTTTCCTCCTTTATTTCTTTTTTCCAACATTGGTATATTTTTAAACTTGACTTTGATTCAATTTCTTTCCTCCAGGTCTCGCTATCCCATTTTCTCAATGCTTCTTTTATTTCCTTTTTGCTTAACTTCTCGGTTTCTAAAGCCGTCATATTGATTTCTTCGTGATACTTATTCAGCGTCGATGTCCATTTATTCTTTTTATCTTCTTTCGTTTTCCTCAGGATTTCTTTAAGTAACATATTTTGTCCTGACGCAATATTCTTAACCAACATTATTTTTGATTCAATTATTCTTGTTTTCATCAATGACGCTCCTATTTCACTTCTCATTGCAGAAACTGGCGTGTCTTTTCTTCCACCTAAAATTTTTCTATATACACTATTTTCTATTGTTTGTAATTTCTGAATTTCTGCATTTGTTAAATTGATAACTCCAACTCCATATAATATTGAGGGTAATATTAAACTTTTCCAATATGTCTTACCAATAAGAACTTTGTTACAGCATTTTTCAATTACATTGAACGTCATATTCGCCATTTTTTGTGCTTTTTCAATCATATTTTCTTTTTGTTTCTTAAACATATCTTTTTTGTTGATAATAGTAATTCCTAAATACTTAATGCTGTCCGTCACTTTGATTCCACCAATTTCTTCAGTTGTTTCTTTATCATTAAATATCATCACATTGCTTTTATCTTTATTTATTTCCAGACCAAAGTTTTTGCTTATTTCAATTATTATCCTTGGATTTTCTTCTGCTTCTTGTATCGAATTTGCTAATAATAATCCATCATCTGCGAAGAACAATGAGGTTAACTCTAACTGTCCCATCTTAAAGGCCTTTCCTTTCTTCTCTAACTCTTCTATTATAATATATGTTATAAGTTTGAATAACGTTGTTGAACCAGTACATCCTTGTCATAATTCTTAGATAAATAACGTTACCATGGAGATATCAAAAGGAGGTCACGGGTTCGTGAGATGAGAGCGGAGCGGGAGAATTGGAGAGCAGGGTAACAGAGGAGGGGGGCTTTGGGGTTTTACGGGTTGCGGGTTAGGCCGATTTTGCCCTCGGGTTTTCGGGTTATTCCAAAAAAACGTGCGGGTTTTCGGGTTCAGAATATTTGACGGGCGACGGGTTTTACCATTTTTTAGCTCGGGTTTTCGGGTATTGTTGTAAAAATGTGCGGGTTTTCGGGTTTTTCCCGTCAAATAGAATATATCATTTTGTGAGATTCATAAACAGTTATTGAAGCTATGATAAACGTTAAGACAGTAAAGTTGACTTTTAAGAGCTGGAGGGCCTCGACTATGTAGCTAGTTTATACCATGGATGGCTTGCCTTTTTATCATACAATTCTAAATCAAACTTTTCAACGTTGTACAAAGCTCGCTAGATATCTGCGATTTGGAAAGGCACCATGGCAAATGAAGTTCATCATTACACTGCTGGCATATTATTTCTTGCGTGAGAGAATGGCTCTATCAAGGCAATGGAGTTAATTGAAAATTCTATCTCTTTGAAATTAAACGAAAGAAAAGCGGGTCTAGTCAACATTGTAACAAACCTTGGAATTGATTTGACGGCCACTTTGGCAACTATAAAACTACGAATTCATACTCACATAGAAAAATTTATGAGCCTCTATGTAGCCCTAATTCGGACAGGGATGATAGCTAAAATCTTTTGGGACAAGGATAAAGAGCAACAATCATCCTTTGAAGCAGTGACTTTTGTAGACAACACCGTGTAATACACCCCAAATAAATTGGATGGTGAGTTAGCTTGGTTGATTTTGGAGAAAGATGTATATGGTGTAGGATATCCTTACTAGTTTTGGACCCGATGTGCTCTTTACGAATGAGGAGAGGATTTCGGTATGGTAGACAACGTGGAGAGCTGGAAAAATTCGCAGGTACGGGGGAGGGAAATAATGATGGTCCGGCTGAATTATGTCCATTTAAACAACTCCTGAGGATATGCACGGAATTTGACAGTGTTGTTTATGTATGCGATGCTCAGACTGGCAGCATAGAGCACCCTTCTTTCTTTGACAGTGGCATTGAATTTCTTTACGAGGGATTCTCTCTGCGCACGAAGGGTTCTTAGTATACAGTTGAGTCATTGACCGAAGCACATGATCTGATTAAATTTTGTAGCGATGATCTCCACGAAATGAGCAGGAAATCAGGTCTTCGGAAAATATCAATAGACTACCTAAGTGTGACGTCATCAAAATCTATTTTTAAAATTTCGAAATTTGCTCCTCATTTTGTGAAGGATCGTCAAAAATAATGCTTATTGGTGCAAAAATCAGTTAAATGTGTCAAAAATTGACTGAGATTTGGCCATCCGAAAAAAATACATTTCAATTGGAAATCATTGTAGTTTTGCTTCTGTTCATAATGTTTTGAACAAGGCGCAAAATACAGTGATTTCCTATTGCAATGTATTTCTTCGGATGGCCATATCTCAGCCAGTGTTTGATATATTTGACTGATTTTGGACATTTTATTTAGGCATTATTTTTTATGCTCTTTCAGAAACTAAAGAACAAATCTCGAAGTTCTAAAAATAGACTTTTGTGACGTCATAACTTGGGTACTCTATTGGGTTTTAAATGGGCCTCAGGTCATGTCTCTTCCAAAACGGTTAGCTTTGATATGCGTTGATATTTCGATGTTGGAGAACGCTTGGCCATTTGGTGCAACAATGAAGAAAAGTACCAAACATTTGACTTACTGGGCAGCGACATCTTGAGTTATTACCGATGGTTTCCCTGAATTTGAATTTCGAAGGAGATGATAACGAAAGTGGATCTAAAGGTTGCACGGAGAGAATGATAGATGATGGACTAATGAAACGGCAAACGAAATCGATAGTTTGATGCGAACAATGACGTTATTTTTCGCTTTTGTTGCGAGTCTCGAAAATCCTGTGCTAGGTTTTATATTAGGCATTTGCATTTGTTGTTGGTAAATAAATGAAGCTAGTGAAGCAAAATAAGTAAAAAACGATTATACCAACCGTTTGGCAATGACTTATTATAGTACCCCAATGCAGTTTTTGTGATTTTTGATTTTCTGTCTGCGGGTTTCCGGGTTTTGCCAAAATTTTGTCCGGGTTTTCGGGTTTTTCCAAAATTTTGTCCGGGTTTTCGGGTTTTGATACCCCCCAAAGCCCCCCTCACAGAGGGGTCCGTCGTCGGTAAATAGGAGATGGTGACATTGGCTCCGTGATCAAACCAATGAAGTTTGCGTCTTTTATTTTGATGATTTATACCGGTCCTGCGCTGCAAGATCTTCAGCGCGCTTTATTGCATCCAAGGAATCCGAAACAATTTTTTCGTCAACATTTCCTGAGCTCCTGCAGCTTTTTCTCGTCGTTTTCCAAGATGGTCCGGTCCAGCTCTCAACCTCTCACACCCGAAAGCTTATACCAGACCACGGAAATCCCTTGAAAATCCTTTTGTTTTAATACAAATCTCATACGCTTTTTCGCAGGGTGACATGTCCCACGCATACTTGCGCATCTTCATCTATACAAGCATAGGCATAGTTAATTCTAGTTTGGATCTCTTTTTCCTATCTTTCCATCTGATAATGTAATTGAGAACCGAGAACTTTGTAGGAATCAACTTGTTCGAAGTTTTAAATCTACCTTTCCCGAACGCCTACCCCACCGTTTTCGTCTCCACAACATATTTTGGCAATGAATGCCTGTACTGCTATATACCTGTGTACCTATCACCTATGTTTATAGTATGCTATATCCTTCTTGAAATTTTTCGCAGAGAAAACAAAGTGAGAAACATTTCATTGTGCATATATGATCCATTCATTAATTGTAAAAACAACAAATTAATCATAAAACTACCTTCTATTGCAGCTAGTGTATTTTACAACATATAGCAAATCATTTTCACACACAAAACAACAAAAAAATTTACAGCTTCGGGTCGGCCCTGAGGCAATGTCATTACCCCCGTATCTTTTTCAAAAACATGTTTAACCCCTTTTGCCAGCGTATTTGATTTACTGATCATGTCAGTGTTATCCAAATTTTCAAATTTAGTAGAAAAAGGTAGATAGAACACAAAATATGTGAAAACATTAGCCTTGGGGGCCTAACATGCATTTTCGTTTGGGTATTGAGTGCGTTTTTTATAGATACTACCTTTTTGTGCGCGGTACCAGGGTTTATAGGGTCTATATCGATTTGACGGTCGAGATCCGAAGAAATTTGATTGGGGGTCTTGGAAAGACGTTGGAAAATTGGACCTGATTCAATGGATATTGTATCTCACAAGCAAAGGGGGGCAGGGTCATGTGGCCAGTTATCCTAAGCGTCCCCTTTTGTTAAGAGCCCTATGCCCTTGCAAGTCAGAATTACGCTTTTTGTAATAGCTTCGACATCTTTCAGATCACCTAAGCGATTTAGAAATCCAGATTGATTTATCTATGCCAAGCATTTAATTTATTCGATACCAAACCCTTCAGAGTTCGAAATTGCGATAGTCAGTTTTTTATTGAGAGTTTTCTTGCTTCTATATGGAGGTAGAATCAGTTGATTGAAACACGTGTGCGCCATGGGTAGCCTATGGGAGAAAAAAGTTTCGGTTAGATAGGAAGAGAAAAATAGAAATAGAATGAAGGAAAGGAACACATTTGTTTTCAAGCATAAATTATTGAAAATAAAAAGCTGCAGCTATTTCCAATTCAATGGGTTAAACAACCTGGGAATGTGTTGAATAATTTTAGGCGTTGATCTTCCCTAGTACATGTAAAGAGTAGTGTCTACTCCAATATTTTGCCTTGCTTACTCTGCCTAGTTCAACAAATTAATATAATTCAACCTTCTTTTCAGCACTCGTGATACTTTCCTTCTCTATTTCAAATCCTGACTCTATAACTGTTTTCACCCACACCAATTCTCCTGAACTTCAAGTCCTATTTGAGTCTTTGGAACTCCGATTTTCGACGATTTTTATCTGCTTTACAGGAATTTCAAATACACTTTTTTAACTTTTCTATACTGACTAATATTTAATCATATGTTCTATTCATTCTCATTTTTATTTGCCATACGCGGGACAAACGTTTATAACAGTTTTGTAACTGAAGGTTTTATCCTGTAGAAACATTCTTAATATTATTATATTATTATTTTTATTCTTAACTATGGTGACCCTTTTTTCGGTTCTTGGGGCTTTATACATAAACTAGTCGGCCACTTTGAAGTTATGTGGCCTATAAGTCGATAGTTTTGTGGCCTAGCCCTCATTATTGCCTTAGTTGTTATGTTAGTAGTTTGTGGCCAAAATTTATAAATTTATAAACTTATCATAATTCCCTAAGTTTGAAACTATTCGAATTCGAGTTTAAAATTGGCGCAACAAACTACTTATATGCCAGATGAGGCAATAATAAAGGCTAGGCCACACACCAATCTTCTTATAGTTCTTGTTTACACAAATCAACTGATCTGGAATTAACTTACATTTTGTCAATATTTGGTCCATCCATTCGTGTGATTTTAAAATGCATTTCACACATTCCTCCAACTGGTACTCTGTCACTGCCAGTTGCAAATAACAACAATTTCTTCTTCAAGCTTAAACTAAACCCAGTGACGACTTCCCAGAAACGCCTAACAAGAAGTTTATCATATTATAACAAAAATAGTGAAACGCTTTTTTTATAAAGACCTAGCTCAAGGCCAAGTTCTTAAGGTCAGTTGTCATTGGGTCGATTGTAGTTCCAAAGTTCCCCCATAGTTCCTAAATTTTAACCGCACATTCAGTGTCATGACTATTACTGAGACACTTGCATATTAGCGAAACTCGAGACTACTCAAGGAAACCTTTGATACATGCGTAACGTACAATCTGTGTGATCTTCGACTGTAAATGAATTGAACCAGCTTTCTAATTCTTGATTATTTGTAGTGATATAATGCATTATTTGTTCCAGGAAAACGCAATAGCGGCCGGAAAATCAATAGCTGTTGGTACCTTACATATCTCAACGCTGAGTAGCCACCTTTGTCAAAAAAATAAGATCTGGTGATGTTTTTCTCGTTATAGAGATTTCAGAACGGCAGCCAGTGCTGAAACGTTAGTTAGTTAGTTAGTGTGTTATTTTGATTGCTAGTTAGTTACTTGGGTTTGTTAGTCGGATAAGTATTTTAGGTAGTATCCTGGTTAGTTATTTCGGATAGTTGGTTAGTTTGTTAGATAGTTAGTTAGTTTGTTAAATAATTACTTAGTTAGAAAGTAGGTTAGTTAGTTGATAAATAAGTTACTTACTTAGTTAGTTAGTTAGTTAGTTAGTTATTAAGTAAGTAAGTAAGTAAGTAAGTTAGTTAGTTAGTTAATTAGTTAGTTAGTTAGTTAGTTAGTTAGTTAGTTAGTTAGTTGGTTAGTTAGTTACTTAGTTAATTAATTAGTTAGTCAGTTAGTTTATTAGTTAGTTAGTTAATTAGTTAGTTAGTTAGTTAGTTAGTTAGTTAGTTAGTGTGTTAGGTAGTTAGTTACTTAGTTAATTAATTAGTTAGCTAGTTAGTTTATTAGTTAGTTAGTTAGCTATTTACTTAGTTAATTAGTTAGTTAGTTAGTTAGTTTATTAGTTAGTTAGTTAGTTAGTTACTTAGTTAATTAGTTAGTTAGTTAGTTAGTTTATTAGTTAGTTAGTTAGTTAGTTAGTTAATCATTTAGTTAGTTACTTAGTTAGTTAGTTAGCTAAATAGTTAGCTAGCTAGTTAGAAAGCTAGTTAGTTAGTTCGTTAGTTTGCTCGTTAGTTAGCTAGTTAGTTAGTTAAGTTCGTTAGTTTATTTAGTTAGCTAGCTAACTAGTTGGATAGTTATTTAGTTTATTTGTTAGTTGATTAGTTAGTTAGTTATTTATAGCGTGCTAGTTAGAAGCCCAATGCCGAAACGGTACGTGAGAAATATAGATTACAAAATTAATAAGTTAAGTTTGAAACAACGTAGCTAGAATGATGAGAGAAAACAGAAGCCAGTGACTGTGAAAAGTATTTAGAGCTACCTTATGACTGGGTCGTTCTTTGTATAACCATCATAAATTGTAACTTGTTGAAGTGCAGCTATGTCAAAGTCCGGATTTCCACAAACAAGCATCTCCACTTCTTCTGGACGCAGAAGCTAAAACGTAAAAACACACAACAATATATATATAACAAAATCTTGGATCATTAAAACAAAACAAATTAGATATAGACATGTGGTTCCTATTAGGCTAATAGCTAGGATATAAGCGAGCAACATATTTTTGTCAACGTGTGTGCCTTGTACAATAAGACAAATTTAACTAATGTTAAATATACTGCTATAATGAATTCAGAGATTTGAAACAGAAGCTACAAGATTCAATAAGGTCGTTTCTAAATCTCAGCATAGACAACAATGATTAAAATATTTTCGCATCTTCAGATAGTTTTTACTTAGAAAAATTCAGTGAAATGTTCACTTCATTCGGCCACTCGGCACTGAACATAGCCATAAAATTTCAGTGGTATGTTAGTGAAATGTTTAGTTCGTTTGCCGAGGGCCTAAGAAACCGTTTGCTGAACATGGATAGGCCTAAAAGATGATTTAGCTAATGAATGAAAGCAAGGAGAATAATGTTTCAATGAGAACTTACTATAAGTGCATTTGAAGCACAGACACTATGAAATCCATGATAAAACGCATAGAACTGTTTGTATATTGATTTGTTGAGAAGGTAATTCACGTACAGTTTGACGTATTCTAAGAAAAAATCACAGTCGAATATGAAATCAAATGTGATGAAGACTGTATTAGAGGCTAGAGGCAAAGAGCCGTCAAACGAGAAACATGGCAAAAGATGCAAATAGATGTATTACTCTTCCAATACCAAGAGGTTTCTACAATTAAGTACTGTCAAGCTCCGCGTTTCAGCAGTTTCCTGACAAAAATTGTCAAACGCATTCTGGGCCCCTCCGTTGATTTTGCCTCCCAATTAGATCCTGAATGGTGTTTCAGCCCCTCCCATTTCTACCCCCAGCAATTAGGCACCTAAGAGTAAGTATTGAAAATTTTGATCTTTATCCCTACCTTCTCTGTTCTCGTTTGTGACAGGAATTTCTGACCCATTTCTTTTCAGATCTTTTGTAACAACTTGACCGAAGCTTGTGAAAGAAATCTAGAAGCAACAAGTCACAATTTTGTATGACTACACGTAGTTAGTAGATAGTAAATAGTAGTTAGTTGTTACAGTATAGTTGACATTGGCGTTCTCAAACTGTTGGGGAAAATGGATATTTCGGACTGCAAGCTTTTGACAGAGCAAGCTTTATAGATGAAGATGTTAGGGTTTCAGTGTATTTCAGTTATCAGCCTTGGTATGGCTTAAAACACCCTCACTTTTCTGCTGCTTTTTCCGTGGATGGAGAAAGACATTTGACAGAATATTACATCAGAGGAGAAGCCCTCTGTGGGGGTTCATAACTTATGGATGGACGGGGATGTACCGTCGAGATTTCAAAGACCTGTCCATTAATAATGTAGACACAGACTCCGGGGTTTACGGGATTATATATGGTAATAATATGCAGAATAAGAGTTATAAGACTTTGTAGGCCTAAGCATCACATAAAATTGCACTATACGGCCATCTTCGATACGATATTATCATCATCAGGACTCAAATAATGTGAACGTATTCAGTTTTCTTCTATTCCCCAGCTTCTTATATGGTGTTTAGTTGAAATCATAGCAATATTTAGAGAATTTCGGGGCCAAACTCCCTCATAAGAGTGGAACATGCCTTTACCGAATTCTATTTTACCTTAAGTACAAATTTTGTTATTCCCTACCCGTATAAGCCAGGAGGTGCTAGTTTAATAGTGGTTCCTTCCAATGAATCGAGACCAATGTAGATTGCTAGGTATACAGGCTTCATTACTCATACAAAAAAATAGAAAGAAAGGTTGTTAAACCTGGAAAGTTTGGCAAAGATCATTTTCCACATCACCATCATATTCTAGCAGCTGTTTCAACCCATTGCTCAGTTCCTATTTGATAAGATAAAATCAATGAATAAAGATGATAAAAATCAAAGAATAAATTCGATCACGGATGATAGACACGTGGTTAGCTGTGTTTTTTCTGACGTCACCTCACAGTTTCTTCGGTTGTACTCCAAATATTCCTAATTATAATATGAACAAGAATAGGTTCTGCATAGTATCATACATGACAATATGCCATTCATAAGAAATATACCCTGTAAATAGGTAACATAGAAAGAGCCTTCATGATTATTTCAGCTTAAGAAAAAGAAATTATCATACCGGGTTGACTTCACTCAGATCATTTAGTCCCAACTGAGCAATTCCAACCGGAGCATTAGGATTATGGAATGGTACTACAGCTGGACTGAGTAGCTTTTTGTAACAACAAAGAGGCAATCGAATATCCAGATTGATGCTGTTATAAACAGCTAGACCCATTAGCTAATAATGAAGTCAAGGAACAATAAGTTAAGTTAAGAAAAGTAAAGAAAAGTAAAATAAAGTAAAGGAAAGGAAAGGAAAGGAAAGGAAAGGAAGGTAAAATAAAGTAAAGAAAAGTGAAAACAAGAAAGTGAAGTTAAGTGAAGCAAAGCAAAGTAAAGTAAAGTAAAGTAAAGTAAAGTAAAGTAAAGTATAGTAGTAAAGTAAAGTAAAGCAAAGTAAAGTAAAGTAAAGTAAAGTAAAGTAAAGTAAATTAAAGTAAAGTAAAGTAAAGCAAAGTAAAGTAAAGTAGTAAAGTAAAGTAAAGCAAAGAAAAGTAAAGTAAAGTAAAGTAAAGTAAATTAAAGAAAAAAAAAGTAAAGTAAAGTACTGTTAAATAAAGTGAAGTAGAGTCGAGTTAAATAAAGTAAAGAAAAGTAAAGTAAAGAAAAGCAAAACAAAGTAATATTGAATAAAGTAAAGTAGAGTGGAGTAAAATAAAGTAAAGTAAAAGAATGTTAAGTAAAGTACAGAAAAGTAAAGAAAAGTAAAAAAAAAATATAGTAAAGCGAAGTTAAGCAAAGTAAAGTAAAGTAAAAAGCAAAGTGAAATGAAAGTAAAGTAAAGTAAAGTAAAGCATTTTAAGAAAAAAATAATTTTTAAGAAAGGATACGACACCGAGGAGATTGAATTCATGATCAGTATCAGTACTAACACTGTTGAACCACCAATTTCTTACTTTGGAATTATAAGTAAACATACCTAAAATAGGTAAACAAAAAATAGAAAATTGAGATTAAAACAGATCAAAAAACACTTTAATCGAGATTGATACGGCGAAGTTTTCATTTAACATTATATAATATTACGACAAGTGTAGAAAGCTAGTCATGGGAAATCAGGAAAGAAAAGACGAAAAGAACAAGTAAGGGCGGTCAGATTAACTTAATATTCAATCCTTCAATCTAGAATACCCCTCTCAGCACAAAGAAGATTTGTCCCATCTTTTAATAACCCCTTCATATATCAACCTATCTTGTTCACGAACATCGAAGAACCTTCAGCCTACCTATCCTTGCATTTCAAGCATTTCGCTATCTAATCTCATACAAAAAGTGCATCAAATTACTTCGAAATTTTGAGAAATCATCCAAGACATCCAAAACCCCAGGCATCCAACTACAGACGCAGAAAATTACTTTTAAGACTAGCAAGCTTTTAGTCGTAGGCTTAAATTTTTAGAGTTCTTCGGTTGGCAAATAAAAAATTAACAATGCAAAATACAGAATTTATACCTACCATATTCTTCTCTAAAGATTCTTCGTATCAATAAAAGGAACCATTCTTTTGTTAAACCTCCTAAATCAAGACCTGGTTCTCCAGCAAATGTCACTCTTAATTTCTTCTTCAAGTCTTTTTTCTTGTTGGCAATCTGAAAGATTCGATTGACATTTGTTATAGATGTCCCTCTAGCATAGATGTCTCGATAAACCTATAATGAGCAATCTTATAAACGATGAAGGTTTTGTATCACCCAATTAGCACTGTTAAGGGCCCTCAATCGTTGACAAAATATTTGGAACAAGGCCTCTTTTCCAAGGGGTACGGCCTATTCTATTTATTTCTGTTTTCATAACCCCAATTCTCCCCCCTTCACCCCAAAAACAACGTTGGTAGAAGAGCAAGACAACTTTCGGTTCGAAACAACATTGCCATGTGAAAGAAGGGGGAATTCATAGAAAATAGCAGAACTAGTTCTAGGCTGTTACAATATATTTTGTCCAAGATTGCTGGTCAAACGATCAACCATTGTTTGTCAAACATTTGCAGTTTGCTTTTCAAGCAATCCTTAACGCTTCGCCTTGTCAAAAACATTGTTCAGTAAGAAGACCTCGCTAAACAATGTTTACGAAAAAGTTCCAAAAACATTTCTAGGTTTATGTAAGCAACAATTTTTTGACGATTTTGAAAAATACAAACCTCATTCAACGAATCAGAAACCAAATGTGATCTTCGAACTTTGAGATTAAAAAACAGCATGCCCATATTTGGCATTTGCCTGCTTTTCACGTGTTTCACGATGCTTTCCTATGGGGCAAATAAACGCATTAAGCACTGATTTCCATAGAAGTGATTGTAGGAAATGAAATAGGCGGAAATGTGAGGCACAATGATACGTACAAGTTTCATACTTACCCTAGCCTCGTTCAACATTTTCATTTCAGAATCTTTCTGCATTATGAATCGTTTGGATGCGAGACTGAGCAAAAATGGATACTGGCAAAAGGAAAATTTTCTGCAAAAGAACGAAAAAGTATTAGTTTGAAACTACAATTATACTCTATAATTCTGGGTCAAAATCATGTATATTAGGCCTTTTTGATTTGATTTGACAAGTTTGGAAGATTCTTTAATATTAATGTTATTATGGATGCTATAGAGATAAATGTCCTATAGGTCTGTAGATCTATAAAAATATCCAATATTGCCAAGTGCAGCTATTTGGTTGGGAGTATCCCCCCAAGGTCTCCCTTTTTGGCAAGATATCGCGACAATTATAGGTTCAATGCAAAAGGGGGTGGTTTTTTTAATAGAAGTTGATAAACCATAGTCACGAGTAAAGCTGTGACAAAACTAGGAGACTTGTGGCGTGCGACATCGTATTCGGCGTTCCAGGGTGGCTAAACATGCGAATGACAAATAAAGCTGTGAAAAAACTAGGAGACATGTCGCGTGCGACATCGTATTCGGCGTTCCAGGATGGCTAAACATGCGAGTGACAAATAAAGCTGTGGCTAAACTAGGAGTTATGTCGCACGCGACATTGTATTCATATTCGGCGCTTCTCCCAGGGTGGCTAAACATGCGAGTGACAAGCGAGCAACTTGTCCCCAGAGTCGCGCGGACAAGAAATATTTCTGTTGTCTCCCAGAAACATTTTCGTTTCACCCGCTACAAAATTTTGTCGCACGCTACAAAGTTTCCGAGGCGGCTGGTTTGGGAGACATCGTGAGGACTTTTCACGTGCGACAATGTCGTGGGATGTCTCCTAGTTTAGCCAGGCCTTTAAAAAGAAAAAAGAAGAAAGCGATTGAAATGTCAAACCCAGTTTGTCTCTGCCATGTGTCGTATTCTCGCATTAAATCAATTTGATCAAGAACTCCGCAGTAAAATACTTTATGACTTTGAAGTGGGGGGTGCATCATCCAGCAAGCAGAATCTAAATATAACAATTAAAAAAATTAAACGTTATTCTTTACCACACTGTTACATAATAACAAACCTATGAAATGTTAAATCAGAAATGGAAAGGGAGGAACTATGCTTAAGGCTGAATACTTTACTTGAATACTTGAGAGATAAATTGAGATAAAATTTTGGTTTCATTCTTGATTGATGCTTTGAATCTCGCTTTGAATGTTAAAGTTATCAAGCTTCATTTACTCGGATTAGCTTTCCTACTATACTACAAAATTCGAATAAAGCATCTAAATTTGAGTCTACCAGGAAAATTTTAATTTCGCAGACTGAGAGATATATCAATCCTTGGAATCGCGTACATCCTTGGTTGGAATCTCTATTGTTTTCACAGGAATCTTGTAAGAATCTTTTTGTTCGAAAAGGAATCTTGTAACTACGCTTTTTCGAGGAGTGACCGTTTAAAGGTACTTGGGGTGAAACTTTCCAACGGTCAGTGCCTTTATAAAATCTTAAACTTTCGGTCACGAAATCAATAACACAGGTACAAGAATAGTGAAACTCTGTACCTATACTAAATGTAGGATGCTTAAGACGAATTTGATATCGAAAACTCTTAAGTCTTAAATAGTGTATTCTGGGACAGCTAAGCAAAACTTGGGTTAACGATATATCTTTAATTTCGAAATTAGTTTGATAAATTTGTTAAATAGATGAGCATACTTACTCAATAATGCCAGAACTTTTACAGCTGATTGTATCCACCATCTGCATTTCTCAACTGGAGGCATATCTTTCACATTGGTGGGAAACAGTCTCTCAGAAATAAACTAAAAAGTAAGGTTCAGATTAGACATAGAACTACAAAAAATCTTGCTATTGATAACAATGTAAGGTGGACTTTATAAGGCCGAATTTAGGTCGTGTCGAATTTAATTAATTTAATCTGGCATAAAGGGATAGACTTGTCCCAAGTCCCTAACCTTCACTCACATTGAACTGAATTGATGTTGTTGTTGTTCGCTTCAGTTAGTTTGAGAGCCGAGCAATTCAGTTCAATAGCGATAACTACGACTCAGGTAATAAGTTTAATGAAGGGACACAAAGTGACGTTGTCTTTATATGTAGTTAGAGTTGCGTCGAACTTAATTCAAAGTGGAATTTTTTGAGTTTCTTTACCGAAAAAGAGGCTCAAAATGCGCGAATTTTTAATTCAAAATGGCTGTAGTAAATGCAGTACATCGATTTAGATTAAAATCGACGAAAATGTGAGCATATTAAGCAACGCTGCATTTATGTCGAACTTGTGAATTAAGTTCAGCAAATCCTGCTGCACTTAATTCAAAGTGCCACTTTATATTGGTGAATTTAGGTTGAACTTGATTCAAATCTTGCTTGAATTAAATTCCACACGACCAAAAGCGGCCTTATAAAATGACCTTAAACTTTGAACAAAGAAAAAACTTTTTGTGAACGTTGCTTTCCTGCATAATATTATCTCACCTTATGTATCTTGGAAATTATTTTCAAGAAAGCTTCTGACGGGATCCTACAGAATAAAGAAATTAGGAGCGTCATTCATTATCATCATCATTATTTATTTAAGTCAGTTTTTTCCCTTTACAAGGGGTCACTGATTTCCATGATTTGGTGCATCTTCTCCACTTTCCTAGGTGTCTTTCGCATTCTCAAAATCCAAGCCAAATTTCAGGGTGTATTTTTTTGGCAACCTCCTGATTTTAGCAGACCTTCCTAATTCTGAAAACGGTAGACTTACCAGGAAAAAGTTTCCTGAACCAAAAAAACACAGCTGCCGAAAACAGTAGGCTGATCAGAGCATCCTCGAACTAAACCATTTATTTTATAGCTAGAACGAGATTCCTTGCGATGTCTGCGAAACCTTCCAGCTTCGGGGACAGAAGGTTTCGGAGGCCTACCAAACCTGCCGTTTTCAGAAGACGGTACCAAAAAAAGGTTGCGATGTCTACCGAAAAAAGAAGGCGTCTGCTGAAAACAGAACATGACAAAAAAAATAAGCCCTAATACACTCCTTCTTTTTCATACTTTTCCAACTCATCTTTGGCCTTCCTCTTCTTCTACAGCCTTCTGTCTCGAAATTCCATGCCTGCTTCACACACTCATTGTCACCCTTTCTCAATATGTGACCCAACCATTATTATAATCGATAAATTTCAGGGTTAACATTGACTAATTATTTCTACAGCTTGGAAGTTTAAGACTTAAGTTAAATAAATAAAAATGGAAAGATTGGTTAATTAACCTTCTAAGCCAGTTGATCAAATGAATTTGTTCTTTTTCAGTTGTAGTTGAAATCTGACGCAGAAGATGTGCGAATATTGTGTACGTCGAAACATCAGTAAAGAGTGGGCTCTACAAAATAAATCAAGTTATAGGAATTAAGGTTGAAGATGCATATATCAAACGCGAAGAAAATCAAGACAGCAATAAAGGCTTCCGAAAAAGATGGTGGTTGCTTCTGTCCTTTGCCTTTATTAAGGATTTTTGAAGGAAATTCTGGGGATAATTTCCTTAGTAAAGGCAACTGAGCAAAAAGACACCCTAAATCAGTTGGTATCCTGAAAGAAAGGAAGTTATTCTCAGAGTTAGCTTAGAAAATCCTCAATAAAAACAAGGGACTGATAGAACCCCCTGCCATGTATTGATGCCTCTATTGATACGATCAGAACAAGATTCGAAGGAGGATCACCGAACCTGCAGCAACCCACTTTCTACACCAACGTATTAAGGTGGCAGGGCCAATTGGTCAAGAATGTAACCTCACCATCGGTAGGTAATGGCTTCAAATCTCGTCTGTCCATTCTCCTCTGTCCAGTTAACTCAGCTGTCACTTCTCCCGAGGTTGTAAATGAGTACCCAAGGTATTCTTTCTGGACTATTAGTCTGGGGGCACAAGCTTCAGGTCCATATCAGCGTCAAGGCTACCAGACGTCGACTCCTGACGTCGTTATTAAACGAAGACTACTCCAACTTAGCCAGCTTGAGAAAGGCTCTCCATTAGCTTTAGTCACACCAATCGCCCATATCATCCATCCTACCCCTTTACATGCACGAAGGAGGGCCATACCAATCGAATAATGCTATGCATTGAACAGCCTGTCACATAGATAGTTGTAGTTCCTTAACCACGCGGGGATTTTTGCGGCCAGCCATCACCAAAGAAGGCAAAATTACTAAGCAAAAATGGCATCCGAGAAAATTTGGCGCACAAAATCAACGGTTTCTCAGTATCTGTCCTTAGGGTCTGCCATTCCAGCAATAACACAATGCATAATATTTTCAACAAAAAACAGCCTTACCATTAGTAGAATCAAAAGGGCCTTTGCGTCATCTAGAGAACCATTCCTACACGAGAGAAATATAACTCTGTTAATTCTTTAGCCAGCACAGGCATTTACAAAGTAAACCAAGAAATAAAGTAAAACATAAAAAAGATAATAAAGAAGAAATTCAGCACAAATTACCTTTTAGAATCTTTTAATAAGCAATTGATCATCGATCTCAAAGCAGCCTTTTGAACTTCTTTCGGCTAGATGAAAATATTCATCAAATATTTAAACTACTTTGCAAGTGTGACACAATTTCAAAATTGTGAGAAACAACAGAAACATCCCTGAACCTACTTAAAAGTTTTTTCGTCTGATACTCCTCAGAGTGTAAACGTCAGAAACAGACCGAAACAATTGACCAAGACGGGATTTATACCCAGATGCGGATCGAAATGCACCAATTAAAAAAAGTAAAGCCGAATTGGCATTGTGTTTTAAACACCAATCAGCTTGCAGGATACAATTGGAAGATAAATTGAATTAATTGAAGACTTCAATTAAGAAAAAGAACTCTTTCTGTCTACACAGGACCGGCATTTTGATTTTGATGTGGACAGATTCTAAAAATCCTAAACAGAAACATACATCTTGTTTTGCCATTCGGTCTGTTTCTGTCCTTTCGGAGTGCCAGACAAAAAAAGCTTTTTAGTAAGTAAAGAGATGTTTCTCGCAATTTTGAAACATAAATTAGCCAAAAAATTAGTAGATTAAGTTGAAGAGTCCAAAGTGGCAAGTGGGGGATAAAATGTTTCATCCACTTACCAGATTTGTGATTGAATCGCAAACGTATTCATAATAATCGAAATCAATCCTTGGACCGTAAAAATCTTTGTCGTCAGCAACAACTTTTGCCTAGAAAAGGAAAATTCAGAAATGAAGTTGTCTTTATAGAAGAATTTCTGCAATTTGTAGAAGTATTCTGAATATAGTAACTTATGGCATTACTACAGGTATGTTTCTAAACTGGCAAGACACCGTTAGTCTGTAGCCCTAATAGATCAGTTTCATATTCTAACAAGCGAGTTCTTTAGGTTTCTTGCCTCTTTGTCAGTCATTATACAAACTGTTATTCCACAGTCCAATTCCTGATCCACGGACTACCCAAAGACCCGATCCAACGCCCATGTTTCCATGTTGTTAAATGGTTCATGTTACTTGGTCAAGCTCCTTGGACCGGTTCCTTAGTCCTGTTATTATTAATGTCTCGTTCCTCAGTTTACTAATTATTAATTTCCTCAGTTCTGTTCTTTCTTGAATCGGTTCCTTGGTGGTGAAACTGTTCATGTTCTTTAGTCCGGTTCATCCACCCTGTTTCCTTGTCTGGTTAGTCAGCAGTTCTGTTGCATGATTTTGTTCGTTAGTGTCCAATCCGCTCGCGTTCCTCAGTCTAGTTCTTCATAAAAACATTTTTCAGGCCAAATTGAATTTAACTTAGTATAGTTATAGAACTGCGAGAAAAACATATTTGGAAAAACTAATATTTTCTCAATTTAGTTGGTTGCTTTAGTAGTTCAGTAGCTACGTAAATGAAGTAGCTACCATCTTTTTGCATCTTTGGACGTACCAGTATGATGTCCAAATAATGAATTTGGACAATGAAACTATGAAATTTTGATGAGACCCATCATTTACTGGATAGCAGAAACTAGAAAACATGTTTCCGTTTTTATCTCACCTTAAATGTTTCATTTATTGCAACAAAAGATTCAAACGTCGAGCTCAGATATTTCTCCACTTCTTCGAAGTTTTCATGAGCGATTGCATTCATTATGATTTCCCTGAAATAAAACAGAAAAAATTACACTCATTTCTTCAATAAGAAACTCCTAAGAAACTTTAGAGAAACCCTTGTTTTTTAATTTATGAAACTCTACTGAAAAAACAGCGGTCAACTAAAATCCTCAGAAACAGAGAAATTTCCGCTTTCAATCTCTCTAGGGTAGCGAAAAGCGAAAGTTACTGAACCACTGAACATCTTTCTTCATTGATCAGAAAGAATAGTGATATAAATATTGATACATATGGGACGATATTATTTTTTCCGGTTCGTAAGAACAGGGTTTATTCCAGGGCGGACTTATGTGCGGTAAGAAAAATCGGCAAGAAAAGGATTGGGCCTATTTACGGACGAGCCTATCTACCGCAGTTTACGGTATTACAATAGTGGCTTAAGGGTAGTGGCTCTTACAAGCGGGATTGAAGTTTCCCCTTTTTTAACTGTCTATATGCAGATTTTCATGTTTTCGATCGCTTGTGATCAAAGGGGTGAAGGAGTAGCTGGGGGAAGGACCTTTAGGAAATAAGTTGGACATAGTAAGACATGTGAAACAGCGTTAGTTTGCCTCTAAAGCCTGGGGGTTCCTTAGACTTATTACCTGAGTCCCAGTTATCGCCCATGAAACCGAGGCTAACACTTACATGAGACCGCTCCAACTGTAGTACAGTGGTAGTTGTAGTGGGGTGTCGGGGTGATGGAAGAGTTCCTTAAGAGTTCCTCTTAATGCCGAGATAAGACTCACATAACGGCATAAGTCTGCACGACACGGATAATAATACATAAGTATCTACCACTCACCTTAGAGAATCAATCGATGTAATTCGTGGGGGTTGTTTACTTTTTGAGGTGGACTTGACGGTGCTGAAGACGCTTGATCATTTGATAAGGTCTGTTTTTCTTTCCCTTTTCCATGTTCGTAATCAGGAATCGGAGATATTTGTCGTGGAGATTTTCTGTGTTCGGCAACAAGACGTTTCTGAGCATTTTCAACAGAAATTTGCTTCAGTGCTACATCGCTATTATCTCTGGTTTTCAAATGATTTGATGACAGAGTTAGTTGTTGTGGTTCGTGCTTTGCTGAGCAGCTTCGAGATGATGGTGATGATTTTGACGAAGACGAGGATTTTCTTTTAAATGGATTACCAAATCCTGAAAATCTGTTTGTTTTTTGGGATTTATCAGATGATTTCACCTAAAAATAAAAAGATCTCAGAAAAAAATTTGAGATGGAAGGAGAGGACTCAATTTCCACACTCTAGCGAAGGTTACAAGGGGGCACCCCTAGGGAGGCGTTTTAGATCTAAGCGCCCCACCCCAGACCCGATAAGGCAAGCTTTGCTTCTTCGAGGGCGCATGAATCTTCAAGATCTATCCTGGCAGAGAGGGTGATTACATCAAGACAAATAAATGTCAGCTAAATGTAGGATGGTAAGATTTTGGGAGGGAGTCTGATGCGATTTTCGTGCAGGAGATGTAATTCTAGCTGCGCTGCAGATCAGTACCTTTGACAACTGGTAGCTAATTGTGAACTAGCTTGCATGCAGCTTCAAACCCTTCTCTTTCTGGGAGGAGAGTTTTGAAGCTGCACGACGGCTAATATGAACGCATGAAACTCGGGCTCAGCCCGGGGATAACTTGGCCGTGATTCTAATGTGGGATCGGCCCAGAATGAGAAAAAAAGCCAAAGCCCTATTTTTGAGCATTTACACTAGCCTATTCCAGGCCCAGGTTATTAAAAAATTAGGCCGAGCCGACTATCTTTTCCTAAACTCTGGACGCGTGATAGAAAAAATTATAACTTCAACTAAGGGCCGACAACCCCAGCTCCCCTCCCCTTCCCCAAATTCAATGTTGGTACTATTTAGAAAGTGCCAGTGATCATAATAATCAACTCAAACATTGAATTTGATCATTTGATGGAAAGACAGATGTTTTGCTAAAAAAAGTCAAGTTCAAAGGAAACTGAGCGCCTTTTTCTTAAAAAATACTAAAATTCATCGTTCAAGACAACAGGTTTTGGCGAGGATTGTAGGCTGTCCTTCGTAGTGTAAACAGTAACTTAAAAATTAATACTGTGATGTTGTCATGGATTCCGTCTGGAAACTCGCTTACGCACGTGCGCAAAATGTCGTTTTTAGAGACAAAACAATTCAAATCAGAGATACCTGCAGATGACTTGAAGTTTGCTGTTGATTATTATCAGAAATTGTGACAGCATTTTCTTCAGTTAAACTAAACGCCGGGTTCTTAATTGGTGGAAGAACTTCACGTGACTGCTTTCCTAGTAACGGCATTTCTTCGTACACCAATGAATGTCTTATAACCTGAGAAAATAGAAAATGATTTAAGAGCATTATCTCATTAGGGGAACGACGCATAAAGTAAAAAACTTTGAGTAGAAAACTCTGGTCTGAAATCATCCTAAAAAATTCTTGTACAGACATGCTATTTCCGTAGTAACGTGCTTTCTGCGTGCTACGTGCTAGTTCTTCAGTCAACGTTAAGGATATTGACTTTTGAATTTTCAAGATCTTGAATATTGAACTTATATGCAAATCGAAGATTGGTAGGCATAATTTACTTCATGTTTCGCTTGGGTATTTTGCTTGGCTTCATAACTTAACAGAATAGAATTTAGGAACTGTCTACTATATTATCGTCACTTGAAAGAATTTCAATCTAAGCTATATCAAGCATAAGCATTTAGGCTGAAACTGAGAAGACGTCAATCGGGAAACCCCAACAGGTTGCTACGGTAATACGAAATACATGCTTTTTGATAAAGAACCACTTTATAAGGAACCTACATTTAGAAGATCGGAAAATTGAAAGAGATTATACTACTAAGGATAAAATCGCTAAGGAACCTTTCAATTTTGGATATTTTTATCACTGCAAAGAATCAAGAATTAGAAAGCCGGTTCCATCTATTTGCAGTCAAAACTCACCTAAATTGTACGTTACGCATGTATCAAATGTTTCCTCGACCCTCGAGTAGTTTCTAGCTTTGCTCACATACAGTTGTTTCTTTATGATAGTCATGGCACTAAATATGCAGTTAAAATTAAGGAGCTACTGAGGAACTTTTGGCACTGCAATCAATAAAAGAGTCCCCAAAATAAGGAAATTTAAGAACTGGACCTTGAGATAGGTTCTTTATTAAATAAAAAGCATGTACACGATTTCAGTGGGATAATAAGTTCTCAGCCCGAGTTTTTCCTGATTCCTCACCATCTCATCACCATCTCTGCTCTTCCCAAAACATGTTTAAAGTGCGTTTGAGAAGGACTTAAGCCATGGAGACTTTGTTTATATTTATGCTTGTACATGTAACTAATGAAATAGCAAAAAAGAGATTACTCAGATCTCAGTCTCGTGTTCCTACAAGTTGTTCTTATGAAGTAAATAGCTCTTAAGGCTTCATTTGTCCTGGAAGTTGTTCTTATGAAAAAGTAGCTCTGAAAGTCACGGATTGTTGTCAGAATTATGAGCCCTCAAAATCAATGGAACAATTTATCTTAAATACACATCAATAAATAGATAAATAAAACACAACTTACGACTTATTGCCGGTTTTGTTTTACATGAACAGTAAGTGAATCCATATCTATCAGCCTTCTAGTGCCATGTTGGATTTCTCGAAGGATAACTCGAAGTCAGCTGGGTTTGGAAAATATTTCGTAACGAATCACTAAAAGAAAACTTGGACATGAAAAACCTGAATAACAGGTTGCTGAATTGTAAAGGTCATAAATAATTCATCTGCGGCTTAAAAAATTAGCCAATAAGTCGAGAAAAAGTAAAATATTCGAAGAATAACGTTAACTTTCGGTCACAGCATCACCTGTTTTTTGTTATTTTTCTTTAAATTTCAGATGCTGAGGTTTCCATTGCACGTGCAACCAATGACATCATTACAAAACAAACGGCTTTTTTCTTTCATAACTAATACCAACATTTGCAAGATTAACAGCGCATCTCAGTTACTATTAAGTATGTCTTAGTAGTAAGCAGCAAAGCCAAACTCTGTTGAAATATAAAAAGAAAAAGATTATAAAGGTGGGCGGCTTTACGAAATAAAAAGTGATTGACGTCGACTTCAAGGTGGATTTCCTCTTCATCGTATGAACGGAAAACGGTAAGCGGAACCGCGGAACGGAAAGTTTCCTTCTATCGAAAACTCACATGAGTTCAACTTTCATAAACAGAAAGCGGATCGTTACGCACACCTTTCTGAACGTTGTTAATGTCTTCTGCGCATACTTCTACCGACCGATTATATTCTTTGACAATTGTAGGTGATTCAGCCTCTACTATTTTTAAGTCCCAGTGGCGAGAAGTTTCCATTAAAGATAAATATCTGTGACGCATAATCGTCCAATAAGCCTGGTTTCCATAAGAGCGTTAGGCCCTGGCCAAACAATCAAACAGTGTCTTTCAAACATTCGAAATTTGGTCGTCAAGCAAAATTCTTACAGTCCCAAGACGAAGACAACGTCAAAACAATGCTCATAAACTTTTCACTTGCGTCAAGCATAAAAACGTTTTGAAAGAACAAATTTTGAAACGTGTTGAAAGAACAAATTGCAAAGAATTTATGCTTGTCAAGCAATGTTTGTGACGTGACTAAACGTTCAAACGTTGTTTGATAACTAAATTCAAATATTTGACAAACAATGTTTGGTCGTTTGGCCATAGGGCCTTACAGTCGCACGATAATCGAACTTGTCGCAGGATCATTGAAAGACCGTAGATGCAAGTGGCAATCGTAATCGTAAGATCATCGACAGACGATTGTGGAGTTGCAATCGTCAAATCGTGAACGCTGAAATGATAACAACGATTTCTACGCTTCAGTCGCGATCTGCGTCCATGTAAGATTACTAGCTCTCATTGGGAATATCGTCAAGTACAATCGTGTAATAATGTCAAGATCGAAGGATCATAGGAAAACCAGCTTTGAATTTTCCATGCAGAAACATAAGTATAATAGAATAAGTGGTTAGCTTGAGCCTCAAGAGATAATGATAAAATAAAAATGTGTAATCATTAACATACCTTTTAAATTCATCTTTTGCTTGACGCCCTGGCTAAACGATAAAACTGCTGCTCAACAATTTCAGATTTGCTTTACAAGCAATGTTTGACCCTCTGCCCACGTCATAAACATTGCTTAAGCAGAATTCATTAAAAAATATTACTGAAAAATTCGAAAAACATTTCATGTTTTTATATAAAGTAAAAACAGTTTGACGGCTATGTATTGTTACGTGACCAAACGGTCAAATATTGTGTTTGACAAGCAAGTTTTAAATGTTTGACAAACAATGTTTGATCTCTTAACCAGGGCTTTAAAATAGATACTACTAAAACATTTTTATGAAGACACAAATCTAGAATAGGTATAAAGCTTTTTAAATGCAGATATAAATAAAGGAATTGAGCTTGCAAATGCTAACTAAGGATCTGACTCAGGCCCTGGGCAAAAAATCAAACATTGTTTGTCAAATACAAATTCTCAAATGTTTGTCAAACATTTGAAAATCGCTTTACTCGCAAGGTTTTCCCATTTTGCCACATCACAAAACATTGCTCGTCAAACATTTTTGCTTAGCACAAGCAAGAAATGTTCTTGAACTTTTTCAAAACATTGTTAAGCGATTCTGCTTGATAAGCAATGTTTTGGGACGTGGGGAAACTGTCAAACATTGCGTGTAAAGCAAGTCTCAAATTGTTTGATAAACAATGTTTGATCGTTTGGCCAGAGCCTTAAGGTTAGGACCAGGGAGGGTGACTTCCCTAAGGGAAGGCCTAAACATTTAATAAAATTAGAAAATCCTTAAACGAAGATCTTATAAATCTTCTAATATGCACGGGTCAATACAAAATTCACAAGGATATTGAAATGAAATTTTTCGTAGCGCTTATTCGTTTAAATATGTTCAGTAGTATTAAAATTTAGATGGGGTTAGCTGCAAAAATTATTAAGTACAAGAAAGGCTTGTCGATTGTTTATGAGTCGTAAGGGCATTGTCCCGTTTACCAAATATTGTGCTACCAATTCGAACATTTGTGCTTCCTGCAAGAATCTGCAAAAAATTAGAATGCATTTAGCTGATGCCTCGCAGAGGCAATTAACGTTAAAAGGTATAGGGGTATGCTGATTACAAAGCTGATTACAAAAATTTTTTGCTTTGAAAATGGATAGCTAAAGATTTGCACACATTTTCCCGTGCCCATTTGCGCCCTTCGCTATATCTTATTGGCTAATACGCATTGTTGAAGGTGCTGGGGCGTTGTAATCTAAACCAGCTGGCTCGTGCTTTCAAAAGTTCAACAAAGTCGGGGTTTCACTCTAGCTACAGTAGCGCCAGAGCCAGGGTCAAGGTCTCGATTATTTGAACTACTACTGAGATCCTAGTGACTGGTGCTAGATACACCATTTCATCTTCACCTTCACTTATTGTTCTACGCATCTTGTTTCCCAAAACCAATTTTTATGCACTTTATCAGACCATTTCCCTCAACAACATCCTTGTGTCACATCATATATAACGTACAACTTGCAATGTGGACTGGTTAAGTCCTCATGTTTGTTTCACCCGCGACTTGTAGAAACTCATGCACGATGCGTGCGCTCGCGGACAAGTGCTAGTCTATAATAATGTTAATATTAACAGTCATCTTTGCATATTGACAGATAGAGAAAAGATCAATCTAGATATCAATATAAATGTTATTCTGCTTACTGCTTCAACAAAATCAGCAGACATTCCCATGCTTAGCTCAACATCATCAGGGCTCCAACCGAATCGTTCGCAAACCATCTTTCGGCATGAAATCAAATTCTGCAAAAAAGCGTCACAATTTACAGTTACTGTATATCAAACATGTTTCTTGTTCTTTTTCCAATACGGAATACAAGACATTAGAAGCGAAAAATTATTTGGTAGAGTACGATCTACGCTTCACTTAGGCCCTGGCCAAACGATCAAATTTCACAACCAATGTTGACCGTTTGGCCACGTCCAAAAACATTACTGTCCAACAATGTGCTAGGTGGTGAAATGTTGCAAGTTATTGCAGCTGGTCAAAACAACAGAAATGTTTGACTAGCAATGTCGAGAAGGCGGCCAAACGATCCAACATTGCTTGACAAGGAAAAATGAGCAAAGTTTCTGGGGTGATGCTTTTGAAAAAGTTCCAAACATTTTTTGCTTGACGCAAGCAAAAAAAGTTGGATGAGCAATGTTTTTGAACGTAGCCAAAAACAGGTCAAACATTTTGCTTGACAAGCAAATTTCAAATGTAGGATTAACAATGGTTCATTGCAAACAATGTTATTTTCTTGCTCTTCAAACTCTTCAACTAGGAATTGTAGAAATAATTAGAAATATGAGGGTTGAATAAGAATGAAAAGAAGTAAACAAAACTATAGTATCATTAAAGAAGACAAACCTCAAAGTCTGGATTGGGACCTTTACTATAATCATGTCCAGGAGAACCAATAGTCATTAATCCAACAAATTTTAAATTAGGACAATTTGAATTGATATGATCAACTAATTCACAACATCTCTCCACACCAGAGCAGCCTTTTTTACCTATAAATAAAAACAAGTTAAAAGTAACAGAGAGGCATAATTTTTTCTTAAACTTAAGAATGATTAAGTGTAAGAAAACCACTGACACCTCAAACAGTCGGCTACAGACCGGTTTTGCCCAATTTCAGGGCTCATCAGTGCAGCTAGACTGAGTGAGGACCATAGCCCAACAATACAAGTCAGGCATCAGGCTATCACTGGTATTACATGTGGGAGGTGAAATTAAGTAGCCAAGAAGATGCATGCACCTTTGAGACACAACAGTCTATAAACAACCCAAGAGTGGCACTGCCAAGCAAGTTCTATTAGATGCCCTGAGGGATTGTTGCCATCCCACAGTGGACACCTTCTGCTAGTGCTGCAGAACTAAGCTTGAGTAGAATGTTTGTTTATTCATAAAATTTCAAATAATTGCTCCTCTTTAAGATGGATTTCTCAATAAGTGTCCTGGATGCTTAATCAAAGGAAATATGGAAAATATGAGAAAAGTTGCTTAAACTTACTTTCCTCCAGGCTTGTATTAATCTGTACAAAAACTTTCAGCTGATCTTCCCTTTCTTGACGACCCCATGAATGATTCAACATTGTTGCTGTTTTCTGACATTCTACTGTCTCAATTGTATCCAGATTGGCAACATCTAAGGGAAAACAAACAATTTCAAAGCATTTCACAATATTTATGACGGCAACGGGGGCGATTGCCTCTGCTGCCCTTGTGCCTCCGGCGCACCTGATTCTAATAGATAGAATAGAGTGATTTTCTGAACCTACAGGTTCCAAGCAAGCCTAACAAACTAAAGATCAGTGAAAAGACTCCCATATTAACCAATCAAGATTAGAACTACGTTGAAATGCCAACAAACACCAGCTGATGAAGAAAACAAACCAAAAAGTTATAAGCAATGCTGCAGGGATATAGAGCAAGGGTGATAAAGTGTGCAAACCACATGGTTAAATGGATGTATCATGTGCATGCACACTAAACATCATCTTGATGAAACATAGGGCCTGTTCATAAGAGACTGCTTACCAGGCCAGCCCTGTAAGCGAGATTCTGCCTAATATACATTTACCATACAGAATTCAATTCTGTTCATATGAGAAAGTGGGCAAGCCTGGTAAGCAAGACTTGCTTGAGCAGTTGGGAGATCTTGGCAAGCAGGCTGGAAATTTCTCATATGAACACTCCATCCCACTAACGGGGCTGGAATTGGTTCAACAGTGCATGTGCGAAACCATGTGAAACCACAATTCTTTGAAGTTGCCGAAATGAACAATTCCCTTTTGGTAGGCAGGCCAGAATTATCTCATATGAACAGAGCTTGAAATTTGTCTTGCTTAATGGGCTGGCCTGGTAAGCGGGCTCATACGAACAGGCCCATAGGATTAGAAAATATACTCACTACAGAGATTGTTGACTTTATTCTTTTGCAAATGACCAATAAAATGCCATCTTATCTCACTGAAACCATCTTTCTCCTGCAAAGAAAGTTAAATACAGTAAAAATAACTTTCACTTGGCAAGTCATGGGTTTTAAGATAACTCAACCCACTACCAAAATGACCAATATCCAAATAAAAAACTACCCCTTATGGTCACACTGGCACACAGCAGCTGTTTATGGTTGTCAGCCAAATTGCCTTGTTCTGCAGTCAGCAATACAACATTGCTCTTACTGGTATAAGGTAGCTGAGTTGACTTCACGGATCAGGCAAACTTGGCAAAACATGTAGGGCAACATAACTTGAAAGGGTTTCAACTTGACCACATTAGAAACTCAGGGGACAATGTGGGGGCAAGTTGGAGAAGTGGAGCACAAGTTGACCTGATACCCTTTCTTTTCAATAGATGACACAAAATTTGTTAGAAACCTGAAAATATTTTGCTTTCTGCACCAGCTCTTGAACCTGCAACGAGATATTCTTTATCAAAATAAGTTCTCTAAAGGAATAAATTGTTATATAAAAAACTGTTATTGATTTTAACTCACATAATTTTCACCAAAGTGTCTTTGACCACAGGAGTAAGCTTGTTCAATTATTTCCACTGGTTTTGTTTTACTGACTGCAACTAATCTTGGTAATTTTACAGTCTCTAGTCCATTCTCCTAAAAAAAATATGAAATAAAACATTTTTGAGAAGGATTTTCTTATAAAAATTCATTTGCCGGGTCCAAGGGTCACACAGAAAGATTGTGGGCCAAGCTGACAGGCCACACATAACAAAACAGGGCCTAAGCTAGATCCCTACCTTTGCAAATTTTTGTGCAGCTTCCTTCATTTGATTTAAAACCAAATTCAAACTTCCCTCCATATTTGCAGCCGAGCTACATAGACGTTTTGCACAATAAGAATAAATCCACATGGGCAGTGACCATTACCAAACATATTTTGAAATTTGTGTTCTTCCACTGATTTCTCGCGCTGCTCCATCCAAAATTATGTCACCAAAATCTACTTGACTTTATGCGCCTGCGCGATCTTAGGGGGTGGTGGCAAATAAGTAGGGGGGCAAAAAGGGGGTATTGGAAGTGATACAAAACCCGAGGTTCAGTTCACAAAGGTGTTTGAGATTTTTATGAAAAAGGATTTCCAGGGGATTTCTGCGAAAACAATAGGTTCTCTAGCAAGGATTTACGAGGTTTTCTAGGAGTGAATCGCCCTCCATACTCCATAAAATCCATCCCTAATCCAGCCATTACATTTTTACCCCCGATTATTTTTTGCTTTCACTTGCTTCTTATTTATGCAACATTGCATTCTTTGACAATGCAGGAAGCACAAAAATTGAAATTATATTTTCAGATGCCCCAGTAGGCCCCTCGTCCTGCTCCTGAGCTAGTATAAGGAAAAATTATTTTGCCCCGGAGGAACCTTATCTTTTCGTTGACGGAAAAAATGTACACACTCAGTCTGATTTCCCGAAAATTTCATTGGCAAAACTTGAAAGAAGGAACCAAAATATCTCATAAATGTCTGAAATTGCTACGGGACTGATTCTACCGGAGCAATGCAATGCCAATTTACAATATTTCCCAGGGAAGCATACCTTACACAAAGAGATCTGGCCTGTTGTTTGTTCTATCCCCATTCCCATCCTTCCATATACAGCAATCGCTACTCTTTAATTGGCAGCCTCAAATGTTTACTACTGTTTCAAAAGTAACGTTTCGAGCTGCACAAATTAGTACAGCAGATTTGGGCACAAAATTGATGGTTTTGTTCATTTTCTTAAATAATTCTTAAATTTCAGCAATTTTGAGCCTTTGGGCACAAAATTGATGGTTTTGTTCATTTTGTGATAAAAGCATGAAACTTCGTGAACATGGGCAGTTTGACACGCTGAAAAAGATAGGATATAGAGCCACCCCGAAAAGTGCCCTCGAATGCTATTTTTAGATAGGGCTACTAGAGCCCAATCCCCAGAAGTGAAAAACAGCTGTAACTTGGGAAATAAGCGACGGATAAATACAATAATTGGTATTCTTAGCAATTTCAACATGCTGAGAAACATGGAGTACATAGCTGATCAAAAAATGTTCCCAAAAGCTATTTTTAGAAAGGGGTACTAGGGCCCAATCCCCAGTAGTGAAAACCGGTGTAACTTGGGAAATAAGCGACGGATAAATACAATAATTGGTATTCTCAGCAATTTCAACATGCCGAGAAACATGGAGTACACAGCTGATCAAAAAATGTCCCCAAAAGCTATTTTTAGAAAGGGGTACTAGGGCCCAATCCCCAGTAGTGAAAACGGGTGTAACTTGGGAAATAAACGACGAATAAATGTAATTGGTATTCTTAGCAACATAAACATGCTGAGAAACATGGACTGCATGGCTAATCAATAAAGGCCCCCAAAATCTATTTTTAGAAAGGGGTGCTAGGGCCCAATCCCCAGTACTGAAAACGGTGTAACTTGGGAAATAAACCACGGATGTATTTTTGCAACATCGACATGCTGAAAAATATGGAGTGCATGGCTAATCAAAAGTGCCCCAAAAGCTATTTTTAGAAAGGGTGCTAGAATTAAAACGGATAGTAGCAATTTATTCTTTGTATAACGATAACGAGATAAACGGCCCATTCCGAAATGTTCCTCACGTCTGTTGAATTACGCTGGGACACTTGAATATAATACCTAGAACGAAAAATCAACTAAATATTGAACAATGCAATCTAAAATTTAACGGAATTCTTTATAAGACAGCGATCTGTAATTACTAGCCTGGTCATCCTGAAAAATTTATACGAAATAATATCCATCGACATAAAAAAGTGGCCGGAGATATCATAGGCTTATATTAGCACTCTCCATTGCATTTGCACATAACAGTACACGCAAGTCCAGCATTGACGCATTTGCATCGTCCACCACATCTTTGCTTACAGGAGCATTTGATTAGTTCCTGGCAGGCCGCTGATGCATCAGGAAGAGTAGTCCATAAAGGACTCTATGAACCATTCTGGTCACATTGCCATCCCCATCCATCGGGTTTTGGAATTTCTGGACACTTAACAAGACATTGTCCCCAAACATGAGCTCCTTGGTAGAAGGCCCGTCGAATGTGTTGCATTAATGCATCCCTTGCGGGAGGAATTGAATCTATCTGCCTTCCCTTCCGGGTGAAGAGCTCCTTTCTTGCTGCATTTATTGAATCTTGGCTGCTTGTCGTATCTTATAATAGGATAATGAATCGTTCTATTACGGAGATATGAGCATCAGGCAAGAGATTAGGAGCTTGTGACAATGCTAAGAGAACATCTGTTAAAGCCTCATACACTTTCCAGGCCTTCCATGCTGCTTTCTTACCGATACCAGCAAAAAATGACACAGTATCACACCCGGTAAGTGAGTGGAACAATGGTAATGTCTTTGCTTTTGCTGGGCCAATAGCCACTGCCACTTCATGAACTGGGATGTGTCGGAAATTTTTACCTGTTCCAAAGGCAACCCTAAGTTCATCAGGATGCAATTCGTTATAGACTGAAACCGCTAATACAACGACGTCAGTGTCGACTGTACGTACCATTGGTTTTCGGCAACCATGCAGGATGGCATCAGCAAGGTGAAGAAACATTCTGGAGTCTGCTTCTTCGTGGGAGCATGGTGAAAGACCTATAAGGCCTTTGCTTGATAAGTTACAAAGAACTTGATCACCTTTTGTTGTGACAATAATAAATTTCCGACACATCCCAGTTCATGAATTGGCAGTGGCTATTGGTCCAGCAAAAGCAAAGACATTACCATTGTTCCACTCACTTACCAGGTGTGATACTGTGTCATTTTTTGCTGGTATCGGTAAGAAAGCAGCATGGAAGGCCTGGATAGTGTATGAGGCTTTAACAGATGTTGTCTTAGCATTGTCACAAGCTCCTAATGTCTTGCCTGATTTAGTTGATTTTTTGTTCTAGGTATTATATTCAAGTGTCCCAGCGTAATTCAACAGACGTGAGGAACATTTCGGAATGGGCCCATACTCGTTTATCTGGTTATCGTTATACAAAGAACAAATTGCTACTATCCGTTTTTAATTTCATTAGTTATAGCAGTTATATCAGTTACATTAGTTTTACTGTTGTATACGTTTTCATTTCAGGGGATTGGGCCCTAGCACCCCTTTCTAAAAATAGCTTTTGGGGGCACTATTGATTAGCCATGCACTCCATATTTTTCAGTATGTCGATGTTGCAAAAAATACATCCGTCGTTTATTTCCCAATTTACACCCGTTTTCACTACTGGGGATTGGGCCCTAGCACCCCTTTCTAAAAATAGCTTTTGGGGGCCTTTATTGATTAGCCATGCAGTCCATGTTTCTCAGAATGTTGATGTTGCTAAGAATACCAATTGTTGTATTTATTCGTCGTTTATTTCCCATGTTACACCTGTTTTTCACTTCTGGGGATTTGGCCCTAGTACCCCTTTCTAAAAATAGTTTTGGGGGCATTTTTGATTATTCATGTACTCCATGTTTCTCAGCATGTTTAAGTTACTAAGAATACCAATTATTGTATTTATCCGTCGTTTATTTTCCAAGTTACACCTGTTTTCGCTACTGGGGATTGGGCCCTAGTACCCCTTTCTAAAAATAGCTTATGGGGGTATTTTTCGATTAGCTATGTACTCCATGTTTCTCAGCATGTTGAAGTGTCTAAGAATACCAATTATTGTATTTTTCCGTCGTTTATTTCCCAAGTTACACCTGTTTTTCACTTCTGGGGATTGGGCTCTAGTTGCCCTATCTAAAAATAGCATTCGAGGGCACTTTTCGGAGTGGCTCTATATCCTATCTTTTTCAGCGTGTCAAACTGCCCATGTTCACGAAGTTTCATGCTTTTATCACAAAATGAACATTGCACCCTGAAATCTGCTGTACTATTGATCTCTTGCCGTCAATGTTATTTGAAACCTTTATATGAAACCTTCATATGCTGTTCTATTGTTATTGCTCAGTCTCAATAACAAAAGATTGACATTCATTTCATTGTCACAGTTCGATTCAAGCATCGGTTTGGGACTTGGGTTTCTTCTGATGTGTATGGGTTTCTTCCTGCATTCAAGTTGAAAGCCACACCACAGCAATGAATTTGTTGTTCTTTTCTGCCGTGTTGATCGCACTGGCAGCTGGTAAGTTTAAGAGTTATATGATTCGTAGTTCTTTTATCCTAATTCTTGTGAAATATTACGAATAGTTTCCGAGAACCAGAACCAATTTTGAAGCTTCCGTGTCTGGCGGCCTAGGTTAGATTTAGGCCCTGCCCTGCCCCATTCCCTAAATTCTTTATTCTATAAATAAAGAATTTTCCATTTGACAAAAGTGATGCTTGTTTCAACACTACGCTTCTGTTTTAAATTCACCAACTGCAATGTTGGCCTCCGACCGGGGTTGGCAACGTTACCTGACATATACGGACGACATGACAAATAGGGACCTGACATATACGGACCTGACAAATACGGACCTGACATATGCGGACCCATCGAAACAGCGCGAATGCGTCGTTTCTAGTTATTTTTCGGTCGAGATTTATGAGTTTATTTATTGTTTTTTTTATTAATTTTAGAATTCGTTAGGATCTTGATGTATTAGCTTTTCTTTCCTATTTCTCGTTCGAAAGCTTAAGGAATTTTTGTAATCTAAAGACGACAAAAATAGAAATTCTTTATAAGGTAGAAATTCGAGTAATGCAGTCGCAAGGTAGGCCTAGTTTTGGTCAAAAGTTTTATTTAGCGCTTTCACTTGACGCAGTGACTATTTGACCTATTAAACTATATTAAACTTTAAAGGAACATGATATCATTATAATTTCAAAGAACTCTTCAACGCACAATTCTTAAAAGTTCTGCGTCAAAGAAAAATAACTAAAAATACATTCAATGAAGCGTCTCGTTTACACCACACGACAATTGAGCAGCAATAAAAAGGTTCCCGTCGCCCCCTGATGACCCCCAATGTAACACGAGCACCTGGCCTGCATTCTCCAACCCTAAAATGTAAAGACTCGCATCTCTGTAAGTGGCCCACCATGATTTTGCGTGATGCGTTATCGGGCCTGTTTTTCTTGCGTGAAACCGTGAAACTGCATTAATTTCCTTCGTGAAAGAGTGAAATGAATTTTGTGCGTGACACGTGAATTTTGAAGTTTTCGTGCCATTGTGCGTGAATTATTGAATTAACAGTGTGATTTGTCACCCTGTTTTCCAAGTTTTTCCCGCTTTTTTTTATTCCTCTTGACCTTTTCTGAGGATATGCATTCAAATTGCTTATATAAAATTCGCAACTGGTGATTTTTATGGGAATGGAGTGCTTTTTCTCAATCTTGAAACAAGAACCGCTACAATTGTTATTCCTGATTCTCCTTCTTTACTGCCACGAAGAGGCTGCATTTTCAAGGATGGTTTCCTCTTTACATGCAAAGACGACCACAGGTTGCATTTGTGGAAAAGCTCTGGAATTACAGCTCTGGATTTTCTGGCGACCGCGACACAGAAGGTGGTAGCAGAGATGGAACGAGACGATTTTCTCGATTCTATCGACCATCTGGAATAGCTGTGAAGTTTAACAACGTTGTTTATGTTTGCAACTATGATGTTGCCTCTATTCGAATGCTTACAACTCTAAAGAACACTTCTGCGTTCTTAAAGTCAATACACCAATTCAACATTCTTCGCTTGTTTCGCGCGCGGGAGCCTTGGGAGAACGTCTTTGAAGAACTCACACACTTTTCCTACAATCGTTGTCTAGCTTAGCCCTGCTTTGAGGAGTTTAGACTTGTGCACACGCCCAGTAGCTTAAACATGAGATTTTTAAGAGATTTATAGGATTTATAAGATTTATGGAGATTTATCGTGAAGGTGTACAAGATTCATGAAGTGATACACCTTGCTTCATGCATTCTTTCCATTCTTTTCATATGCTCTTGTTGAAATAAATTTTTTGAAATAAGAATACAAAACTTTCCAAAATAGAGGCTCAGGGTTAGGGGGTTACAGTCAAATATGAATAGAATCATATCTCAAAATATGTTAACGCATAAAGATGACGTCATTTATACAGATGACTTTCTGAACTTCCTTAAAAAGAATTCAACATGTATTAAATGGAGATATGAAATGTTAAAAAGGCAAACTACAACTTAAAATACACTTTTTAATAAGCAACCGATTAATAAGCAACTAGGGCTGGGTTTGCTTTAACGAAAAGGCGTGTGCACAAGTCTAAACTCGCCAGAGCAGGGCTAAGCTAGACAACGATTGTAGGAAAAGTGTGTGAGTTCTTCAACGACGTAATTTAAAGTTAAGCTTTCTTTGAGACCAAATCCGTCATTTCATTGTTAAAGAAAGTTTCGCAAGGCAAGTTCCGAAATATCTAGAAAAAATTGAAGAAATCCCTATATAAATCTTTTTAAATCTCAATAAATCCCATAAATCTGACCAAAAAAGACAAAGAGATCTCGTACGCCATTTTTAATAGTGGTACACCCCTCGGTATGAAGAACATGAAAGCTAGTAACAGAAAATAATTTGTTGTTTTGTTAAAAAGTAAAGGTATTGCAAGCAAACTTTGACTTTTCCTCAGAATGGTTTTAACTTCTCCTTTTTCTTCATAATTTTCAATATTGTTATTTGTAACTGCTGTTTGTACTTTGTAATCGTCTTGTAATTGTTGTTGTTTTGTTAAAAATAAAGGTATTGTAAGCAAACTTTGACTTTTCCTTCATTTTTAGTTCTGCTT
This sequence comes from Chrysaora quinquecirrha, assembly GCA_014526335.1. NCBI lineage: Eukaryota > Metazoa > Cnidaria > Scyphozoa > Semaeostomeae > Pelagiidae > Chrysaora > Chrysaora quinquecirrha. The sequence goes on along the minus strand of JACTAT010000346.1, from coordinate 227,247 downwards.
TACTCGACATAATGTTAAAATTAAAAAAACTATGGTCCGCATATGTCAGGTCCGTATTTGTCAGGTCCGTATATGTCAGGTCCCTATTTGTCATGTCGTCCGTATATGTCAGGTAACGTTACCAACCCGGCTGCCAGTCCGTATAAGTATAAAATGCAAGCAAGATTCAGTATGGGAGTACTTCGTGGTGCAGTAATGTTTCTACAACCTGATGTCAAATCATTATTGAAAATCCAAGTTCAGTTTGATAAACTCCAATATGAAGGACCATGGGGAGTTTTCTCCAATCCTACCATTTTCAATGCTGGACCTTCAGATAGCTGTTCTGCTGATATTGTTGGGCAGTTGGTTACTGGTGGTAACTTGACAAAACTGCATGGTGGTTTTGCATACAAAGCGGTTTATAATAATGACCAGTTGAAAGCATTTGGAAAGAACAGTATTCTAGGTTCGTTATTTTTTGCTATTACATTAAAGAATACTCTATTCTCTCTAATCTATCATTAATAGTCACAGCAATGTTGTCTAGTGGAAGTCCGCTTCTGCAGCCAAGGTGTTTGCCACAGAGCTTTTCAAGTCCCAGCCTTCAAGTCTCAGCAGCCTGATGCTACGCAAGTTTACTTTGTGGAATTGGACATAAAATAGATTCATTGATGGCCCAAAAATTACAGTAGATCACTGCAGTAGGGTGATACATTGATGAGCTTAATTCAAGTTATTATGTTAATCTAAATACATTCAGTTAAACTGGATGCTGTCTCTGTTATAAATGCAATGTAATTCTTTAATTCACTCGGATTTGCAACATTCAAGGGACCTCATACTTTCAAGGGAAATGCCATTCCAGCCATTCTGAAATTGAACTAAATGGCAATTGCGACATCACGAATTCTTTAAAACATCTTAAAAGCGTCTCGTTTAAAAGACCTCCTCATTCGATCTGTCTAGGACCGACAGGGGTGCATCAGAAAAATAGAAATGCTTCTGATTCCAGAGGAGGGACAATTGATCAAATTTTGTAAGGGACCTGCCCGCCAAGCATCAAAGATATACCCAACCTTATGCCAATTTTTCGAAACTCTATACCAAACCTTATATTAACTCTATACCTATTGTTCATTCTTCAAACATAAAAATCGTGAAAATGGAGACCGTCTCTTGACCAAAATCATGAAAATCTACAGCGTTCCTTATAACAAAATCGCAAAAATCGATACCGTTCCGGGCGACACGTTCCCAGTTATCCAAATTACACAAAGTGCACCCCACGGTCCGATTCTGTATGTAGTTTTGTAGAAGCTGTAGTTTTATTGAAGCTTTTTTACTTACATGCACAATCATTTTCAGGCGCCTCTTTAGTCATGTACAATCCATTTACATTTGCTCCATGGGGATGTGCAACCATTCTACCGTTTGATGAACCAACAAATTATGCAGTGGCAACATTTGAAGGCCTTGTGGCTGGTGAAATTCGATTTCTGCAAAACAGTAATAATGCATCGAGCGAAGTTGCCATAATTGGTGAATTATATTACACTGATGGACGAACAACACCTTCTGGAAATCATGGCTGGTAAGTGATGTTTTATGTTAGCATTTTAATCTTATCTGCAAATAAAACTTTTACGTTTTGTGTCCTTATACGACAGTTTCAGAGGAAGCAAATGACGTATGGATTGACGGGGATGTTCCGCCCTGGTCTAACAGACCCACCCACTAATAGTTTACACAGAGACCATACATTATGAATAGCAATACGAAGCTGCATATCAGCGAAAAGGATATTCTAGTTATTCTAGCGAAAAAGAGGTCTAATTATTACTGGCAATAGTACAACGAACATCTTCGACGTAATACAAATATAAACCCTGCTCTGACTGACTCAGCTTTTTTTAGTTTTCTTCCGTATCCCACCCTTCTTTACGGGATTTTCAAATTATACCAATGTTTCGAGAACCTCAGGACCAAAAGCCCACCCATATGTTCCGCACATGCCTGTTCCAAAATTATATTATGTAACCTCCGGGACAACTGTGCTATATCAACTGGTTTCGAGAGCGCCTTCGTTAACAAAATGACTGTTCGTTTTATTGGCTAATTTTTTGGCTAATTGGTCTGTTCGAAATAATTTTTTTGGCCTTTTTCTCAATTCTGCGAAATGAGCTAATCGAAAATCAATCTTTCTTTACATTTTTCGTCTTTTGTTAGGTTTATCAGCTCATCCTCTGCCTCTGGGAAAAATGAATGTGGCAAACTTACAAATATTTTGAAAGGTACAACATCATCTACTGGAACTTGCAGTGAGCACGAGCCTGAAGCATGCGCAATGGGTGACTTATCATCAAAACTAAACAACGTGTCAATTGGTATTGCTAATGATGCAAAGAATGCAAGAAAATTTCGTGTAATTGATGTAAGCTTGAACGTATCATCCATCTACGGTCATGCTCTTGTCATAAGAAACTCAGCTGGCGTGCCGTTCGCGTGTGCCAACATCATAAAAAGTGGTCCAATGTCGATGAAAGCATCTTTTGAACCTTCTACACATGATGGTGTTTCAGGAGCTGTGTCATTCTCGCAAGAGTCTCCTTATCATCCAACGATAATTGATTTTGCATTGACTGGTTTGAATAACAAAGCAAAAGGAATCCACGTCCATCAATTTCCGATTCCTGAACCTGCACCTTCGAATCCGTGTGCTGCATCCGTCGTCGGAGCTCATTTGAATCCGTACGGAATTAATAACAAAGCTGCTAATTATCCCGCGGACGGTAGTGGAGGTACGTCTATCTTGTTATTTTTCTCTAATTCTTTTCTCTTTCGGGTGCTTGGGACACTCCACTGGAGGCACTCTGAAGGTTTTGTTGCGTCTTGGAGCTTAATCCAGCTGGTTTGTGGTGTCAGAAGCTCAGCGAGGTCGGGGTTCGAGACCCAGCTACGGTAGCGTCATCGCCAGGGTCGTTATCTCTATTATTCAACTTATTCCGGAGATCATAGCGACTGGCGCTATATACACCATTTCACTTTCAGCTTCACCAAGGGTAGGGCTAGGGGCTTGAGCCCTTCCATCGGAAGTCACTTGCCAACCCTGTCGGAGGACATTTGTTGCTATTTTAAGCTTAAACTAAGCAAAGCTTCGCAGCTCAAACCCCAGTCAGAAGATCTTAATATTCTCCGATTTGCATGTAGGCCGCAACAAGGAAGAAATGAGACACCTTATGCACTCAACAGAGGAAAAAACAGCTAACTTGTAAGATTTGCACAGAAAGAGGTTATATACTAGTTGGTTATATACCACAGGGCAACCACATCCAGTCTAAAACTTCGAGAATTCAGTAACCATGATAGAAATTTCACAAAAAAGACGACGATTTTTAAATTGCAAGACATGTTTCGAACATACTATGTTCATCTTCAGTTACATCATGAATGAAGCGAATTAAGTAAATACGAGAACTAAATAAAGCTATAATATATTGCATAACCTAATAACACACGTGAGGTAAACAATTAAATCGGTAACTATAAAGGTAAATAAAATGTACAATCGGGAATAAGTAAATAGAAATGAAAAGATAAAGTTAATTAAAAGAAAGATGCAAGTTATAATGAAAAAGCTGTTTGTTAAGCGTAGGTTTGT
>JACTAT010000346.1:199535-223107 GCA_014526335.1 Chrysaora quinquecirrha | reverse complement strand
TTTTCACTTTTTTACTTTTTTCACTTTTTTTCACTTTTTTCACTTTTTCACTTTTTTCAACTTTTTTCACTTTTTTCACTCTTTTCACTTTTTTCACTTTTGTCACTTTTTTCACTGTGCGAGTTTCGAAGTAATCCACGAGATGTCTGGTCTCGTTGAAGTCATCGCGTATATCAAGCTTCCAATAGCCTCTCGGTATTTCCTGGAATCAAATGATGGTGAATTGTCAGAAAAATTCAATTTCTGCTCACTAGGCGTGTCTTTAGCTTTGGATTCTGACATATTGAATCTTTGCAATATCTTTTGCAGATATGATTTCTGACTCATCTCAATTTTTCCTGGTTGTAATTTGAAATGTATTCCAATAAATCGAGAAATTACTCCTAAATCTTTCATTTTAAACTTTCTTGATAGTGTTCTCTTTACATCTTCAAGCATGGATGCATTGCTAGAGGCTAGGATCATATCATCAACCCATATTAATAAGATAACTATATCTCTACCATCATGTTTGCTGAATATGCATTGGTCGGTTAGGCTTTGCTTGAATCCACTCTTTACAACCTCTTTGCTAAGTAAGCAATTCTAATTTCTCCCGCTTTGCTTAAGGCCATATAATGATCTTTTCAATTTGCAAACGAGTTCTTCATTGTTTTCACTAGTTGCTTCATAGCCTTTGGGCTGCTCAATATATATATCGTAATCTATTGGAGCATTTAAATATGCTGTCTTCACATCCATTTGATGTACTATGTAATCATTTTGTACAACAAGTTGCATCAATGTTCTTACTGACGTCATTTTGGTTGCTGGAGCATATGTTTCATGGTAATCAATACATTTAGTTTGACTGTACCCTTTTGCAACATACCTTGCTTTATTAATTAGGTTGCCGTCAATGTCCTCTTTGATAGTATACACCCAGCGACCCCCTACTGCATTTCTATCCTTTGGTAACGGGGTCAACGTAAAAGGGTTATTTTCTTTTAGAGAGTTAAACTCTTCATTCATAGCATTTTTCCACTTCCTACAATCAGGAGAATTCATTGCATCTTCATAAGTATCAGGTGTATCAGAAACATTGTTAATAACATCCGAGTTTAAATTTATGACATCAAAAAGTTCTTCTTCAGTTAAAATAATCATTCAGATGTTCAGGTTTCTTTCTTTGTCTCAAGGGGTATCTAGCATTGTTATCTTGTCCCTCTACATTATCATCAAGAATAACACTGTCATCACTACCACTATCGCCTTGTTCATCTATATTCTGATCAACCTGCATCTGTGTAACCGGTTTAACTGCAATATGATAATCATCATCATCATCAACATTAATTTCTCTGGGAGTAGCATCTTCATCCTCAAATTTGTTGATAAATGTTACACATCTGATTCTCTTATTATTGTTGTTTTCTTTGAAGTAAACAAAATAGGCCGGACTGTACTTGTCATAACCTACAAAGATCCCCTTTTCTGATCTTGAATCAAGCTTGCCTTTGTCTTGAACGTATGCATAGCACACAGTTCAAAGAATATTCATATTTTTGACGTTAGGCTTTCTTCCTGTAAATTTCTCATATGGTGTTGAAATTCATCTCGGGTTGTAACACCTGTTGCGTATATAAGAGGCAGTCAGTACTGTGTATGTCCATAGCTCTTTCGGAAGTTTTCCTTCCAGTACCATACATCTAGCCATCTCAAATAATGTTCTCCAATTTCTTTCTGCCGTACCGTTCTGATGCCGCGAGTATGGTGCTGATTTTTCATGACGTATTCCATGTTTTATCATTATAGCTTGAAATTCCTTTGATGTAAATTCTGTGCCGTTGTCACTTCTGATAAGTTTAACTTTTCCATAAGGAGCAAAGTCTGATCAAAACTTTTCTGTAGCCTCTGCAGTATTGCTCTTTTGCTTCAAAAAATATGTCATCGTTAGGCCCAAATAGTCATCAGTAAAACTTAAAGCATATTTGAAACCGTCAATGCTTACAGGGCTGACTGGACCTGCTAGATCACAGTGAACAAGCTTCAATGGAAATGTTGCTTTTGAATCAGGTTGACGCGATCTGGTTTCAGAAATTTTTCCTAATGTACATGTCTCACAGAATTTTCTCGATTTTTCTCCAGAAATACTCATGCCGTCTACAACAGTAGGTAATTTAAGTATGTCCTGGGTATTGCAATGGCCAAATATTTTGTGCCATTCTTCAAGATTATGACTAGTTTTCTTAAGTTGTACTACTTTGCATTTCTTAAAATAATACAAACGGTCCTTCTTCTGTATTTCAAATTTAGTTCCATCTTGTGCAGATAAAAAAGCTGAATTATTTGAAAACTTTACTGATGCCCCTTTCTCTATTGCAGCTTGCACAGAAAATATATTTTGCTTATAGCTTGGGATGTATAAACAGCTCTCAAGAACTACTTTGTGAACTTTTCCACTCATATCTTGCAGGGATATCTCTGCCGTTCCCTTCTTCAATGCTATATTATTATTTCTGGAGCCATCAGCTAACTCTATGAAATGCTCATTGGAGTTAAATTTATCTTCGAATGATGTAAACTTTCTTATATCATTTATAATATGTGTGGTTGCCCAACAATCAACTAAAAAATTAATATTGTCAGGGTCAGTTGTACTTAGATTTGGGTCTACACCCACTTTAAAATAGAGATTTTCATTTTCTTCTGTCACATTATTCACACTGTCCTTTTTCTTTCTGCACACTTTTGTGTCATGACTCTTTGTTTTACAAGTATTGCACCATCTCTTGTTTTGGCTGCACTCATAGGCCTTATGTCCTACTTTCTTACACAAATAACATGTAATTTGCTGAGAATTTCTTCCTGCTGCTGGATGAGAAACTTTCATAACACTTAGAGAAACCTTGAATTGTTGAAAAGTTGGCTGCACATCTTTCTGGGTATTTACTTTTTTAAATGAATTAAAACTTTGTGGTAGGCCCTTCGATATCATAGCAATAAGTAGTGAATCACTCACAGTTTCTCCAGAGTTCTTCAACGCTGCTGCTGCTGTCTCAGCACGAATTACATATTCTGTAAGGCTTTCCCCAGTTGCCTTATTTAGGGTTGTCAACTCTGTGTACAATGCAATTATTTTCGGCTTACCTTGAATCATATAATGCTCTCTTCAAATGTTCAAGGCTTTCTTTCCATCGTCCCTAGCATCACGCATAACAAGGGATTAACTTCTATCATCTAATAATTGAATTAGTTCTGCATAAATATCTGCATTTTTCTCAGGATCCGGTTCCTCCTCTTCCAACTGTGTTTTGAGTTTGACTGTGTGAAAATATCTACAAAACTTCGTTTCCCACTTTTCCCAGCTCATGTTTTCGTTCATCTCCATCAAAAAGTAAACGTGTCCTGGGCCCACAACCTGATGGATGATTGGAAGCCATTTGGTGGAGGATTAATCAGTAGGGGTTCACTTCTGGTAGAGCTAAAGTAAGCTACATCCTCACTTCATGAGGGAAAACGTCGAAGGGCACGAACTGCCAAAGAAGAATGGCCTACGCACATGTGCACCTCCTAATGGGAACGAGGCAGGGGGAAGATGGTTATCTGCTTACAAAATTAGATAGTTTGCGATGTTGTTTGTTAGTTAGTTAGTTAGTTAGTTTCCTAGCAAGCTGGTTAGTTATGTTGAAAGCATGCCTTGTATATTAACTAGTTACAAAGAGAGAGTTAGTTAGTCATTTGGTTAGATAGTTACTTGGTTAGATAGTTTGGGAATAAAGTAGAGAGCTTGCGAGTTTGTTTATTAGTTAGTTAGTTTGCTAGTTAGTTCGTTTGTAAGCTGCCTAAAAATGTTGCAAGCATAGCTTGTATGGTAGTTAGTTACTAAGATAGAGAGCTAGTTAGTTAAATGGTTAGTAAACTACTTATTGAGTTAGTTTGTTAGAATATTAGAGAGTTTGAGAGGTTTTTAGTACGTTAGTTAGTTAGATAGTTAGTTAGTTAGTTAGTTAGTTTGTCAGTTAGTTAGTTAGTTAGTTAATTAGCAAGCTCGTTAGATACGTTGCAAGCATAGCTTATATGTTAGTTAGTTTGTTAGTTGGTTGGTCTGTTAGCTGTTTACTTAGGTTGCAAGCATAGCTTGTATGTTAGTTAGTTCGTAAGATAGAGAGTTAGTTAGCTAATGTGTTAGTAAAATAGATAGTTAGCGAGTTTGTTACTTAGTTAGTTAGTTAGTTAGTTAGTTAGTTAGTTAGTTTGTTAGCAAGCTGGTTAGTTACGTTGCACGAATAGCTTATATGTTAGTTAGTTAGTTAGTAAGTTAGTTAGTTAGTTAGTTAGTTAGTTTGCTAATAAATTAGAGATTTAGTGAGCTTGTTTGTTAGTTAGTTAGTTAGTTAGTTAGTTAATTAAGTAGTGAGTCAGTAACTTAGTAAGCTGTTTATTTAGGTTGAAAGCATAGCTTGAATACTGGTTAGTTAGTTAGTTAGTGAAATAGTTTGTTACTAAATTAGATAGTTGGCGAATTTGTTTGTTGGTTTGTTAATTTGTTAGATAGTTAGTTTGTAAGCTGCTCAATTAGGTTGCAAGCATAGCTTGTATGTTAGTTAGTTAGTAAGATAGAGAGTAATGTAGTAAGTTGGTTAGTTAGTTACTTAGTTAGTTAGTTTTTGAGTAAATTTTATAGCTTTCGAGGTTTGTTATTGGTTTGTTAGTTTGCTAGTTAATTTGTTTGTACGTTGCTTAATTTTGTTGCAAGCATAGCTTGTATGTTAGTTAGTTAATAAGATAGAGAGTTAGTTAGTTAAATGGTTAGTTAATTACTTATGGAGTTAGTTTGTTAGTAAATTAGCGAGTTTGAGAGGTGGTTGTTCGTTATTTATTTAGTTAGTTAGTTAATTAGCAAGCTGGTTAGTTACGTTGCAAGCATAGCTTAAATGTTAGTTAGTTTGTTAGTTAGTTAGTCTGTCACCTGTTTAATTTGGTTGCAAGCATAGCTTGTATGTTAGTTAAATAGTAAGATAGAGAATTAGTTAGTTATTTGGTTAATTAGCTAATTAGATAGTTAGTTTGCGAGTAAATTAGGTAGTTTGCGAGCTGGTTGGTCAGTCAGTTAGTTAGTTAGTTAGTTAGTTAGTTAGCAAGCTGGTTATTCACGTTGCACGCATACCTTATATATTAGTTGGTTAGTTAGTTAGTTAGTTAGTTAGTTTCTTAGTAAATTTGATAGTTAGTGAGTTTGTTTGCTAGTTAGTTAGCTAGTTAGTTAGTTTGTTAGCAAGCTGGTTTATTAGGTTGCAAGAATAGCTTGAATGCTATTGAGCTACAATCTTGGACAAAATATTTGGGGCAAGGCATTTTCTCCAAGGATCTATTGATTTTCTACTTCCATAACTCCAATTCTTCCCCCTTTTACCCCCAAAACAATGTTGGTAGTAGAGCAAAACAACTTTTGTACGAAACAACATTGTAACGGGGGAGAAGGGGGAATTAATAGATAGTAGCAAAACTATTTTGGCCGTTCCAATATATTGCGTCCAAGATTGTCTGTATAACATATATTTGAAAGGACATTTGGATTTTCAAAAAGATGTTACAGAATATTTATTTTTCATTTAAACCCTTTTTCAATGATCAAGGGGCATATATGTTCTGTGAAAATCGAAAACTGATGCACCCTAAAGCCACACTCTTAATATTATGAAGCTGTTATGTTCGACAAAAGGTTTTTCTTAATGCAAACATAGCATAGAATTGAGAACGTACGGGTAACCATCGGGTAGCCATACGGGTAACCATGATTCTATATGCTTTTCATGTGGATTTAGCAAGGGTAGCCACGGGTAACCACGGGTAACCATAATATATAAAGGATATATCTTATTCCCTTTATATAATATGGTTACCCGTGGTTACCCGTCGTTACCCTTGCTAAATCCATACAAAATGCATATAGAATCATGGTTACCCGTATGGTTACCCGATGGTTACTAGTATCTTTTCAGCTTTGTACAATGTTTGAACAAACAAGAAGAAAAATATATACAGTATTGTACCAGTTGAAATTTTCTTATATTAAGTAAACGACGTTTTGATCATGAACTCGTTATCAAGTCAATGTTTGTGTGGATAGAACCGTTCGTTGAACATAACAGCATCATGAATTAAGGGTGTGGTTTCTGGGTGTGTAATTTTTCGACTTTAATTTGACTTACATTATACTGAACGCTCTTTGAGCATTGAAAGGGAATTTAAGTGAGAAATCGATATTTTGTAGCATCTTTTTGAAAATTTAAGCTCCTCTCAAAAAAATGTTCTATAGACAATTTTGGACAAAATATTTGGGACAAGGCAATTACTCCAAGGATTCATTGATTTTCTACTTCCAAAACTCCAATTCTTCCCCCTTTTACCCCCAAAACAATGTTGGTAGTAGAGCAAAACAACTTTTGTACAAAACAACATTGTAACGGGGGAGAAGGGAGAATTAATAGATAGTAGCAAAACTATTTGGGCCGTTCCAATATATTGCGTCCAAGATTTTAGTTAGTAAGTGAGTTAGCTAGCTGCTTAGTTAGGTTGAAAGGGAGGCTTGTATGTCACTTAGTTAGTTAGTTAGTTAGTTTTTAGTTAGTTTTTGTGTAAATTGGATAGTTTGCAAGATTGTTAGTTACATAGTTAGTTAGTTTGTTAGTTAGTTAGTTAGCAAGCTGGTTAGTTACGGTGCAAGTATGGCTTTCATGTTAGTTAGTTAGTTAGTAAGGTTGGTAAGTTAGTTAATTTGCTAGTAAATTAGATAGTTAGAGAGCTTGTTTGCTGGTTACTTAGTTTTTTAGTTGGCAAGCTGTTTAGTTACGTTGCAAGCATAGCTTTTATGCTAGTTAGTTAGTTAGTAAGTCGGTTAGCAAGCTGCTTAGTTAGGGGGAAAGCGAAACTTGTATGTTACTTAGTTTGTAAGTCAGTTTTTGAGTAAATTTGATAGTTTGCAAGGTTGTTAGTTACTTAGTTAATTAGTAAGTTAGTTAGTTTGTTAGTTAGCGAACTGCTTAGTTACTTTGCAAGCATAGTTTTCATGTTAGTTAGCTAGTTAGTTAGATAGTTAGTTAGTTAGATAGTTTGCTAGTAAGTTAGATAGTTAGTGAGCTTGTTCCTTAGTTAGTTAGTTGGTTAGTTAGTTAGTAAGTGAATCAATGAGTTAGCTAGCTGTTTGTTTAGGTTAAAAGCCTAGCTTGTATATTGGCTAGTTAGCTAGTTAGTTAGTTAGATAGTTTGCTAGTAAATTGAATAGTTATTGAGCTTGTTCTCTAGTTAGTTAATTACTTATTGAGTTAGTTAGTGAGTCAGTGAGTTAGCTAATTGTTTATTTAGGTTGAAAGCATAGCTTGTGTATTGGCCAGTTAGTTAGTTAGTTAGTTAGTTAGATAGGTTGTCAGTAAATTAGATAATTGGTGCGTTTGTTTGTTGGTTAGTTGGTTTGTTAGTTAGTTAGTTTGTAAGCCGCTTAACTAGATTGCAAGCATTGCTTGTATGTTAGTTGATTAGAAAGATAGAGAGTAAGGTAGTTAGTTGGTTAGTTAGTTAATTAGTTAGTTAGTTTGTGAGTAAATTAGATAGTTTTCGAGGTTGCTTATTAGTAAGTTAGTTTGCTAGTTAGTTTGTTTGTAAGCTGCTTAGTTTTGTTGCAGGCATAGCTTGTATAATAGTTAGTTAGTAAGATAGAGAGTTAGTTAGTTGAATTGTTAGTTAATTACGTATTGGGTTAGTTTGTTAGTAAATTATAGAGTTTGCCAGGTTGTTGTTTAGTTAGTTAGTCAGTTAGTTAGTTAATTAGCCAGCTAGTTAGTTACGTTGCAAGCATAGCTTTCATGTTAGTTAGTTAGTTAGTTAGTAAGTTATTTAGTTAGATAGTTTGCTAGAAATTTAGATAGTTAGCCAGCTTGTTTGTTAGTTAGTTAGTTAGTTAGCTAGTTAGTTATTGAGTCAGTGAGTTAGCTAGCTGTTTATTTAGGCTGAAAGCATAGCTTGTATATTGGCTAGTTAGTTAGTTAGTTAGTTAGATAGGTTGTTGGCAAATTAAAAAGTTGGCGAGTTTGTTTGTTTGTTAGTTGATTTGTTAGTTAGTTAGTTTGTAAGCCGCTCAATTAGATTGCAAGCAAAACTTGTATGTTAGTTAGTTAGTAAGATAGATAGTTAGTTAGTTGAATTGTTAGTTGATTACTTATTTAGTTAGTTTGTTAGTAAATGAGAGAGTTTGCGAGGTTGTTTTTTAGTTAGTTAGTTAGTTAGTTAGTTAATTAGTTGGTTAGCAAGCTGGTTAGTTACTTTGCAAGCATAGTTTTCATGTTAGTTAGCTAGTTAGTTAGTTAGTTAGTTAGTTAGATAGTTTGCTAGTAAGTTAGATAGTTACTGAGCTTGTTCCTTAGTTAGTTAGTTGGTTAGTTAGTTAGTAAGTGAATCAATGAGTCAGCTACCTGTTTGTTTAGGTTAAAAGCCTAGCTTGTATATTGGCTAGTTAGCTAGTTAGTTAGTTAGATAGTTTGTTAATAAATGTGTTTGTTGGCGAGTTTGTTTGTTGGTTAGTTAGTTTGTAAGCTGCTCAATTGGGTGCATGTTAGTTAGTTAGTAAAATAGAGAGTAATGTAGTTAGTTGGTTAGTTAGTTAGTTAGTTAGTTAGTTAATTAGTTTGTTTGTTAATTAGTAAGCCAGCAAGTTAGTTACATTGCAAGCATAGCTCTCATGTTAGTTAGTTAGTTAGTTAGTTAGTTAGTTAGTTAATTAGTTAGTTAGCTTGCTAGTAAATTAGATAGTTAAGGAGCTTGTTTGTTAGTTAGTTAGTTAGTTAGTTAGTTAGTTAGTTAGTTAGTTAGTTAGTTAGTTAGTTAGTTAGTTAAGTATTTAGTGAGTCAGTGAGTTAGCTAGCTCTTTATTTAGGTTTAAGGCATAGATTGTACATTGGCTAGTTAGTTTGTTAGTTAGTTAGTTAGTTTGCTAGTAAATTAGACAGTTTGCAGGCTTGTTTGTTAGTTACTTAGTTAGTTAGTTAAGTAGTTATTTTGTTAGTTAGTTAGTTACGATTCAAGTAGTTAGTTAGTTAGTTAAATAGTGAGTCAGTGAGTTAGTAAGCTGTTTATTTAGGTTGAAAGCATAGCTTGAATACAGGTTAGTTAGTTAGTTAGTTAAATAGTTTGTCACTAAATTGGATAGTTGGCGAATTTGTTTGTTGGTTTGTTAGTTTGTTAGATACTTAGTTTGTAAGCTGCTCAATTAGGTTGCAAGCATAGCTTGTATGTCAGTTAGTTAGTAAGATAGAGAGTAATGTAGTTAGTTGGTTAGTTAGTTACTTAGTTAGTTAGTTTGTGAGTAAGTTAGATTGTTTTCGAGGTTGTTTATTAGTTAGTTAGTTTGCTAGTTAGTTTGTTTGTAAGCTGCTTATTATTTTGAAAGCATAGCTTGTATGTTAGTTAGTTAGTAAGATAGAGAGTTAGTTAGTTGAATGGCTAGTTAATTACTTATTGAGTTAGTTTGTTAGTAAATTAGAGGGTTTGCGAGGTTTTCTGTTAGTTAGTTAGTTAGTTAGTTTGTTAATTAGCCAGCTAGTTGGTTACGTTGCAAGTGTAGCTTTCATGTTAGTAAGTTAGTTAGCTAGAAAGTTAGTTAGTTAGTTAATTTGATAGTAAATTAGATAGCTAGCGAGCTTGTTTGTTAGTTAGTTAGTTAGTTAGCTAGTTAGTTATTGAGTCAGTGAGTTAGCTATCTGTTTATTTAGGTTGAAAGCATAGCTTGTATATTAGCTAGTTAGTTAGTTATGTAGTTAGATAGGTTGTTAGTAAATTAAATAGTTGGCGAGTTTGTTTGTTTGTTAGTTGATTTGTTAGTTAGTTAGTTTGTAAGCCGCTCAATTAGATTGCAAGCAAAACTTGTATGTTAGTTAATTAGTAAGATAGAGAGTAAGGTATTTAGTTGGTTAGTTAGTTACTTAGTTAGTTAGTTTGTGAGCAAATTAGATAGTTTTCGAGGTTGCTTATTAGTTAGTTGGTTTTCTAGTTAGTTTGTCTGTAAGCTGCTTAGTTTTGTTGCAGGCATAGCTTGTATGTTAGTTAGTTAGAAAAAAGATAGAGAGTTTGTTAGTTGAATTGTTAGTTAATTACTTATTTAGTTAGTTTGTTAGTAAATGAGAGAGTTTGCGAGGTTGTTTTTAGTTAGTTAGTTAGTTAGTTAGTTAATTAGTTGGTTAGCAAGCTGGTTAGTTAATTTGCAAGCATAGTTTTCATGTTAGTTAGTTAGTTAGTTAGTTAGTTAGTTAGTTAGATAGTTTGCTAGTAAATTAGATAGTTAGTGAGCTGGTTCCTTAGTTAGTTAGTTGGTTAGTTAGTTAGTTAGTGAATCAATGAGTTAGCTAGCTGTTTGTTTAGGTTAAAAGCCTAGCTTGTATATTGGCTAGTTAGTTAGTTAGTTAGTTAGATAGTTTGTTAGTAAATTTGTTAGTTGGCGAGTTTGTTTGTTGGTTAGTAAGTTTGTAAGCTGCTCAATTTGGTGCATGTTAGTTAGTTAGAAAAGTTGAGAGTAATGTAGTTAGTTGGTTAGTTAGTTAGTTAGTTAGTTAGTTAATTTCTTTGTTTGTTAATTAGTAAGCCAGCTAGTTAGTTACATTGCAAGCATAGCTCTCATGTTAGTTAGTTAGTTAGTTAGTTAGTTATTTAGTTAGTTAGTTAGTTTGCTAGTAAATTAGGCACTGGTCATACGTCGCTCTTCTCATGCGCCGAATCTAATACAATTAAGTGCGACCGTAGAGCGATGCTGGAGCGACGTTGAGTCAGACGCCGCTCCTAATCGTGTCACCCCTAATTCATAGCATTGATTCATACATTGAATTGAATTATTCCTCTTCATCTCAAATCTAAAATGGCTCCCTTAGACAGAACGAAAACTTTCTTGTTGAGTAAACTGATCGCTGAAAACCGAAAACGTCGTAGATTTTGGGAAAAAGGTATAGCAGTAGTATTGCAACAAAGACAGCAAATGTTAAAGGCGCTTTTCCTGGCAGCAATTCTCTTACTTTCAAGCAATGAGAGTAAGTGTTATCATCGATCCTCCAGAAGGTTGAAAAGAAAAACAGGCTGGTGGGAAATGGTGCGAACAACATATGACGACAAAAGGTTCAAGCAAACCTTCCGCGTTTCAAAAAAAACCTTCGAGTTTATTCTTATGCGAATTCGGCACAAGTTGGAAAAACAAACTGTATGCAATGAACCTGTATCCCCAGAATGTCGTTTGGCAATATGTCTCTATCGTCTTGGAAGAGGTGATTATATGTATACCATATCAGAAATGGCTGGCTTAGGCCGTTCAACCGTCACCACAATTGTCAATGAAGTAACTTCAGCAATAGTTTCATGCTTATGGAAAGAATGCGTCTCTGTCCACATGCCGAAAACAGAGAATGAATTTAAAGAAAAGATCTTGGACATGGAAGAACTTTGGCAGTTCCCTTTCAGCTGGGCAGCAGTTGATGGCTGTCACATTCCTATGAAATGTCCTCCAGGAGGTGCAAATGCCAGAAAGGAATACCATAATTTTAAGAATTTTTATTCCATCATTTTAATGGCCCTTGTAGATGCAAAATATCGTCTTATTTGGGCAAGCTGTGGCTTCCCTGGAAATTCCCATGACTCCATAGTGCTACAATCAACATTTCTGTGGTCAGATCTCAAGAATGGAAATTTGCTCCCCAGCTTTAGTCAAAAAGAACAAAAGGTGTCTGTTCCACCAATAATACTTGGAGACTCTGCGTTTCCCTTTGAATCATTCCTAATGAAGCCCTATACCAATGCTGTTTTGACAAAACAACAAAGGTACTTCAATCACAGGTTGATCCGTGCCAGGATGGTGATTGAAGGGGCTTATGGTCAGCTGAAGGGGAGATGGAGATTCTTGCTCAGAAAATCTGAAGGGAATTTGCATGAAACAAAGATTGCAACCCTTGCATGTTTAGTTTTGCAAAGCATATGCTTGGACCAAGGAGACACATTGCCATCAAAGCTGGATATGACCATTGATCCAGCAACAAATCAGAAAAGGGACAGAGGAACTATTTGCAACATGTTATTGATGAGATCAAGCCATAAAACTTCCGATTCCAGAAACAATGGAGCTGTCAAACTGAGAGAGGCAATAAATAAGAAACTTTGGAAAGAGCTAGAGAATTCAAAACAAACATTTGACATGGATGTAGAATACTGAACTTTTTTCATCTGCAACCAATTAAATATTTGAAAAATGTCAAAGAGCTTTTAAGATTAATTCTTGTTCTGTTTTATTTTGCTGATATAGTCAAATAGTCAATACTGATAATATGGTAGGTCTTCATTATTTTCATTGTTCTGTTGCTGTAAATATCTAAGAAAACCCTGCGGTTTTGGGGTATTATAGGTTGGTTGCTGATAAGCTTGTTGTTGAGTTTGTCCCATCATTAGTTGAACAAGTTGGAGTTCGTGCTGTCTTGCTTTTTCTGCTTCTTCTTTTGCAAATTCCAAAAATGCTTTCATGGGATCTTGCTCCACAACTCTCTGGAGCATTCCAACCACCCCCTGTAATTGGTTTTCACTCTTATCTTTTTTACTTTTTTTCACTGGCACAAACAAATCTGGAGAGTCACATACAGATGGTTCAGAAAAATGTTGACCTGGAGAATTAGACTCTGATGTTTCATTCAGTTTTGAAGATGGCTCAATTGCCTGCTCTGGCTGACAGGAATCCTTAGTCTTAACCAGAGCAAACAACTGGTTGAACCAGGTACTATAGCCATGCTCCTCTTGAAAGCGCTTAATCCCTGTTGCAGTTTTCATTACTAAGGCTGCCTTCTTGCATTCTGCAACTACTTTTTTGAATTTTGTGCGCAGTTGAACGACAGTGAAAGGAACCTCTTTGTCTCTACTTTCTGCTCTCTTTTTAAGCTCATTCAGTACCTTTTGGTACACATCAGCATTTTTTTGGTTTTTTGAATTTGTAAAAATCAGCTTCCTCTTAAAGTAATCATTCATCACAATGATTTCCACCATGTCTGTTAAGAGGGTTTCTGGCCACTGCGCCTTTCTTCCTGGCCTTTTCTTCACTTTCTGGCCTTTCCCTTTCTTCCCAAGAATTTTTTGAATCTCTTCATCATGGTTTTCATCATTGCTTTCATCTTCATCCTCATTCCCTCCATCAACAGTGTCATTGATTTCATTATCTCTTCTAAAAGAATCAAACTTCAAGATAAAATCATTCTGGTTCAGTAGGTTTTTCGTTTAGGATATTTCAATGAAATGTGATGACAAGAAATATCCAATTGCTAAAAATTTTACAGCTGCTTTTTAAAAATATAAATTTATGACGCAGTTAAAAATATTTGAGAGACAAGATTCCAAACATCATAAAGTAGGCTGCATTATATCCAACTAACCTTTTGATACAGGCACGTCAGTTGATTGTCCTTCGTCTTCGGACTCGGATCTTTCAGCTATTCTTGGCGGTCTGTCACATTCCATGCTGCAGTATCCAACACTCCAGGATGTTGACCATCCTCGTGTCTCTTCATTCAGTTCTGGAATACCGCAAATATCGCAAAGTGGAATGCCGCAACGAATGCAGATATATTTCGTTGGCTCAAAGCATTTTTGACATGCAGAAATCTTTGGTGAACACGAAGCCATTATGGATGCCGTAAGAAGAGAATAATTTGGCGCCTTTCATAACCAAAACTGCGCATGCCCTGCCTCGTTTTAAAAAGAAATTTAATTAATGCATTATATTCGGAGCATGAGAAAAGCGACGTTTGACTTGAAGTCGCTCCACAGTCGCATAATGCGACTGATCTTGCCGCTCCAAATTGATTCTGCCGTACTTAATTCATTCTGCTGCACTTAATCGAGTCAAACGTTGCTCTCCTCATGCGCCTAATGCATCTATTAGATTCGGCGCATGAGAAGAGCGACGTATGACCTGGGCCTTAGATAGTTAAAGCGCTTGTTTGTTAGTTAGTTAGTTAGTTAGTTAGTTAGTTAGGTATTTAGTGAGTCAGTGAGGTAGCTAGCTCTTTATTTAGGTTTAAAGCAAAGATTGTATATTGGCTAGTTAGTTTGTTAGTTAGTTAGTTAGTTTGCTAGTAAATTAGATAGTTTGCGGGCTTGTTTGTTAGATACTTAGTTAGTTAGTTAAGTAGTCATTTTGTTAGTTCGTTAGTTACGATTCAGTTAGTTAGTTAGTTAGTTAAATAGTGAGTCAGTGAGTTAATAAGCTGTTTATTTAGGTTGAAAGCATAGCTTGAATACTGGTTAGTTAGGTAGTTAGTTAAATAGTTTGTTACTAAATTAGATAGTTGGCGAATTTGTTTGTTGGTTTGTTAGTTTGTTAGATAGTTAGTTTGTAAGCTGCTCAATTAGGTTGCAAGCATAGCTTGTATGTTAGTTAGTTAGTAAGATAGAGAGTAATGTAGTTAGTTGGTTAGTTAGTTACTTAGTTAGTTAGTTTGTGAGTAAGTTAGATTGTTTTCGAGGTTGTTTATTAGTTAGTTAGTTTGCTAGTTAGATTGTTTGTAAGCTGCTTATTATTTTGAAAGCATAGCTTGTATGTTAGTTAGTTAGTAAGATAGAGAGTTAGTTAGTTGAATGGCTAGTTAATTACTTACTGAGTTAGTTTGTTAGTAAATTAGAGAGTTTGCAAGGTTGTCTGTTAGTTAGTTAGTTAGTTAGTTAGTTAATTAGCCAGCTAGTTAGCTACGTTGCAATCATAGCTTTCATGTTAGTTAGTTAGTTAGTTAGAAAGTTAGTTGGTTAGTTAATTTGCTAGTAAATTAGATAGTTAGTTAGCTTGTTTGTTAGTTAGTTAGTTAGTTAGCTAGTTAGTTATTGAGTCAGTGAGTTAGCTAGCTGTTTACTTAGGTTGAAAGCATAGCTTGTATATTGGCTAGTTAGTTAGTTAGTTAGTTAGATAGGTTGTTAGTAAATTAGATAGTTGGCGAGATTGTTTGTTTGTTAATTGGTTTGTTAGTTAGTTAGTTTGTAAGCCGCTCAATTAGATTGCAAGCATAGCTTGTATGTTTGTTAAATAGTAAGATAGAGCGTAAGGTAGTTAGTTGGTTAGTTCGTAACTTAGTTAGTTAGTTTGTGAGTAAATTAGATAATTTTCGAGGTTGCTTATTAGTTAGTTGGTTTGCTAGTTATTTTGTTTGTAAGCTGCTTAATTTTGTTGCAGGCATAGCTTGCATGTTAGTTAGTTAGTAAGATAGAGAGTTAGTTAGTTGAATGGTTAGTTAGTTACTTATTTAGTTAGTTTCTTAGTCAATGAGAGAGTTTGCGAGGTTGTTTTTTAGTTAGTTAGTTAGTTAGTTAGCTAATTAGTTAGTTAGCGAGCTGGTTAGTTACTTTGCAAGCGTAGCTTTCATGTTAGTTAGTTAGTTAGTTAGGTAGTTAGTTAGTTAATTAGATAGTTTGCTAGTAAATTAGATTGTTAGTGAGCTTGTTCTTTAGTTAGTTAGTTTGTTAGTTAGTTAGTTAGTGAATCAATTAGTTATCTAGCTGTTTGTTTAGGTTGAAAGCCTAGCTTTTATATTGGCTAGTTAGTTAGTTAGTTAGTTAGATAGTTTGTTAGTAAATTTGATAGTTGGCGAGTTTGTTTGTTGGTTAGTTAGTTTGTTAGTTAGTTAGTTTGTAAGCTGCTCAATTAGGTTGCAAGCGTAGCTTGCATGTTAGCTAGTTAGTAAGATAGAGAGTAATGTAGTTAGTTGGTTAGTAAGTTTCTTAGTTAGTTAGTTTGCTAGTAAATTAGATAGTTAGCAAGCTTGTTTGTTAGTAAGTTAGTTAGTTAGTGAGTGATTCAGTGAGTTAGCTAGCTGTTTATGTAGGTTGAAAGCATAGCTTGTATATTGATTAGTTAGTTAGTTAGCTAGATAGTTAGTTAGTTAGTTAGTAAATTATATAGTTAGCGATTTTGTTTGTTATTTAGATAGCTTGTTAGTTATTTAGTTGGCAAGCTGCTTAATTAAGTTGCAAGCATAGCTTGTTTGTTGGTTATTTAGCAATATATAGAGTTAAATGGTTAAGTGATTAGTCAGTTACTTATCTAGTTACTTTATTGGTAAATTAGATAGTTTGCGATTTTGTTTGTTAGTTAGTTAATTAGTCAGTTAGTTTGTTAGTAAATTAGATAGTTAGCAAGTTTGTGCGTTAGTTAGTTAGTTAGTTAGCTAATAGTTAGTTAGTTAGCAAGCTGTTTTGTTACGCTGCAAGCATAGCTTGTATGTTAGTTAGCTAGTTAGTAAGTGAGTTAGCTAGCTGCTTAGTTAGGTTGAAAGGGAGGCTTGTATGTTACTTAGTTAGTTAGTTGGTTAGTTTGTTAGTTAGTTTGTGTGTAAATTGCATAGTTTGCAAGGCTGTTAGTTACTTAGTTAGTTAGTTTGTTAGTTAGTCAGCCAGCAAGCTGGTTAGTTAAGGTGCAAGCATAGCTTTCATGTTAGTTAGTTAGTTAGTTAGTTGGTAAGCTAGTTAATTTGTTAGTAAATTAGATAGTTAGCGAGCTTGTTTGCTTGTTAGTTCGTTTTTTACTTACCAAGCTGTTTAGTTACGATGCAAGCATAGCTTGTATGCTAGTTAGTTAGTTTGTTAGTGGGTTAGCAAGCTGCTTAGTTAGGAGGAAAGCGAAGCTTGTATGTTACTTAGTTTGTGAGTCAATTTGTGAGTATATTGGATAGTTTGCAACGTTGTTAGTTACTTAGTTGGTTAGTAAGTTAGTTAGTTTGTTAGCTAGCGAGCTACTTAGTTGCTTTGCAAGCATAGCTTTCATGTTAGTTTGTTAGTTAATTAGTTAGTTAGTTAGTTAGTTAGTTAGTTAGATAGTTTGCTAGTAAATTGAATAATTAGTGAGCTTGTTCTTTAGTTAGTTTGTTGGTTAGTTAGTTAGTTAGTGAATCAATGAGTCAGCTAGCTGTTTTTTAGGTTGAAAGCCTAGCTTGCATATTGGCTAGTTAGTTAGTTAGTTGGTTAGATAGTTTGTTAGTAAATTTGATAGTTGGCGAGTTTGTTTGTTAGTTAGTTAGTTAGTTTGCTAGTAAATTAGATAGTTTGCGGGCTTGTTTGTTAGATACTTAGTTAGTTAGTTAAGTAGTCATTTTGTTAGTTCGTTAGTTACGATTCAGTTAGTTAGTTAGTTAGTTAAATAGTGAGTCAGTGAGTTAATAAGCTGTTTATTTAGGTTGAAAGCATAGCTTGAATACTG
This sequence comes from Chrysaora quinquecirrha, assembly GCA_014526335.1. Taxonomy (NCBI): domain Eukaryota; kingdom Metazoa; phylum Cnidaria; class Scyphozoa; order Semaeostomeae; family Pelagiidae; genus Chrysaora; species Chrysaora quinquecirrha. Next base: position 205,877 of record JACTAT010000346.1, on the reverse strand, counting down.
GTTAGTTAGGTAGTTAGTTAAATAGTTTGTTACTAAATTAGATAGTTGGCGAATTTGTTTGTTGGTTTGTTAGTTTGTTAGATAGTTAGTTTGTAAGCTGCTCAATTAGGTCGCAAGCATAGCTTGTATGTTAGTTAGTTATTAAGATAGAGAGTAATGTAGTTAGTTGGTTAGTTAGTTACTTAGTTAGTTAGTTTGTGAGTAAGTTAGATTGTTTTCGAGGTTGTTTATTAGTTAGTTAGTTTGCTAGTTAGATTGTTTGTAAGCTGCTTATTATTTTGAAAGCATAGCTTGTATGTTAGTTAGTTAGTAAGATAGAGAGTTAGTTAGTTGAATGGCTAGTTAATTACTTACTGAGTTAGTTTGTTAGTAAATTAGAGAGTTTGCAAGGTTGTCTGTTAGTTAGTTAGTTAGTTAGTTAGTTAATTAGCCAGCTAGTTAGCTACGTTGCAATCATAGCTTTCATGTTAGTTAGTTAGTTAGTTAGAAAGTTAGTTGGTTAGTTAATTTGCTAGTAAATTAGATAGTTAGTTAGCTTGTTTGCTAGTTAGTTAGTTAGTTAGCTAGTTAGTTATTGAGTCAGTGAGTTAGCTAGCTGTTTACTTAGGTTGAAAGCATAGCTTGTATATTGGCTAGTTAGTTAGTTAGTTAGTTAGATAGGTTGTTAGTAAATTAGATAGTTGGCGAGATTGTTTGTTTGTTAGTTGGTTTGTTAGTTAGTTAGTTTGTAAGCCGCTCAATTAGATTGCAAGCATAGCTTGTATGTTTGTTAATTAGTAAGATAGAGCGTAAGGTAGTTAGTTGGTTAGTTCGTAACTTAGTTAGTTAGTTTGTGAGTAAATTAGATAATTTTCGAGGTTGCTTATTAGTTAGTTGGTTTGCTAGTTATTTTGTTTGTAAGCTGCTTAATTTTGTTGCAGGCATAGCTTGCATGTTAGTTAGTTAGTAAGATAGAGAGTTAGTTAGTTGAATGGTTAGTTAGTTACTTATTTAGTTAGTTTCTTAGTCAATGAGAGAGTTTGCGAGGTTGTTTTTTAGTTAGTTAGTTAGTTAGTTAGCTAATTAGTTAGTTAGCGAGCTGGTTAGTTACTTTGCAAGCGTAGCTTTCATGTTAGTTAGTTAGTTAGTTAGGTAGTTAGTTAGTTAATTAGATAGTTTGCTAGTAAATTAGATTGTTAGTGAGCTTGTTCTTTAGTTAGTTAGTTTGTTAGTTAGTTAGTTAGTGAATCAATTAGTTATCTAGCTGTTTGTTTAGGTTGAAAGCCTAGCTTTTATATTGGCTAGTTAGTTAGTTAGTTAGTTAGATAGTTTGTTAGTAAATTTGATAGTTGGCGAGTTTGTTTGTTGGTTAGTTAGTTTGTTAGTTAGTTAGTTTGTAAGCTGCTCAATTAGGTTGCAAGCGTAGCTTGCATGTTAGCTAGTTAGTAAGATAGAGAGTAATGTAGTTAGTTGGTTAGTAAGTTTCTTAGTTAGTTAGTTTGCTAGTAAATTAGATAGTTAGCAAGCTTGTTTGTTAGTAAGTTAGTTAGTTAGTGAGTGAGTCAGTGAGTTAGCTAGCTGTTTATGTAGGTTGAAAGCATAGCTTGTATATTGATTAGTTAGTTAGTTAGCTAGATAGTTAGTTAGTTAGTTAGTTAGTAAATTATATAGTTAGCGATTTTGTTTGTTATTTAGGTAGCTTGTTAGTTATTTAGTTGGCAAGCTGCTTAATTAAGTTGCAAGCATAGCTTGTTTGTTGGTTATTTAGCAATATATAGAGTTAAATGGTTAAGTGATTAGTCAGTTACTTATCTAGTTACTTTATTGGTAAATTAGATAGTTTGCGATTTTGTTTGTTAGTTAGTTAATTAGTCAGTTAGTTTGTTAGTAAATTAGATAGTTAGCAAGTTTGTGCGTTAGTTAGTTAGTTAGTTAGCTAATAGTTAGTTAGTTAGCAAGCTGTTTTGTTACGCTGCAAGCATAGCTTGTATGTTAGTTAGCTAGTTAGTAAGTGAGTTAGCTAGCTGCTTAGTTAGGTTGAAAGGGAGGCTTGTATGTTACTTAGTTAGTTAGTTGGTTAGTTTGTTAGTTAGTTTGTGTGTAAATTGCATAGTTTGCAAGGCTGTTAGTTACTTAGTTAGTTAGTTTGTTAGTTAGTCAGCCAGCAAGCTGGTTAGTTACGGTGCAAGCATAGCTTTCATGTTAGTTAGTTAGTTAGTTAGTTGGCAAGCTAGTTAATTTGCTAGTAAATTAGATAGATAGCGAGCTTGTTTGCTTGTTAGTTCGTTTTTTACTTACCAAGCTGTTTAGTTACGATGCAAGCATAGCTTGTATGCTAGTTAGTTAGTTTGTTAGTGGGTTAGCAAGCTGCTTAGTTAGTTAGTTAGTTAGTAAGATAGAGAGTTAGTTAGTTAGTTAGTGAGATAGTTAGTTAGTTAGTTAGTTGCATAGCTTGTATGTAAGTTGGTTAGTAGATAGAATATTAACTAGTTAGTTGGTTAATTAGTTAGTTAGTACGTTTGTTAGTTAGTTAGCTTGTTGGTTAGTGAGTTTGTTAGTTAATTCATAAATTAGATAGTTAGCGAGTTTTTTTGTTAATTAATTAGTTATTTAGTTTGTAAGCTGGTTAGTTAGTTTGCAAGCATAGCTTGTATGTTAGTTTGTTAGTAAGATAGATAGTTATTTAGCTAGTTGGTTAGATAGTTTTTATGATTGTTACTTTGTTAGTTCGTTAGTTAGTTAGTTAGGTAGTTAGTTTGCTAATAAAATGATAGCTAGCTCTTTTGTTTTTGTTAGTTAGATAGTTAGTTAGTAAGCTAGTTAGTTAGGTTTCAAGCATCGCTTGTATGTTAGTTAGTTAGTATAATAGTTAGTTAGTTTCTTATTAGTTTTAGATACGTAAGTTAGGTTAGTTAGTTAGTTGGTTAGTTAGTTAAGCTGATTAGTTAGTTTAGTTATTTGCTTAATAAGCATAGCTTGTATTAGTTTAGTTACCTAGTAATATGGAGTTAGTTAATTAATTGGTTGGTTAAGTTAACTAAGCTGGTAGTTTGATTGCAAGCATAGCTTGTATGTTAGTTACCTAGTAATATGGAGTTAGTTAATTAATTGGTTGGTTAATTAACTCGGTAATTCTACACAATTTGATGCGCGGAAAAAAATAGGGTCGAGACCCCAACTCAAAAAATGCCCCAAAATGCTATTTTTAGCATGGGGTACTCGGTTCCAACCCGTTTAGAAGGCTCTTTCTGTAAATACCGTTCACATTACGATATCAGCATGAAACTTGGTATTACTACACAGTTTAATGCGCTGAAAAAGATAGGGTCGAGACCTCAACTCAAAAATGCCCCAAAATGCTATTTTTAGCAAGGGTACTCGGTTCCAACCACTTTTGAAGGCTCTAGGCTCTTGCTGTAAATACAGTTCAAATTATGATATCAGCATTAAACTCGGTAATTCTACACAATTTGATGCGCGGAAAAAAATAGGGTCGAGACCCCAACTCAAAAAATGCCCCAAAATGCTATTTTTAGCATGGGGTACTCGGTTCCAACCCGTTTAGAAGGCTCTTTCTGTAAATACCGTTCACATTACGATATCAGCATGAAACTTGGTATTACTACACAGTTTAATGCGCTGAAAAAGATAGGGTCGAGACCTCAACTCAAAAGATGCCCCAAAATGCTATTTTTAGCATAGGGTACTCGGTTCCAACCCCTTTTGAAGGCTCTTTCTGTAAATACCGTTCAAATTACGATATCAGCATGAAACTTGATATTCCTACACAGCTTGATGCGCTGAAAAAAATAGGGTTGAGACGCCAACTCAAAAATGCCCCAAAATGCTATTTTTAGCATAGGGTTCTAGGTTCCAACCCCTTTTGAAGGCTCTTACTGTAAATACCGTTCAAATTACGATATCAGCATGAAACTCTGTATACCATCATAGTTTGATGCGCTATAAGAGACATGATGCAGACCTCAATAAAAATGCCCTTTGTGCTATTTTCAGAATGGGGTACTTTGACCCAGGCCCCCAACATTGACATTGTTGTAGCTTTGTTGCAATCAGTGATGCTGTAATGAAACTTGGTCTACATAGGCAATTTTGATGCGCTCAAAAAGATATGATGTAGACTCCAAAAGAAAAATGCCCCTTTATGCTATTTTTAGACTGGGGTTGTTGGTACCAGTCTTGTAGAAAAGCTATAATAGTAGTTCTAATATGAATTGTAATACATGTATCAAACTTGGTGAAAAGGGGTAGCTTGACACACTGAAAAAGAGAGGATATGAAGCACGACTGAAAAATGCCCCTTTGTGCTATTTTTAGAATGTGGTAGGCGTAGTTTTGTTATAAACTGTAACACAGGCACCAAACTTGGCGAAAAGAGGTGGTTCGACACGCGGATCAAGATAGAATATGGAACGAAATTGAAAAATACCCGTTCATTGTGCAATTTATAGCCTGGGGCCATTTGGTAACAAACCTCTAAATAAACTGTTAACAGTAGTTTTGTTGTACAACATCGTATCTTTTGATCACGTCATGCGCAGATTTCTCATGCTGTTGGTGTCCGCCCTCGGTATTTTTAACCAAGACCTTCGTACTTTCCAGCCCCTGTATTACAAGCAAACGGCAGTGATTCGACATGGTAACAACATCAGCGAACCAATAGGGTTGCCATCACGCGTAGTGTAAGGCCAGGCTGGTTTCAATCACCAGACTACCACAATACATACAGTTAACATACCCTAAGGCCTTCGGAAAACCACGACGGTGTAAAAATCGGTGGTGTTAACATCATGAACATCACATAGGCTGGTTACACAGACGCTACAGAAGCTAGTAGATTGTTACATCAAGGAGAATGATGATGCTGGGGTACGAGTCACGAGTGGCATTTAACGAGAAACGAGACGATGGTCCTAACAAAGCTTAACAAAGTTCAAAGACCTTCCCAAGTGCAAGATCGATATATAAACGGCGTATGCAACAAGCAGCAGCCTACCAACGAAAAGCTGGTACCAATAAAAGCAGTCTAAAAATAGCACAAAGGGGCATTTTGTGTTTGTGGTCTACATCCTATATATTTCAGCGCATCAAACTGCCTATGTAGAACAAGTTTCATTACAGTATCACTGATTGCAATAAAGTTACAATAATATAACCGTTACGGGATTCTGTTAAAGTACCTCAATTCTAAAAATAGCACAAAGGGGATTCTTTTTGGGTCTGCATCCTATCTTTTTCAGCGCATTAAACTGTGTTCGATTTTTATGCTGATATAATAATTTGAATGGTATTAACAGTAAGTGGCTTTCAAAACGGCCTGGAACCGAGTTAGTTAGTTAGTTTGCTGGTAGAATAGATAGCTAGCGAGCTTGTTTGTTAGTTATTTAGTTAGTTAGTGAGTGAGTCAGTGAGTTAGCTAGCTGTTTATTTAGGTTGAAACCATAGCTTGTATATTGGTTAGTTAGTTACTGAGGTAAAAAGTTTTTTACTAAATTAGATAGTTGGCAAATTTGTTTGTTGGTTTGTTAGTTTGTTAGATAGTTATTTTGTAAGCTGCTCAATTAGGTTGCAAACATAGCTTGTATGTTAGTTCGTAAGATAGAGAGTAAAGTAGTTAGTTGGTTAGTTAGTTACTTAGTTAGTTACTTTGTGAGTAATTTAGATAGTTTTCGAGGTTGTTTATTAGATAGTTAGTTTGCTAGTTAGTTGATTGTAAGCTGCTTAATTATGTTAGTTAGTTAGTAAGATAGGGAGTTAGTTAGTTAAATGGTTAGTTAATTAGTTATTTAGTAAGTTAGCTACTTATGGAGCTAGTTTGGTAGTATATTAGATAGTTAGCGAGTCTTTTTGTTAGTTAGTTAGATAGTTAGATAGTTAGTCAATTAATTAGCAAACTGGTTAGCTACGTTGCAAGCATAGATTATACGTTAGTTAAATTGTTAGTTTGTTGATTTGTTAGCTGTTTAATTAGGTTGCAAGCATAGCTTGTATGTTAGTTAGTTTGTTATTAAGTTCGTTAGTTAGTTTGTTAGTAAGTTAAATAGTTTACAAATTTGTAAATTAGTTAGTTAGTTTGTTAGCTAGTTAGTTAGTTAGTTAGTTAGTTTGGTAGTAAATTAGATAGTTGGTGGCTTGTTTGTTAGTTAATTAGTTAGTTAGTTAATTAGTTAGTTTGTTAATTAATTAACGAGCTAGTTAGTTACGTTGCAAGCATAGCTTTCATATTAGTTAGTTAGTTAGTTGGTTAGTTAGTTAGTTAATTTGTTAGTAAATTTAATACTTAACAAATTTGTTAATTAGCAAGTTAGTTGGCTAGTAAGTTAGCTACTTATTTAGTTAGTTAGC
>JACTAT010000346.1:117970-196472 GCA_014526335.1 Chrysaora quinquecirrha | reverse complement strand
CGACAGAAACAATCACCAATCTGTCTTCACATAATCTTACACCTGAAGAATTGGATGCCTTTAAGGATAGTCTCACACATTCCATCTACCCTCCGAAAATTATTGTTTTTGATGTTCACGCTTGTTTCGAAGTGGTCGCAAACTCAATGATAGGAAAGTTAAAAGACAAGAGCGACATGTCCAAAGTCGAAACTGATCTTTCGTACCTGGTAGAAAGTGTCTCAGCGCACAGTCCATCAACAAACGACATCAAGACATTCAAGATTTTAAGCTAGCTAAGAAAAATAAGATAATCGTCATACTCAAGCCGGACAAAGGTAACCCGGGCATTTTTTAACATTGTAACTACTGGGGAAAGTTCCCCAGTAGGCCCAATGACTTCCCCAGTAGTGAGCACCAAAATCACACAATTTCCCCACTAGTACAGCAGATTTGGGCACAAAATTGATGGTTTTGTTCATTTTGTGATAAAAGCATGAAACTTCGTGAACATGGGCAGTTTGACACGCTGAAAAAGATAGGATATAGAGCCACCCCGAAAAGTGCCCTCGAATGCTATTTTTAGATAGGGCTACTAGAGCCCAATCCCCAGAAGTGAAAAACAGCTGTAACTTGGGAAATAAGCGACGGATAAATACAATAATTGGTATTCTTAGCAATTTCAACATGCTGAGAAACATGGAGTACATAGCTGATCAAAAAATATCCCCATAAGCTATTTTTAGAAAGGGGTACTAGGGCCCAATCCCCAGTAGCGAAAACAGGTGTAACTTGGGAAATAAGCGACGGATAAATACAATAATTGGTTTTCTTAGCAATTTCGACATGCTGAGAAACATGGACTGCATGGCTAATCAATAAAGGCCCCCAAAAGCTATTTTTAGACAGGGGTACTAGGGCCCAATCCCCAGTAGTGAAAACGGGTGTAACTTGGGAAATAAACGACGGATGTATTTTTTGCAACATCGACATGCTGAAAAATATGAAGTGCATGGCTAATCAAAAGTGCCCCCAAAAGCTATTTTTAGAATGGGGTGCTAGGGCCCAATCCCCTGAAATGAAAACGTATACAACAGTAAAACTAATGTACCTGATATAACTACTGTAACTAGTAAAATTAAAAACGGATAGTAGCAATTTATTCTTTGTATAACGATAACGAGATAAACGATTATGGGCCCATTCCGAAATGTTCCTCACGTCTGTTGAATTACGCTGGGACACTTGAATATAATACCTAGAACGAAAAATCAACTAAATATTGAACAATGCAATCTAAAATTTAACGGAATTCTTTATAAGACAGCGATCTGTAATTACTAGCCTGGTCATCCTGAAAAATTAATACAAAATAATATCCATCGACATAAAAAAGTGGGCGGAGATATCATAGGCTTATATTAGCACTCTCCATTGCATTTGCACATAACAGTACACGCAAGTCCAGCATTGACGCATTTGCATCGTCCACCACATCTTTGCTTACAGGAGCATTTGATTAGTTCCTGGCAGGCCGCTGATGCATCAGGGAGAGTAGTCCATAAAGGAAACTATGAACCATTCTGGTCACATTGCCACCCCCATTCATCGGGTTTTGGAATTTCTGGACACTTAACAAGACATTGTCCCCAAGCATGAGCTCCTTGGTAGACGGCCCGTCGAGTGTGTTGCATTAATGCATCCCTTGTGGGAGGAATTGAATCTATCTGCCTTCCCTTCCGGGTGGAGAGCTCCTTTCTTGCTGCATTTATTGATTCTTGGCTGCTTGTCATATTGTATAATAGGATAATGAATCGTTCTATTACGGAGATATGAGCATCAGGCAAGAGATTAGGAGCTTGTGACAATGCTAAGAGAACATCTGTTAAAGCCTCATACACTTTCCAGGCCTTCCATGCTGTTTTCTTACCGATACCAGCAAAAAATGACACAGTATCACACCCTGTAAGTGAGTGGAACAATGGTAATGTCTTTGCTTTTTCCGGGCCAATAGCCACTGCCACTTCATGAACTGGGATGTGTCGGAAATTTTTACCTGTTCCAGAGGCAACCCAAAGTTCATCAGGATGCAATTCGTGATAGACTGAAACCGCTAATACAACGACATCAGTGTTGACTGGACTGTACGTACCATTGGTTTTCGGCAACCATGAAGGATGGCATCAGCAAGGTGAAGAAACATTCTGGAGTCTGCTTCTTCGTGGGAGCATGGTGAAAGACCTATAAGGCTTTTGCTTGATAATTTACATAGAACTTGATCACCTTTTGTTATGACAATAATAAATTTCCGACACATCCCAGCTCATGACGTGGCAGTGGCTATTGGTCCGGCAAAAACAAAGACATTACCATTGTTCCACTCACTTACCAGGTGTGACACTGTGTCATTTTTTGCTGGTATCGGTAACAAAACAGCATGGAAGGCCTGGAAAGTGTATGAGGCTTTAACAGATGTTCTCTTAGCATTGTCACAAGCTCCTAATGTCTTGCCTGATTTAGTTGATTTTTTGTTCTAGGTATTATATTCAAGTGTCCCAGCGTAATTCAACAGACGTGAGGAACATTTCGGAATGGGCCCATACTCGTTTATCTGGTTATCGTTATACAAAGAACAAATTGCTACTATCCGTTTTTAATTTCATTAGTTATAGCAGTTATATCAGTTACATTAGTTTTACTGTTGTATACGTTTTCATTTCAGGGGATTGGGCCCTAGCACCCCTTTCTAAAAATAGCTTTTGGGGGCACTATTGATTAGCCATGCACTCCATATTTTTCAGTATGTCGATGTTGCAAAAAATACATCCGTCGTTTATTTCCCAATTTACACCCGTTTTCACTACTGGGGATTGGGCCCTAGCACCCCTTTCTAAAAATAGCTTTTGGGGGATTAGCCATGCAGTCCATGTTTCTCAGAATGTTGATGTTGCTAAGAATACCAATTGTTGTATTTATTCGTCGTTTATTTCCCATGTTACACCTGTTTTTCACTTCTGGGGATTTGGCCCTAGTACCCTTTCTAAAAATAGCATTTTGATTATTCATGTACTCCATGTTTCTCAGCATGTTTAAGTTACTAAGAATACCAATTATTGTATTTATCCGTCGTTTATTTTCCAAGTTACACCTGTTTTCGCTACTGGGGATTGGGCCCTAGTACCCCTTTCTAAAAATAGCTTATGGGGGTATTTTTCGATTAGCTATGTACTCCATGTTTCTCAGCATGTTGAAGTGTCTAAGAATACCAATTATTGTATTTTTCCATCGTTTATTTCCCAAGTTACACCTGTTTTTCACTTCTGAGGATTGGGCTCTAGTTGCCCTATCTAAAAATAGCATTCGAGGGCACTTTTCGGAGTGGCTCTATATCCTATCTTTTTCAGCGTGTCAAACTGCCCATGTTCACAAAGTTTCATGCTTTTATCACAAAATGAACATTGCACCCTGAAATCTGCTGTACTATACAGAAAAAGCTGCAATGGGTTGTAGACCATCTGGAGTCGCCTGCGCACAATGAATCTAAAATGTTAAAAGAACATGAAGAAATGTGGAAGAGTATGTCAACAGATGGGTAAGAATGATTAAAAAGTACAAGAAAGAAACATTAGAGTTTCTTCTAAGATTGGCTGTTGATGTCTAAAATGACTGCCGAGCTGAAACACTAAGTGCCAGAAGCTGGCCATCAAGATCTCTTTCTTTCGAACATAGTAATAATTTATTGCGAGTTTTCCAATCAGAAGGGTGGGATGCTGATTTTGTTAGTTTCGATAAGTCAAGTTTTTATCATTACCGAGACCCCATCACCTATGCTGAAATGAGAGATATTATTGTAAAATTTGAAATGGAAAAAGTGGCGGCTGAATTGAAAAGTTGCATCTGTTATTCTTTGCAAATTGATGGGAGCTCTGATAGACAGCAAATCGACTCTAAGTTTATAACAGCAAGGTATGTACCAGCGGATGAAGTATGTGTTAAAACTCTATTTCTTGGGGTTGCAAGCAGTGACAAGGGTGGTGCTGCCGGTTTGTTGGACTCACTTGTGAGATGTCTGGAAACTGTCAATGTTGAAACTGAAAAGCTTGTTGGTGTAACGACTGATGGGGAAAATGCCAATACAGGAAAGAATGGAGGTCTCTGGAAACTGCTGAAAGATCATGTTGGCAGAGACATTCTGACTGCATGGTGTATATGCCATAGGTCAGATTTGGCCTTGGAATCTGTGGAAGCAGAAGTATCTGAGCTACCAATCTGGATGAGCAATGTGTTAGCTTTTGCCGCATTCTTCAGAACATCTCCACGAAGAACGAAACTACTCCATCAAGAAGATGAAAGTTGTTTAAACTTTCCAAAACACTTTGAAGTTAGATTTAGAGTTAGAGTTAGATCTGCTAAAGGCAGTTCTGCATAACCTTGAAGCGGCCAAAAAGGTATGGGAGAAAATGATTAAAGGTGAAATCACTTCTGACAAAAAAGAACGCCCTATGGCACAAGGTTTTATGAAAAACTGGGCTACAACTTCACAACAGCTATGGTTAACAACACTAATGCACGATTTGTGTAAAATATTTGAAGAGCTTCAAAAGATTTTTCAAAAGTCAAACCTCATACTGCCAGACATCATAACAGCAAGAGACTCCACTGTCGAAAATCTCAAGATCATGAGTGAAATGTCCATTCCAGGCGGTAAAGAGGAAAATTATTTAAAGAAATTACAAGAAGACAGCGAAACAAATAACGCCGAACAAGGCAAGAGAAAAACAGCACATCAGTTTGTCACTGCAATGAGAAGAGATAACGATGCAGTTAGGAATGAGATTGTACAATCTGCGATAAACTTTCTGCATGAGCGAATGGCCATAGAAAATGATGGAACGATAAAGAGTTTAAAGACAATTCTGGAAGCTAAATCGCCAAAAGGCTTCATAACATCAAGCAGAGATTTAGTGTCACAAATGTTTGGAAACGAGGTGATTGAACAATTTGTTGCTGATGTTTGTTCTTCATGGAGCAAGGTTTCTGAGGTGGAGAGCATCGATGTTGAAGACACGGGAACTGTGTACGTCCTTAAACTAAGGAAAATGACGCAAGCCAGTCAAGGAATCATGAAAAAATTTCTGGCATCTTTTTTAACACTAACCCCTCACAGTATGGCAACTGAAAGGGTAGTCTCACACTACAACAATATTAAAAGTGTGAAAAGATCATCATTGCAACAAGATACGATCAATGGTGCAATGTATATATCCCTGAATGGCAAAGGAACTGCTTATTATGATCCACGACCAGCTGTGTTTATGTTTCTGAAGAATAAAGACAGACGAAATGCACAACCTTGTAGCGAGCTTTACCAACAAAGAGATTTTGTCAGGAAGTTTTTCCAAAGTGACAGTGGCCTTCTCTGATTAGCTGTTTATGTATTTTAGCTATTGATAAAGATATTGTTTTAGTTTCAGCTTCGTTTTGAAAAAAAATCACGACTGTTGGTATTAAATGTGTTTGAAGCAACTATGAATTTTTTTAAAATAATGTTTATACCGCAGCGTAGACCCACCCGCTAATTTCGGTTATTATTTGTTTGGGCCCTTTTTGCAAATTTTCCCCAGTAGAAAAATTTCTTAAAAAGTGCCCTGAAGGTAACGGTGTCGAAATATTGGACAAAAACATTTATAATAATTGCATCTTAAATTTGATATCTGATCCTAATAAATTCAATAAGTTAATTAAAGATCCTACTTCATCTAGGGAAAGCAAACTACAACGGCATTTAAGATCGCTTAAGATTAAGGAGCTGTTAGAAAATGATACATATGAGAAGATCTACACCTCAGGTTCTCAACCTGCTAGGATTTATGATCTCCCTAAGATGCACACCCCCTCCTAACACACCTCCTCCTTTTCGGCCCATTGTCTCTTCTATAGGTACTTTTAAATGTTCACTTTTAGACTCCACATGCTTAACACATTTTGCGCGAAGAAACCATTTTGTTTGTAAATGAAGAAAATAGTTTCAACTTTTCTAATAAATATATGGTTTATTTCGACGTGGAAGGTCTTTTTACTAATATTCCTTTAAATGGATCCATTGATTTAGCGGTACATTATGTTATAACTGGAAATCCTGATCTTAAACCTAACAAAGTAAGCCTTGAAAAACTTTTTTATTTTGCGACTTCTCAAACTCATTTTTATGTTTGAAGAATTCAAACATCTTGCAGGGTTTTCGGCAAACCGGAAGAAATACATATAGGTAGATAGATAGATAGGTAGATAGATAGATAGATAGGAGTCAGGAATGTTGTAACAAAAGATAGGAATTTCTATTCACTGTGCGCACAATCTAAACAATCATTGAGTTAATTAATTATTTTAATTGCAATGCAAATGCATAAAATAAAAACAATCGAAAAGGTTGTTCCGAGTCTTCGAAATTTGACATGAGTTTGAACAACAAACTCATTAGGACACCATTAGACGGCATGCGCTAAAATCTGGAAAAAAACAGAAAAGCTGGGAAATCGTGGAATGAGTGGGAATAAACGGAACTGAATGGAACCATTGTAACAAGTTGAATTAAAGTGGGAATAACTTGGAATCGGGGGAAAAATGGGACGAAGTAGAAATCGGTGGGAATATATGAAAACGAGAGGTGACAAGATAAAACAAACAGGGAATCGCTGAAGAAGATGAAGGAACAACTCAGAGAAAAGGAAATTTCAGCAAACAAGCAAGAGCAAATTGAAACTAAATGGGATCAATGATGATTGCAGGGGAAAGCAGGGACAAAGCCTGAAACAGCTAGAATCACAGGGAATGTGATGGTTTGTGTTTCCATGAATTATTTAATTGAATTTGAGTTAATTGAACTGTTTAATTAGAATTATTTATTGATAATATTCACCTTTGGAAATTAAGGTATTCCTTGAGGTTATTGAATAACATTTTATCGATGACTTGTTCATTGCAATCAAGAGTCACAAGGGTATTTCTTAATAGCATATAAACTGTAATATTTTCATTGAAAGATAGTTGTTTAGATTCGTAGAATCTGTTACTACTCATTTTCTCGGATCTACCGAATCAAGACATGGTACCAGAAGTCTTAGACAAGAAGTTTCGAAAAAGGAGAAGTGCTGCTATCTACAAAAAAATTAAAGATAGAACACTTGCTGCCTAAACCTGAAAGCATGAATTTTGATGCTACAAACCTAGCTGCTGCATGGAAAAAATGGAAGCAGAACGTGATGTTGTACATCAATGCTGTAATGCGAGGTAAGACAGAATAAGAGAAATACTCAACGATGCTATTCATAGTTGGAGAAAGAGGAAGAGACATATTTAACACCTGGACATGGGAAAAAGTTCTCGATGCTGACGGCAATCCAACAGAAGTTGACGACACTACGGTTCAAGGAATTCTGAATAAATTTGAAGCATACTGCACACCAAGGAGAACTCTCATTGTGAAAAGAAGACTGTTTTTCCTAAGAAAGCAAGAAAGCAACGAAGCATTCGATGCATTTGTCACTGAACTTCAAAACATGGCATCTACATGTGAATTTGATACAGTCCATGATGGAATGATACTATATCAAATGGATGCCAAATGTTCAGTCAGACAAACTACGTGATACTTTGCTGGGGAAAGGTGCTGATTTGACGCTTCAAAGGGCAATTGACATTTGCAGAGCTGAAGAACTCACGAAAACTCAAATGAAGCTGATGACCAACGAAAAAGACCTAGCTGTGGTATCAAATAGAAAGTCAAGACAGTCTAAGGGACACAGTCAGCAGATGAAACAGTATGGAGCACGTGATACGAAGGCAAAAAATCAACCTGTGACTCGGAGCCTAAACACTGCAAGAACTGCATCATGTGTGGACGGATGCACGAACCAAGAAAATGTCCGGCATTTGGTCAAATCTGCAGGAAGGGCAACAAAAAGAATCATTGGGCAAGCTGTTTCAACGCAAAACTGATTTAAGAAACAACAACAACAACAACACAAAGTGAAAACTATCTGATAGAAGCTGTTTCAACCTGTAATGCACATGAAGTGGATGGAAAAGAAGCAACTGTGATACTGATGATTAATATCAAACGAGTGAAAGCGAAGATTGACACTGGTGCAGAAGTAGATGTGATGCCCAGAAGTGTTTATAATCAACTTTCAGATAGAAAACTGGGATCAACGACAGTGATGCTGCATGGGTATGGTGGAGATAACATACCGCTACTTGGATCAGCTGAACTATTTTGTGAGTACAAAGATAGATCAACTTGCACAATGTTTTATGTGGTAGAGACAAGTAGCAGAACTGTGCTCAGTTTGAAGACTTGCCAAGATTTGCAGATAATAAAGCTGATGAATGAAGTTAAAACAAGGAAGAGTCCAGGTGTATCATGGAAACTGGAAAGAATCAAAGATAAGCATGGGCAAGTGCTGAAAGATGAAGTTATTCAGATGTATCCAAAGCTGTTCAATTAATGGTCTTGGAAAATTGGAACCACACCATCACATGGAAGTAGAATATGATGCAACACCTGCTATACACCCTCCAAGGAAGATTCCAGCAACACTGCGTCACAGAGTAGAAAAAGAACTGAATGAAATGAAGAAGTCTGGTATAATTGTAAAAGTTGAGGAGCCAACAGAATGGGTTAACTCACTGGTAGTGATCGAAAAACCAAATGGGCAGTTAAGATTGTGTTTGGATCCACGAGATCTGAATAAAGTGCTGAAAAGGGAACATTATCAGCTACCAACATTTGAGGAAATATCAACAAGATTAGCTGGTGCAACCTGTTTCACAAAGATAGATGCAAAAAAGGGATATTGGCAGATACCTTTGGATGAAGCAAGTTCATATTTGACAAAGATGAATTCTCCATTTGGGAGGTATATATTTACAAGATTGCCATTTGGAATCCATTCAGCACAAGAAGTATTCCATAAGAGAATCAGTCAGAGCTTCAATGACATTGGGAAAGTGAAAACAGATATATATGATATATGATATACTGATATGGGGTTCCAACAATGAAGATCATGATAAAAAACTTATTGCATGTCTGGATAGAGCAGAGAAAATTGGAATGACAATGAACATTGACAAATGAGTTTTCAGGCAAAAAGAACTTACGTACCTTGGCCACAAGTTAACCAAAGATGGTATACATCCTGATGAAGCAAAGATCAAACCAATTTGGGATATGCCTACTCCAATAGACAAGAAAGGTGTACACAGATTGCTTGGAATGGTGAATTATGTAGCGAAATTCATACATAATTTATCAGAAATCACTGCGCCTCTGAGAGAATTAACCAAGAAAGATGTTCACTGGCAGTGGAAGGATGAACATGAAGTTGCAGTCAAGAAGATAAAAAAATCCTGGCATCGAAGCAATGTTTGGCATATTACGATGTGACAAGCCAATTCCACTTCAAGCGGATGCATGCAAAATTGGATTAGGAGCTGCATTATTACAAGATGGAAAACCTGTTGCTTATACGGCAAGATCGATGACAACAACACAAATGAACTATGCAATCATAGAGAAAGAATTGTTAGCAGTTGTTTTCGGATGTGAAAGATTTCATCAATAATAATAATAATAATAATAATAATAATAATAATAATAAATGAATATTTGACAGATCCATTACAGGTGGCTTTTCACTGTTAAAGTTTACAATACTTAAAAGTACATTCGGTTAAAATAGTACAGAAAAAGGAAAGTCTGGGAATACTTAAAAATACATTTTGTTAAAATATTTACAGAAAAAGGCATGTCTCTTAAATTAATTACGTTGTTCGGCTCTATTGGTTAAAAATTTGTTAGGTAAAGATAAAAAAGTATTATAGTTTGGGCAGATTTTTATTTTATCTGGCAGGGAGTAAAATTGTCTAGCCGCATTGTCTTAAAAAGTTCCGCTCTCTTTCTTTGGTATTTCCAGCAATTTGGAGCCATTCGATCTTAGTTCTCTTTTATTTTCTCTCACATTCAGTTGTAGATAATGAGGCCACGTTTCCGAGTTCAATGCCTTGAAAACTTGTTTGAGGAGATTCAAATCTCTTCTCTCTTGTATGGGAAGCCATCCTAAATTTAAGATATCTTTTGTACTTTTTACGTAATGACCGGTGACGAAGGATGCAGCTGCAAACTGTACTCTCTGGAGACGTTTCTGGAGCATCATAGTTAGAGGCGTGTATACTTGGTCACCATAATCAATTTTTGATAGGATGAGAGATTCTGCGAGCTGTTTTCTGATACGGAACGGGGCAACGTTCTTCAACTTCTTTAAGATTGATAACGTTCCGTAACATGAGCTTGATATCGTTTTAACATGATTCTCCCACTTCAAATGTTCGTTTATAGTTATCCCCAGTAACTTGCATATTTCTGTTCTTTCCATCTTCTTTCCTTTAATAACAATATCTAGTTCAATGTCTTTTAGGCCATGTCTCCTTGACATTTCTTGTGTTGACAGTACCATGAATTTAGTCTTTTCCCTATTCAGTGCAAGATTATTATTGCCGGTCCATGTTCCTAGTTGCTCCATTGAGTCATTGGTAGTTCTCGAAAGGATTTCAATATCTTTTGGCTTTGCATGGCAGTATAATGCTGTATCATCAGCATATTGATATCTTCTCATTTCCATATCTGATTGGAGGTCAGCTACGTAAATGTTGAATAACACTGGCCCAAGAATGGACGCTTGAGGTACTCCAAATCTAACTTCTACTTCATCGGATAGCTTATCGTCAATTTGAACAAAATGTTCTCTTCGAGACATAATTCAAGGTCCACTTTAAGAAATTTTTTCGAGAAACCCGAATGATTCATTTTCTTGATGAGATATTTAAACTTTATTGTGTCGAAGGCCTTGGAGAAGTCAGCCAGGATCATCATTGTTACCTCCCCAAGTTTCATGGCTTTTACGATGTCATCACGAATTGCCTGTAGAACATGGATTGTTGATTGTCCTTTCCTGTATGCCGATATATGGCTCTACATTATCATTTCCCTGTCAATGAAGGTCTTCATTTGTTGGTAGATTAGTCTCTTATTAATTTTGGATAATGCCGGTAGGATTGATATTGGCCTTAGATCTTGTTCATTGGTGACTTGATTCCCTTTGGGGATAGCACAAATTCGTGCCGTTTTCCATGCTGTTGGAAAGAGGTGCTTTTCGATTTCAGTGTTTATTATATTAGTCAATGGTGAAGCCAGAATGTCAGCAACGGGCTTAAACATCTTAACTGGTATCTGATCCCCGGGGGGGTACTTCCATTGTTCGTTATACTAGACGTGCCGCCCAAATGGGTAACTTTTTCAGCGCCAATTTCCCTACATATGGGTTGATTTTTCGTAAAGAATCTCTAGACATGGGTAGTGAAATATATAAAAATTTTAGACATGTATTGTCTTGAAAAGCCTGATATAAAGTGCGTCTTAGTTTTCAGCGCAAATGACTTTTCGACGCATTTAGAGTTTCCTTAGGCGTTAAATTGGGTTCAAACATGTGAGATATTGGTACAAATGGGTAAAAATTTCGTTGTTTTGTCTATACATGGGTACCACGAGAAACAGAATTTATCGGTAGACATGGGTGGGTTTGGAAAAACTGGGCGGCACGTCTAGTCATTTGAACAATGAAGTACCCCCCCCCCCCCGGGATCTGATCGGGTCCTGTTGAACAGTCATTTCGAAGTTGACGTAGCTCTTTCAAAACCTCCTCATAACGCACGGGTCTAATGTCAAGGCCTTTTCTGTTTGACAAAGGGAGGCTATCAATCAATTTTTCAATTTCCTCTCGTTATCCTCTTCACTAGGCGTTATTCCTAAAGTTCGTTCGGCAGTTGAAGCAAAGAACAAGTTTAATTTATTTGGGTCAAATGTCCGACGCTTAGGATTTGGATGTAAAATTCGGTGAATTACTTTCCAGACCTCCTTTGGTTTTTTGGATGATAAAATTTTCTGTGTGAAATCTCTCTTGGCTGCCTTTATTGAAGCTTTTAGATGGTTTCGTGCGTTGCGAAACATTTGCCATTTCTGATCATCATTCCTCGTACGAGCAGAACTTTGAAGGATGCCGCGTGTCGCCTTCAATTTAGTGATTACCGGATCTGTTAGCCAGGGTGCTGGAGGTCTCGTAATTTTTGTACGTTTCAAACGAGCGTGTATGTCAATACACTGTTTCAGGAAGTGTAACTTATCATCTGGGTCTGGCATTCCTTAGATCACACTTAATGGCAAGGTTTTAACCCTAATCCTACCAGGGGGTGGGTGGAATCCACCCCCCCCCCCTCAAGCTTTTCTTGAAACTGTTTTGTTGTGTGATGGATGTAAGCTTCCAAACCAGGCTGACTGTGATACAATGTGATACAAAAATTCCCAAAATAATAACAATGGGTCACGTGACATTGCCTTATATGGAAAGCAGTCATGACAAAACCGCATATAAATGCCTATTTCTACCAGTAAATCTTATCAGAATTGACTTATTCTTTGCAAGGTAAGAGAAAATAGTTACTAGCAACAAAATGTAAAGAAATTTCCGGATTTCTATTGTTATTAAGGAAGGTCGATTTTTGACCATCGTTGATAGCATGTTTTGATTATGACGTCACAATGACGTCATAAAAGAGGTGGGAGACGCCCAATTTACCAACATTACTCCTAATACATTGGCCAATGCCTGTGCCAAGTTTGATTGCTCTAGCTCTACTGGACAGCAATTTATGGAGGGGGGTGGAAGCCACCTCCCCCCGGCTATGTTAGATCAAAAAAAGCCCCATAGGATTAGGGTTAAAATCTTCAATGAAGTTTGCTTCATTGAAGTTCTTTTCATGTCTAATATATTTGTACCTTTTTTCGAACCTGGAAGCTTTAACATTCACGCAAGCATATACCGCGTCATGATCACTCACTAAGGGACAGGGTAAGAGTCGACATATGAGATT
The DNA here is from genome assembly GCA_014526335.1 of Chrysaora quinquecirrha. Taxonomy (NCBI): domain Eukaryota; kingdom Metazoa; phylum Cnidaria; class Scyphozoa; order Semaeostomeae; family Pelagiidae; genus Chrysaora; species Chrysaora quinquecirrha. Next base: position 183,506 of record JACTAT010000346.1, on the reverse strand, counting down.
CTATTCTCTATGTTTGAGATAATATGGTCTATCAATGTCGCAGTTTTATTAGTCCTTCTTGTTGGCTTCGTTACATGCTGATGAAGGTTAAGAGCCAAAAGCATATCCAGGTATTGTTTCTTCTTTGAGCAATTGCTGCGACTTAGATTAATATTCATATCCCCTGTGATAACTATAAGACCGTCCCAAGTTTTTGTCAAATGACTCAAGATGTTCTGGAATTTCTCTAGCCAGTCTCCAAATGATAAGATTTTCTCTGAGGGTAGACGGTACGGTACCCAAAAGAAGTTTACTATGTTTGTTCCTACCAGGGAGTTCTAGCCATAGATGTTCTAGATCAGGCTCTATATTCTCAATGTCTTTCCTGCGCTTATATTCTAAAGAATCACGGATGTAGGCCCCGACTCTACCACATAGAAGGTTGTTGCGATGTCGGAATTCTGGGGAATAACCTGGAATCGTAGCATATTGAAGACGGTGCACATTGTCTTTAAGCCATGTCTCAGTCCTTGCTATTATATCGAATGGGTATTTTTCCATCGTTAATATCAATTAATCTAGACTCGATAATAAACTTTGTGTGTAAACTTCAAGTAAAAAGTAAACTTCATCAATACATTTATGGTAAAGAAGTACAAATGCTGAGTGATCACAAACCTTTGGAAAGTATCATGAATAAACCACTGGCAAATATTCTACCAAGATTGCAAAGAATGCTACTTTAGACTGCAGAAGTATAAAATCAGTTTGACCTACAAGGCTGGGAAGGAAATGATATTGGCAGACACGCTGTCAAGAGCACACATAGATGAAACTCAAGAAGAAATTTCAGAAGATGATATGGTAGCACAAGTGCATCTAGTATACAGCAGTAGTTCAGCATCAACGGAGAAATTGGCAGAAATCAAGAAAGAAACATCTGAAGATTCAATGTTATGTGAAATAGCAGATTACGTCATTCAAGGATGGCCAGAAAGCAGATAAGAAGTTCCAGACAGAGCAAAACCATATTGGCATTTTAAAGAAGATTTTTCACTGATAAATGGAATCATTTTTAAAGGTCAAAGACTCGTTATCCCAAGTACAATAAGAACAGATGTTTTGAAGAAATTGCATCAGGCACACATGGGGATAGAAAAAAACCAAGCTTAGAGCACGAGAAACTGTATTTTGGCATGGAATTAACAGCCAGATTGAACATATGATAAAGTTCTGTGACACTTGCTTGGAGAATCAGAAGAAGCAGCCAGCAGAGCCAATGATATCCTCAGATATACCCGAGAATCCATTTCAAATTGTTGGAACAGAATTGTTTTACTGGAATGGACAAGATTTTCTTCTGGTAGTTGATTACTACCGTCGTTACTGGGAGATTGAAAGATCGCACAACAATTCATCTGAAGTGGAAATAAAGAAGCCAAAAATGATGTTTGCAAGATTGAGAATTCCAGAAATTTTGAGAAGTGACAACCATAGTCAATAGAAAAAACAATTAGTCAAGTCAATAGTCAATTTTTTCTATTGACTATGTGACAACGGACCTCAGTACACATCAAAGGAATTCAAGAACTTCACAAGAATTTGGGAATTCAAACACATATCAAGCAGCCCATATTACCAGTAATCAAATGGTATGGCTGAAAGACATGTTCAAGTAGCCGAGAAGTTGCTTACAGAGGCTAAGATGTCTAATCAAGATCCTTATTTGGCAATTTCGGAGTGGAGGTATACACCTGTTGATAGATTTGCGTCACCTGCTCAACTAATTTATGGTCGACAACTGAGATCAACTTTACCAATCAACAGCAGTTTACTTCAAATACAACCAATTGACAGAGAAGATTTTCACATCACAGGTCTACAAGAACAAGAGAAACAAAAAAGAAGATACAATCAACATTGCAAAGACTTGAAAAAAATCTAAGTGAAGGAGAAAAGATTAGAGTTTTGGAAGGGAAGAAATGGTATCCTGCAAAAGTTACAAAGATTTTGGATCAACCTAGAATAGAAGTTATCAAGTTAAAAAACTGAAGAAGGAAATTATAGAAGAAATCGTCAACACTTGCTCAAGGTAAAAGATGATGATGTAATAGAAGTAACTGATGATGAAATTGAAGATGAAGAAATAACAATGAAAGAGGAAAATGATACAACTGTTGTACTTGACAATGAAAGAAATGATGTAAAGGCAATAAAGGAAATGTTGATGGTGAGGAACAGATTAGAGTCACAGGGGTATTTTTTAAAAGTATATAAACTGTAATATTTTCATTGAAAGATAGTTGTTTAGATTCGTAGAATCTTTTACTACTCATTTTCTCGGATCTACCGAATCAAGACAGGGAAAAATTGTGGAGATTAATCCACACTGCAAGCTGCAAGCCAATAGGCTTATCTCAGGCTGATCTGAGCTGATCTCATTCTTCAAACATGGCTAATGGGTACCTTTAATTTATTCAATGGTAACTTTTATGACCAGGTAGACGGTGTAAGTATGGGATCCCCACTTGCCTCTGTTCTAGCTAATCTTTTCATGGGACCTCATGAGAAGATTTGGCTAGAACAATTAAATGCTTCCGAGGTTTTACTTTACCGACAGTCTGTTGATGATACATTTTGCTTATTTGAAAATAAAGAAGATGCACTTAATTTCTTTAATTTCATTAATGACCAGCACCCTAACATTAAGTTTACTGTGGAAAACGAGGATAATTAAAACTACCTTTTCTGGACGTATTAATCGATAAAAGCAACACTCAATGCATCATAAGTTCTGTGTATCGTAGAAGAACTTATACAGGCTTGTTAACTAATTTTTTCAGTTATACATCGTTTTCATATAAAATTGGTTTAATGAGGACTTTGGTTGATAGGGCATAAAAATAAACAACACTTGGTTTGGTTTTGATAACGACATTAAACAGCTAACTTTTATACTAAATAAAAACCTTTACCCTACTTATCTTGTAAATAAAGTCATTTCCAGCTATCTCGATAAAGGTAACTCCCTTTACCCTCTAATAACCATGTAGTTAACAATAATGAATCTAACCATATTTGCTTCTTTAAGCTTCCTTACATTGGTTAATTTTCCGTTTCCACTCAACGTAAAGTTAAATAATTAGTTAAAAAGTACTGTAAAGATTTAGACTTTAAACGTGTTTTTACTTCTTTAAAATTACGTTCTATGTTTTGGGTTAAGGACTCTGTGCCCGAGTGCTCACGGGCTCGTGTAGTTTACAAATTCTCGTGTGGCGGATGTTCCGTGTCTTATGTCGGAGAAACCTCTCAACATCTTTCTACACGAATCCGCGAGCATTTGGCCACAGATAAAAGCTCGCATATTCGCAGACATGTTAATGAGTCCCCCTCTTGCCGCCCTCTATGCTCTGAGGATTCCTTTTCAATCTTGGACAGCGCTAGCGGTTCTTTTGCCCTCAACATAAAGTAGGTTCTGCATATCTCTTGGGTTAAACCAACGCTCAACAAACAACTGTATCATTACAATTTAGCACTTCCCGATCGGTAGATGTTGGAACATTGCGACATTGAAACATTGGACCTTCGAACGCCTTTTTAGGTATGCTTTCTTTGAAGATTTCCCGATTTAAGTCAGGAATATGTGTGTTTGCAGAAAACACTATCTTAATCCAGAAGAAGATAGCTTTTAATGAACTGCATAAGATTAAACGGGAAGCTTAGTGAAAAGCACGAGAAACAGCAAGGAATCGAAAAAAGCCTTCTTCGTAACGATTTCAGGAATTATGTGACTATAGCATGAAGTTATTGCCGTCTGTGCCACTGTCTAAACTCATAACACCAGTCTCTAGTTTGCGCTCCACTTTTTTTGATTAGTCACTCTAACTGATCCACCCCGAGGCATTGTAGAAAAGAACAACAATAACATCGAGCGAAGTTGCGGGAATTATGCAGTGAGTCTAGCACCCCCGTTGCCTTAGACTCGATACACAATTCGTTTGTAATTTGAATATTGAATTGAATCGCTGGACGCCACTTATGCAGCCACTCTACCCTTGCCCGTCGGTTGCCCTAGACTTGTTTCCCAAGTCCCTAACTTTCGCTTACATGGAATTGAATAGACTCTATAATAGTTTTTCGGCCTAATTTTTTCGTAGCTAAATCTGCCGGTGTCAGTCGGTGAAAACAATAGACGATTTGTTGTGAAACGATGTATATTATTGCTGTTATTGCTGTTATTGCTGTTTTTGCTGTTATTGCTGTTTTTGCTGTTATTGAATGATTGGACAATAGTTGTAACGCATTCTATTGGTTAAAGTTAATTATATTGGGGCGTTGCAGTAAGGGTATAAAACGTAGGTTTTTATGGGTTTTAAAAAAAAGAGCTTCATTGAATGGATTGAAGACTCGTTTGTTATCAAAAGTTTTATTGGAAGTTTGAAACGTATAGATTTTATTAGAAGAATTATTGAGTATTGATCATTGGTTATTGTTTGTTGAAGAAGTTTTTTGAGTTCATTCAGTCTTCTCTGATCTGCCGCTGCCGCTCGCAATCCAAATATTTCTGAAGAGATTCCGAAGTTGCAAGAGTCTGTAAGGTTTGATTTTTCGCTGTTGTCATTTATTATACCGTATTCAATTTAGTAAGAACTCACGCAACTTTATTTAGCATCACATGTTGGTGATCTAACAGATTCCGCAAAACATGGCGGCCGCTTATTTCAAGCAATGCATGACAGGAATATGCCCCCTAGCTACGCATAGTTACAAAATCTACGTCCGTTCGTCCGAAAGAATTGTTTTCACCGACTGACACCGGCAGGCCGAAAAACTATTATAAAAGATAAGAGATTTGATTCATATTTATAAATGTTTGATTATCACGTGACAAAACCATTTTAAAATTTTTGTAGCTGATGGGTTTTTTGAAGGAATAACACTTAACAGTTGGAAGAAGCATTGAATAAAAAAATGAAGACAGAAAACTCACAAGTCATAGAAGTCAATGATGCTGGCTGAGTATCAAAAAGAAACTTTTTTTCAACAGACTAAGTATAAAACTTTAAATACTTCTCTCAGAATTTTGATTCCATTTCTTTACGACGGCCTAAATTTCTCGCAGCTAAATCTACCAGTCAGTCGATCAAAACAAATTTTATCGGATATACATTTTGTCGCTATGCGTAGCTAAGGGGCATATTCCCAACCTCGTTCCCAGGGCTATTTTGAAAGAAATACCCCTGGTACCTACCAAGCGTTTCTGGATTCTGATTGGTTGAGGGAGAACAATAGAAATCTGGCGTGATTGCATACATTACGCTCCATTTCCCGAATTCCGAGCTGCGGCAGTCGGCCTTGCTTGCGAATAAAGTTTGCAAAACAAGCTTCAAAAACCGGCTAATGTGTTCTGAAACCTAACATTCAACTAAAACATTGCAAAAAATTGCTGTAAATATTCTAGAATTAAGTTTCAGTTACAATACAAATAAAACATTAAATGTTTTCACCGAAAATTTTGTAAAGACGAAGCGCCGTAGAAAACGTCTGAAGGTGGCAAATGAATATCTGATAAATTTGCTAGAAAAGTATCCAAGAAACGCTGAAATTTTCCAATTATAAAATGTACTTATAGAAAATTGTAGAAAGAAACGTTAGCTATACTTTCGTCAACTGGCTTTTCTTGTTATTCGATACAAAACAATGCAATTTTGCACATAAGAATGGGAAGTTTTGCAAGTGGGGAAACAATGAAAATCTCATTCAGACTCTTTCACAGCAAAACTGCAGCAATTACGAGCAAATGTGAAGGAAGAACTGTAAGCCTTCAGCGAAAAAAATGCATGAACACGACTTTACAAAAACGTCGCTTGAAAGTAATTCTTGGCATTAAAAATACTCCTCAAACAACCAGAAATCTCCTGAAAAAAACTGGTCTAATTTTTCCAAAGCATTGCCCTCAAGTTCTCAAAGTTTTTCAATTGAAAAGTGCATTATTTTCAATTTTCCAAGTCGAAAGAAAGTAAAATGTCAAAGTTATTTTGCGCCGTGTAAAATTCATTCAAGGAGTCACACACCCGGCCAAGCTCGTTGGCTTGCATAATTATTAATTATTCATTGCATAAATTATCATAATCACCCACAAATCGTGGGGTAGGTACCAGGGGTATTCATGGCTCCTGGTTCGCCTGAATAGCTCTGGGAACGAGGTTGGCATATTCCTATCATGCACTGCGTGAAATAAGCGGCCGCCATCTTTTGCGGAATCGTCGTCTATTGACTAGACTGATTACATGAGTCGTAGTTATCGCTATTGAAATACATGCTAGGACGCTAAAACTACGACTCATAATCGAACGGTTATCTTTCTGAACTTACGTTTTCTGTCTCGTTCTCATATTACCATGGTTACAGTGATGTCAACGATAAGTGGTTGTAATGGCCTAAATCTACCGGGTCTAAAACGCTGTGAAAAACAATGTTTCTTCATCTTAAAACTTAACTTACTAATTGTTTTGCAGAAAGCTCTTACCAACCCAGCTTTTTCGATATTCGTTCAAAATTTTTTGCGTTATTTAGTACTAAAACGGCTGCAGAACAGGGCTCGTATGTTTTGCTGTTTTGCTGTGAGGAGGCAATGAACCAGCCTCGTTTCAATGCGCGCAAGCATTGACAATGATATCAATGTCCCTATGGATCTGGAAGGTCACCAAGAGCAAGAGACAAATTCCGATCCGAGTCCAATGTCCACTGAGGACAAATTTTTGGACTCCGTTGAAGCCACGGTCAACCCTGGACCGCAGCAGGGCCCCCCTATTCCGGACCACCTTGTAAAAATAATCAACGCAAAATTCCAGGCTGATATTGATGCCTTGCAGCGGAAGCAATTGATTGAAAAGTATAACACACCCGCTAATTGCGTTGACCTATATCGGCCACGGGTTAACCCACCTATCTGGAGTTCCCAGAAGCCGAAGTCGAAATCGGGCGATCGAACTCTATCAGCATTACAAGACGCCCTTGTCACGGCTTCAAGTGCCGTTGCTCTATCAGCCACAGACTTGCTTGAAGCACGTAAACAGCAATCTGAGATTGATTACCAGGCAATAATGGCCCGTCAAATTGACGTTATTCTCCTTTTAGGGTGTGTTTGCCAAGAAATTTCATTTCGCCGCAAAGAGGCATTACGGCACACCCGCAGCCCTGAGTACAAAGCGGCCTGTAACCGCTCTGCCAAGCCCACGAATTTCTTGTTTGGTGACGACTTGGCAAAAACGATGCAGGAGGCCAAGGCTGCCAACCGCTACACACAGCCCTGCAACCCCGTGGCCCGACGTGGCCCCGGCCCGCGACAGTCGTATAATAGAGCCACTGGAGACTACAGCCAGCAAAATAATTCTTTTTTAGGGCTGAAGGGGAAGTCACCTTATCATCCCCGAAGAAATCAGAATGCCGTACAGTCCCCTGCCAAGCGGAAGTTCACAAAGAATTGGAAAATGTGAACTCCCAGGTATCAAAATTTCCTAAATTTGTAAAAGAACTTATGCAACCATACCTTGAGTTAGCGGTTGCATCATTCAGGGCAGGGCAGGTTTCTTCTCATCTCTCGTCATGGGAACGTATCACCTCAGACCCCTACATACAGCAGATCGTTGAAGGAGATCAATTAGAGTTTTATCAAATCCCACCCGAGCAACGAACGTACCCTAAAAATATTATATCCACTGATCATTCCCCCCTTGTTAAAGAGGAAATCGAAAATCTCGTGGCCAAAAAGTTCCTTGTACATTCCGCACACGAAACACCTGAATTTATTTCTCCGATTTTCTCTGTGCCGAAACCAGATAATAAAATACGTCTCATATTAAATTTAAAAATAGCAACGCTATCGCAATGTCCGAAGGACAATAATCATCATCATTATCGTCATCATTTTCATGGAAGTCGTTATCATCATCGTAATCGTTATGGTCATCATCAACATCATCATCATCATCATCAAAATCATCATCATCATCATCATCATCATCATCATCATCATCATCATCATCATCATCAACAACAACATCATCATCATCATCAACAACATGTTCATTGTCGTTATCACCATCATCATGTTCATTCAGGCTTTAGCGAGTTCCAGTTTTGCAGCTTCTGCAGGATCTGTAGCGCTCAAGTACGACGATAATAATCATGACAGTGAGGACGAGGACGACGATGATGATGATGATAATGATAATGATGATGTTCAAGATGATGATGATGTTGAAGAAGATACATAGCATTTTTTAAGGATTTTTCACTAGGCGACGAAACCCGGGTGTGGATATAGAAGCAATGACCGTAGGTCATTGCCCGAAACAGATGGGGGTCTGGGGGCGCTGTAAGCCGTAAGCGGAGCCCCCGGAAGCTCGTGGTATTTTACTTTCTCTGAGGCCTTAAAATGGAGCAGGATTCTGAAAATTCTCCCTTTGCATCTTAATAGAAAATTGCAAGAGATGCACATCCTTGCATATCGCTCCAGAAAAACTTTTTTTGAACCATTGAAAAGGGATTTCAAACAAAACCTGAGTAAATTAATACATTATTTAGGAGGAGAAAAACTTTTTGATAAAATCGCGACTTTGATACACTTCTTCATCAGGCTGTTTGCTTCTTCTGTCCCTTTGGGTTAAAAACTTTGCGACCGCAGGGCGTGGGTCAAAGTTAGCAGTACCCTTTCCATTTAACTCAATTATCAAGCGGCAATTTACAGTATTGCGACTTGTGGATGATCTTTTTGAAGATTTGAGTTCAGTATGGCTTGAGACAACCCTCTCTGTACTCATGCTGTGGGGCATCGCTGTCATGAAGCACTGAAGAAGTTTGCTCAAGGCTGAGCAAGGAATTGATTTTTTCAAAAGATCATACATCTTCGCCGTATTTGAATCGTTAATTTCAAACTTTGGGGGTCCATGGGCAACAAATAACGCAATTATGTCATCCGTTAGCTGTGGCAGGATGTCTTCTCCAAATACCCTACTCGCACATGCTCTTGCAGCTTTAATCATTCCTTCTGGGCTTGTGGAATTCACAACATTAATCATATCCTTTATGTCTTCTTCTTGTTCCACATCAATACGTCTAGCCATGAAATTTTTTGTAGAGAGAACAAGTTCATGACGTACGGCATTGTAATCTCTTCTGTGGGTTGAAACATTTGTGTTTGTGATATTTCGTTTTTCGCTTCGTTGTGCAAGGTTAACATCATGCGATTGAAATTCTCTCAAATGTTTCTCCTCTTCGCCTCCAGGATATGGACTATACAGCATCAAATCAAACGATTGTATTGTTTGTTCTTTCTTGAGAATAATGTCAGGCATGACGACCATGTTTCTTTGGCATTCTTTTTGGAGCTCTTTAAGCAAACGAAGAATGTCGAGAATTACAAATGTCAACATCTCTTGTTGACTGCCACATTCCCATACTTTTAAAAAACCATTTGCAGCATGTTTTTCTTTTCTTTCACCATTTTCAGACAGCTCCACCCAATGCTTCCTCGCAAAGGGTAAATTTTTGCGACAGCCAATGCTAAATTCTGAAGGTGTTCTGCGAACCGTATTTCATGAAACTCAGGAAAGCGTACTGTTTTCTTGTTCTCTAAGATGGCAATGTTTTCCAACTCATTTGTGCAGACGGCTGATGCTCTGTAGAACGTTGCTACACTTTTCAAATTCAAATGCCAGTGCTTGAATTCAGATACTGTAGCTTTTAGATCATCTATGACTAAATCTGATCTGTGGCCTATACACCAAAAGCAAAGAATATCTCTGCCAAGGTATTCTCTTAGCTTTACCCAAAGACCACCTCTCCTGCCTGTATTCGCATTTTCCCCATCCGTTGTTAAAGAATTTAGCTTCGCAATGGCTGTCTCTTTTAGCCCACGCTCTTCTAGGTTAATTACAACTGCATCTAGCAAACCATCAGCTCCTCGTTTTGGGGAATGGGCTTCTCCAAGAAAGACAGATTTCATGGCTCTCTCTTTATGCATGTAACGGGCTGTTATAAACTTGTTGTCCACTTGATATTTGTCAACAGAGCCGTCCACTTGAAGTGAAAAAGCTTCGCATGAAGACAATTTATCGACTATCTTCTTCATCTCCAAAGATGCAACTATCTGCAGCATTTCATTGTATGCATTGGGATTGCGACAATGTAAGATTTGCGGGGAAGGTTGAAACTTCTGAAATTCTACATCAAGACCATGATCGTGGTATTGATTCAATTGATTGGCGGCATGAATATGAGATAGAGATCGCGATTGCCACGAATTGGCGAACAATGTTTTTATTCGACTGTCATTGTAATCATCAATAGCCAACTCAACCAGTGTGTTGAATGTTTGCGTTTCGAGAGTCTTCAGCACACGCACCCATGGATGCTTCTCAGACTGTGCCTCCCATAATCGCTGCATTTCAGACTGCTTCTCACTTGCTCTGTGCACATTACTTGTTAGATGATCTATGACCCTTCGTAGTTCTTTAGCTCCATCTGCACGAATACCTTCTGCCATTGGCACCATGCCGTTTCTTGATGCCTTTACCGCAGATGACATATTATCGCTACACAGAATGCATTTAAGCCCATTTCGCTTACCAATTTTAATCGATTTGATCACGTCTTTGAAGTGTGAACAGAGCCAATTTTTATTTACTCTCATGCCTTTGTAACATTCTTGCGTCTGAGTTGTCATTTCAGTCTGGAGTGATGATGAACTTAGTGCAGTTGCAGAAGATTCTTTCTCAGCATGTGACTCTATTGCGTTGGTCTCAATTCGGGGAAGCTTTGCAGCCGAATGGGATGGCCCAACAGTTGCTAAAATAGTAAGGAAAAAAAACAAACATGAATTAATTCAACATATTTGTGACCTTTGTGACCCTGTGATTCGACACGTAAGAAAGATCTTGGCGCGAAAATCAAAACTTGCTGACGCCATCAAGTAAATGTAAAGTTAAATTAAATAAACCCAAAAAACTTTTAGGCCAGGAAAAGAAACAGAGCGAGAAAATAAAATGTTTAAAATAAAAGAGGATGATTTCGTAACTGAAACCCATGAGAGTTAATTGAGTTTCCAAGGGCTGTAAATTTTAAATCGGATTAAAGGGCCTAGGCCTAGCGGTTTTCTAGTTACGAACCATTTTGTTGCCACTGCCAGTGTCCCAATACTTATTGTACGGGAGTTTAGTATGGTTAACCTGTGCACAAAATGACACTTTATGGGTTAATTTAGTACAGTAACATCATCTGACAACTTACCAAAAGATAACTTCTGTTGCCCTGGTAAGAACGCAATGTTCCTATTTGACGCCATCTCGCAAAAAGAGTGACCCAACCAGTGTTCCAATCCAACATGCATTGTGCCTTGTAACCCTGTGTCGATTCTTCTTATAAACGATTTTTAAGAGAAACATTTGAATTTTGTGCCAAATGCAGACAAAAAGTAATTTTTCTTAAATATTTTTTATGTTCTTATATTCTGCCACTCCTTGCTACAGTAGCTACAGAATTCATATTGAAGGCAAGCAAAAGCAATATCTATAGTTTTATTGTTGGTTTTTATCTCCGCTCTGCCTGTGAGTTTTCCTCGTGCCTTGTCGCCCAGTTTTCTAAATTTTTATGTCCTGGGCGACAATTTTGGTGGACTGGGTGACATTTAGTCGCCCAGTCATACAGTTAAAAAATGCTATGAGAAGATAATGATGAAGATGATGATGATGATGATGATGATGATGATAATAAAAATAAACAAAATCACACGAGATCAGCAGCAATTTCTACCGCGCCACTCTTTCCTCCCTTGTTTACACGCAAATTTGCACGCATCAGAACCTTGAGAATCTTCTGACGACAACAACCCTCTCAAAATAAATGACATCGACATCGACATCAGCAACAACATGCGCAACGCAAAAGGCTAATAAAAGTATTTTATTGTGCAATATGCAAATACAAAAACTTTGAGAATTAATTATCAACAAATTGAGCTTCGAGAATCTTCTGCCAGAACTTTAACCACAATGAATCATCTAGATGTTTACAAACTTCGTTATTGCTTCTGATTGTCAAATAATTGGTATTCATAACATCCAATTACGGCGACTTCAAAGTTTACTTCCTAGCATTTGTGGTTTATCTTTTGTTACGCTTTTTGGCAGGAAAAAGCGTCTATACATGTATCCATACATCGTTACATGCGTTCCACAAACACCCTGTCCCTCTCATTATGTCCTTCGGACATAAAAATGTCAAACACTTACGTAACATATCATCATTTTAAGATGGAGACCATTGAAAGTGTTTTACAAATGGTCACTCCACATTGCTGGATGGCATCTCTTGATCTTAAAGATGCTTACTATAGCGTAAAACTCCATCCAGATGATCAACGTTATTTGAAATTTATTTTTAATGATCAATTATACCAATACACTGCCTTCCCTGACGGTTCGTCGTCCTGCCCTCGCCAATTTACGAAACTCGTAAAGCCTCCACTTGCAACATTGAGGGCACAAGGCCACATCATTGCTAGCTACATAGACGATATTTATTTGCAAAGTGCAACATATGACGGGTGCGTTTGCACTATACTTGCCACTTTTAAACTTTTTGAACAGCTCGGATTTGTCATCCGCCCAGAAAAGTCTGATTTCTACCCAAAGCATCAGCTCACCTTTTTAGGCTTTGTTATTGACTCTGCGTTAATGCAGATTCGCTTAAAACCCCAACGGGAAGAAAAATTAAAAGCTGTCCTGCAGTCCACTCGCGCTCACGCACAATGCTTGAAAATTCGAGACACAGCTTGTGCAGTGGGGCATATCATCTCTAGTCTTCCAGCTGTCCCCTCCGGTGGCATACACTATCGGTGGCTAGAGAGGGACAAAATACTTGCTTTAAAACGAGCGCGAGGTAATTTTCAAGCATACATGTCTTTAAGCGAAGAAGCCATTCAGGAACTTGATTGGTGGCTCACCAATTTTGCAGGCAGCTTTGCCCCAATATTTCAACCTCCATTTGATATAACATTATACTCTGATGCCTCCCTGATGGGTTGGGGTGCAGCTCTGGAAAATTCCTCAACAGGAGGTAAATGGACAAACTCAGAAGCATCACTACACATTAATGCTCTTGAGCTCTTAGCAGCATATTTTGCGCTTAAAGCTTTCCACTCTGTCCTTGTTGGGAAACATATAAAACTGATGTTGGATAGCACTACAGCAGTTGCTGTTATAAATCACATGGGCACCAATCACAGTGATGCATGCAACCGTATTGCTATAAAAATCTGGACCTTCTGTCAAGAGCACAATATGTGGCTCACCGCCTGTCACATTCCCGGCAAATCAAATACAATTGCCGATCTGGAATCTCGGGGGCTTGCTAAGCAAGACGCAGAATGGATGATAAACTCCGATATTTTAACAAGCGCACTATTATAATTAAATTTCAAACCCGAAATTGATCTATTTGCTACCAGATTAAACACACAATTTCCCAGGTACTGCTCGCTGCGCCCTGACCCCGATGCCTTTGCCATTGATGCCTTTACGTTGCCTTGGCACAGTTTAAAATTCTATTCTTTCCCGCCATTTAGTTGCATCTTACAAGTACTACGCAAATTACGAGCCGAACAAGCGACGGGATTGTTGTTGTTCCAGATTGGCCAACACAACCCTGGTACCCTCTATTGTTACAATTACTTGTCGTACTTCCAATCAAATCAAGCCCCACCCATCAGTTCTGTCCTTAGCAACAATGCCAGATGCAATACATCGCCTTCACTCTCACCTGCCCCTACTTGTTTGCCTGGTGTCCGGCAAGACCTCTCAGCGCAAGGTTTAACCGAGCCTTCAATAGAAAAAATAATGGCTTCATGGAGAGATTCTACCAAGAAGCAATATCAAACCCATCTTAAACGTTGGTTCGCTTTCTGCCAAGAAAAGCTATGTGATCCGGTCCGACCTTCAATTAGCTCTGCAATAGAATTTCTAACCACGCAATATAAAGCTGGTCTATCTTACAGCTCGCTCAATACAGCTCGCTCTGCGCTTTTGTCTCTAATTGTTTTACCACATACAAATATAATCTTTGGTGAGCTCCCAGTTGTTCGCAGATTCATGCGTGGAGTTTTTCAGCTTAGACCTGCTCTGCCAAGATACAACTCGATCTGGTCCGTAAAGAAAGTTCTTGATTACCTGCGTAGATCACCACGAAATGCAGAACTTGATCTGAAAAGTCTCACCCTTAGATTGACATTCCTTTTATGCCTCTTGAGCGCACAGCGTTGTCAGACTATTCACTCCTTGCGAGTCGATCAAATGACTTTAATGGACACTTCGTTCGCTTTTTTAATTACTCCCTGGAAAACACCAACAACCTATTACGTTTAATCATTACTCAACTGAGCCATGCATATGCCCGCATTGCTACCTACATGAATATTTGAATCGCACTAAACAATTGCGTAGCGGCTGTACTCAATTACTGATTAGCTTCGCCCGTCCTCATGCTGCAGTATGAACGGATACTATTTCTCGATGGTGACGAAATGTACTTTCAAGCGCTGGAATAGATATAGACAAATTTACTAGCCATAGTACACGTGCTTCAGCAACCTCGGTTCTAGCTGCCAAAAACATTCCTTTAAAAAACATTATGCTTGCAGCCGGATGGATTCTCATCATACTTTATAAGATTGCAAGTATCAGCAAAGAACCAAAGCAGCGTCAGCAAAGGCACAACAAGTGGAGATATCTGCTGAGAATTCTGTGTATGTTAAATTACAGTATATAACTTTATAAACTTAATTGTATGATTTATGTGCAATTTTATGTAGGAATAGTAAAAAAATAAAAAAATCCCTAAGTCTTTTGGTTATAAGTGGTGGCTATGTCTAGGACTTTTCTTTCAATTATCAGTCTTTCCACGTGCAAATTTCTCAAAAGTGCAAATAATGCCATGCCAATATGTAATTTGTTTTGTTTTTCAGATCGAACAAGCAAGAGATTCAACCAAAAAACATGTATCAGAGCCCTATTTTTAGACAACCATTGCAACAAATTAACTTTCCTTGTGATTTGAATGATTTTGCTGAGAAAGTTGCAAAGAAAGTAGTTAAATTGACAAAGGCCCTGCCTAAAAGTGAACAGCCATCTAGTGTCATCCAAAAGATTGAGTCAAAGCCAGAAAACCTAGATGAGTTTTTGCAGAAATTTCCAACCTTCGAAATTCTTGGTGAAAGTCAATGCAAAGTTCTAAGATGTAGAGAATGTTTTCTATTTTTAACTTCACTTTCCTCAACTGCAACAAAGCCTTCAGGCAACACAAATGGTTCCTTAAGCCTTGGTTTGCAGATAAGTGATGACAAAATGACAAAATTATTGTCAGGCAACTGCGATTTGTGGTGGCATCTAAAAGCAAAGCTTCTGGACCATCTGTCTGGTGATACTCACCAAAAAGCCACAATTCATGCTAAATCACTAGAAAAAGGCTTGAAACGGGAAATCAAAGTGGTAAAAAATCAATTGCGTACAGCATTAGGCATTATCAAATCAAAAACTGCAGCAATACACTACGAAGAAAGAATTGGTGAGCTATTTTTGGCAGGTGGAGATGTTGGTGACTTTAGCCATTCAAGAAAGCTTTTCCCAGAAATGTTGTCAGTAATGGCATCTTACATTGACAAAAGAACAGCTGAATTCTTAGCAACACCTCTACCAAATACTGGATTGAAGCCAAACTTCTACGTAACAGCAGACAAGTCAACAAATTTGCGAAAACAAAATCAAGTATCAATGATCTGCCCAGTCGTTGATGGAAAGCGCCAAGGTATTCCATTGAATATGCACCTGGTTTATCAGGTTGCTGATGGTGTTGGTGGGGCTAATGATATTCTTGGTGAAGCCATTTTACAAGACCTTGAGAATTTTGCCAATATAAAAGGATCTTCTTTGTTGCAGATGCAAGGCAAAGTTGTTGACGGGCAATATGTTAACAGAAAATTCATTGAAGCAATGAACAAATCAATTTTTGATGCATTAAAGAATGTTTATACCCCGGAAGGATTAGAGTATGGTCTTACAGATTCATTTTGGTGGCCATGCCAGTGGGACCCAGCACACTGGTTAGATAAAGTGTTTTCTGAAATGAAAGATGATGTATTTGTAAGCAGATTATTGAGAAGAACTGCTTTGTACCATCAGATATTTGGAAGAGGAAAAATGCACAGCATTGCTTCTGAAAAATCCAAAGAGCTAAGTCTGCCTTTCCGCGTAACAAATACCTTTGCTCATCAAAGGTTCCTAAGTTCAAGTTACCTGTCTTTGCAAAATTTAGAGGAGAGTTTAGAGGTTTACATAGAGGCATTCAAAGACCACGACAACAGGGAAGATATTGGCTACCAGATGTTTGGGCAGGACTTTGTTACTGATCTTCTTGGTATGTTAGATTTGCTGTGGCCTTTAGTTGTGTTGATGCTTCAAATGCAGGCACAGTGGTGTCCTGGATGGAAACTTGAAAGATATGTACCAAAGGTACGAAAGCAAATGGAGATGTTCTGCAACACCATTGAAGAGGAAATACCACCAACTGAAGCATCCCCGTGACTCAACAAACATGTGCAGTCAATAAAATGCTTTAAGTATGGCAAATGTGATTTAGAGGTAGGTTGGTTTGTTGTGGGTACCCCAGCTGCCGGGAAGCCAGTTGATTGGACTGCACGAGAACTCATAGACTGCAAAAAAAGATTTGAAATCATTGGGTGAAAATATGATAGCTGAGCTTGACCAACGTTTTAAAAACTGCTATCCACTTCTCAATCAGCAATTAGCAGCTTGTCTTGATTTTGGTCGTTTGTTTACTGGCATTTGTGGCACACGTATCGGATCAGACAATCCAGTCAATAAACGTGAATATGCATCACTGGGAGCAAACGAATTTCAACAGTGTGCTCAGTTTGTATCATCCATGCCATCTGTTGCTGAGCAGAACCTAGAATTTGGACCAGACCTAAACGCTGGAGCATTTTGGAAACTGAAATCTGCGCTTTTAGAAGTTGTTTGGGGAAAGTTATATACAACCCATTTTTCCAAGTTCTTCAAGTTAATAAAAGAGATCTCCAAAAAGCCTGGCACTGCAGTGCGATACAAGGTTATGATGGAAGAGTTCAAATCAAATCATCTTGGAGACTTTGCAGTAAGTTTTTCGCCAGCAACTTCAGCATTATTTACTTTGGCAGATGTGTTTAATTTGGAAACAAGCACTGGATCACTTCATCAAGTTACCCTTCAAGAAGATAGGGTTATTAATTGTCTTTACACAGACTCAGAGTTTTATTCCTTAGTTGGTAGGGGATTTTGTATTGTTTTTGACCACATGCTTGCAAAAACTGGAACAGAATCAACAGCTGAGTCTTTTTACAGAGTAGTGGAGAACCAAACTATGGTTGGCAAACAAAGTCCGAATGTTTTGTGGAAGCGTGCAAAAACGGATTGGTGTTTCCCACATATAACTCAATGCGAGAAAACAATATCAGATATGGCACACATTTACGTGGAGGGAGATAAAGAATGCAATCTGAAAAGGCACCTGTCCCGATTTATGCCAGCAGAAGAAACCAAATTAGAAAGATTGATGAATTGTCAAAAGTATTAACACGGCTGAAGAATGACGAAGTTAAACTATCCTTTTTGCTTTAAACTATCCTTTTTCCTTTTTGCTTTAAACTATTCCTTTTGCTTTAAACTATCCTTTTTGCATGTTACTTGTTTGTTACTACACTAGCCTCACAAAAGTATTGCATAGCTTGACCTAAAATGGCGGCCAACAGTAGCCGTAGGCCCAAATAACAAAATTTACATAACAAAGCCATGACGGCTCAGGGGCTTCACCGAACTTAATTTAGGCGGGAAAATGTTCACAATTTCATTGACTTTCAATTAAAATAAAAAGCAAATGATTTATTTGTTGCTTTTGGTGGAAAATAATGAAAAACTTTGAAGCAATGCCTTCCAGATTTCGAGCGAAATATTTCAAGAGTTGTCTTGATAAACAGTTCTTAACAATTTCCAGCTTAACAATTTCCTTGTTAAGCTCTGCATGAGTGAGCGAGTTAGTTGCATCATAGTCTTCATCTTCAGCGCACATCTGTTGTATGATTTGCTTTTCTGTTGTTGCATTGATTGTGTGTGGAGAAAAAAACGACTTATTCTTCGGATCATTGCTATCTTCGTTGTGTGGCAAAATGCCAAGGTCCCTCATCTGTTTCTGGCAACATTGTAACCCTCTTTCCCATGCATTGGAAAAGCCAACATCGGATGGATAGCATTTGAGATCTGGAGGAGATGCTGGCTCTTTGTGGCCTTTTCTCCAAATTTTTTCCCCCTTCCTGTGCCTCTTGGGGTTGTCAGGACCTTTCGAGTCTGCAAATGTTTCCTGCAAATACTGCATGCTGCTCAGGTTGCGGAACATATCCGTAATGGTGTAATTGTGCTTGTTGACAATGAATGCACCATTAGCCGAAAAAAATTCTTCACATGTATCGCTACCAAGGCGTTGGAATTCAATCGCATGATTTGGGGCAAAGTCTCGTGAAGCTTTCATGAAAAGCACAACATGATGGCATGAAAGACAAATGTCTTGAAATGCTTCTCGCGATATGAAGTTTTCTTTCAACGTTAAATTGTCTTGTTTAAACACCCACAGCCTCCAAATTCTGAGAAAATTGCAAACATATGAAGCATTAAAAATTCTCTCTTCAATTGTGGCTTGCAGCGAATAGAATATTTCAACATAACGCCATGCCATTTCCAAGTAATGCATGGTACCAGAAACGTTTTCTTGTGGCTGTATGGATCCTGCATTAATTTTCTGCAAACACTGTCTAACTTTTGGGAACAACAACCTTTGTGCACTTTCCCAATTCATTCTATCGCGACGGTCTATGTCCGTTTGTTGCAAACCATGATCAAACCTTGATATCTTGCTATTGTCTATTAGAAGTTGGAGATGATTTGCGTGGCATATCCCTCTTCCTAGTGTGAGTATTCGGGAAGGATGCATTAAATGGTTCACAAGTTTCTTCCCATTGTGAATGAAGTCCTGATCTGGTAGCTCAGTTGGAAAAATCTTGTTACCTGACTCTATAATCTTGCCACTTACGGAAAAATTATCGTGATCAATACGATATCGCCTTCCATCAGCAGAAGCCGAGTTGTTTGTATGAAGCCTCCTGCGTCTAGAATCCCCATCTGAGGCGTGGCCAACCAAGGGCCCAAGAACGGGCAAGAGGTGTCTATCGTACAAAACTTGAATTTGGTTCCATTGTCGCTGAATGAAATCGCTGTCAAATTTATTACAAACCGCCTGTAAAAGAACAACAAGCGGAGGCAAATTTCGGTGAATCGGATTAATCAAAACAACTCTTGCATAACCACCAATCACATTATTCTTGAAAGCATCTTCAAGCTTCTCGAAAGAATCGTTACCATCACCTACAACGTGCACGAAGCCTTCATCACAAGTATGCTTTCGATTCTTGTCTCCAGATCTGCCACACCACCCCCATCCTTCATCTCTCTTTGAATCCCATTCAATCTTTCCAATAATAACCGTCTCATCTTCAGCGGTTTCTACAAGTACGTCTCCTTCAATCTTCTTTTTCTCCTTGATGTTTCGATATATCTTAGCCAAATGACGGAAAACGCGATCAGACATTTTCTCCGGGTGGTAGTTGAATTGCTGTTGCCTTTTTGTTCTTCTCGGTGTGTCATCTGATGGACCATCCAAGTTTTTGGCAAGGAAACGTGCCGCTCTTGGGCCACCTATTATTCTAATGCAACTGAAAATCTGTTTCGTGAATGCACCATAGCGAGGGGATTTGCGGTTGAAATTTTTCACAATGTTGCTAATGAATTTTAATATTTTGGACTTTCCAGAAAGCAGCCCATTCTCATATGCTGAATTCAAATCTTTCATAATTGCGGACACATGGCCACGATTAGCATTTTCTGCCATTCTTTCGAGTAGTGTTTTTTTGCATGCCCTCAGTCTAGCTATTGTTTTACTCAGATTGTAGATTGTTATTTGCTGTGTCTTGCAACGTTTCCTGTAGTTTGATAGCTTTTGAAGTCGCCTTTTATCGCTTAAAAATCGATTATTCTTTCCTGATAAATTTCCATCATTTTTCTTTGCTAAAGTGCTTTCATTTGCTCGTTGCACCCGTTTTAGGAATTAAAAAGTCCCTTTAATCTAAGATCACACTCAGCACTTCTGATCGTTCCATTAATTGTGTCACCATTAAATTTACCTTTAATTCTCGGAACGGAATACCATGTGACCTTACCAGACTGAGAGCCTTCATTGTATGATTTTTTTAGGCTGCTCAATTCATAGCTTTTACCACCAATTTGAATCGACTCCTTATAGAAACCAAGGCACACTCTCAATTCATTCTCACTTTGATTGTCGGCTAGTCATTGTGTCTTTTGTTTCTTGCTTACAGTTACAAAGCTCTCTATTCCTTGTTGCCTCCTTTTTTCTGCTCTCTTTGCGCCAGTGCATGATTGATTGTGAGCTTCAATGTTAACCATATAGTTTCCACGTTCAGGCATTAAACTGATCAATAGATTGCATGCTTTACATCTGCACTTTCCTCTCTCACTTCCAAGATTTAACAATTCAAACTTTCCTTCAAACTTCTTCTGCACTTCTTTAAAATGCAACTTTAATTTCGTCTCATCGTCTTGTTCATCTTCCTTTGATTTGCTCTTCTCTATGTTTTGTACAAATCTGACAACATTTGTTGCATGGCTTCCTGTCTTTATATGAGCTTTGAGGTTTGAGAGAGCCTTGCTTATTGGCCCTGCATCAATCAATCTTTCTTTCTTTCCCTTTGAAGCCATTGAACAGGGCTTGCATGAAATTAGCACTTTGCTGCTATCGCTCTTCAGTTCAAAACTGTCATGAGGTGCAATCTTGTCTTTGTACATTTTTTCAATGCTTTTTTCGTAATAGTCGATATCATTGTTGGTTGTTGGATTGGACAGCTTAATTGGAACCTCTAATGGCACTTGCTCATCTACCAAGCCTTCAGATTCATTGGCTGTGTCATTCTTGCCGTGTTGTGTGTGTGGATTGAGAATACTAACTTGACTATTGTAATGCATAGCATGCATTACTTAATGATTTGGAAGGGTATGTTTAACTGTGCTGTTAACCATGTATGTTACATGTTGGTGCTGCCTTACATTACAACCAGCTACATGGGACCACAATTTTGATATTTTGGCCATAAAATTTATATTTATTAAGCCACAATGTAGCTATGTGGTAAATGTACGTTTCAAGAACAGTTAATCTTGTGTGGCTGAGCTTTAAAGCTTTTGTCAAAATGAGTTTAAATTTTCCTTCATAATGTATTTTCAATGCGTCCAGCATAGGATAAGCAGTCTTATTTCTGGGTACTTAGATGAAAGTATGAAGGTTCCTCAAACACACCCCTATAGATTGTTGCATAAGATATCTGCTGTATATCTTTAGGTAGATAATTTTGAGATATTTAGTAAGTGGTGTGGAAGTGTGGACAAAGTCAAACGGCAAGCTTTGTTCTCCTTTTCCCATTAAAAAAAGTATGTCAAATGCACCTCAGTTTCCTGTACCATGAAGCTAAATTTTGAATGCTACTTGGGAATTGAATTAAGTTATAAGAAGAAGAAATGGTTTGAAAGCTTGTTTTAAATGTCTAAACAATTATATCTTGATTAAAAGATTAAAAATAGGAAAATCAAATTGGATTACAGTGTTCAGATTCACGGCCCAATTTTTCAAAAAGACCCCTTTTTTTCAAATTCTAGGTCCTTGTTTCACATCATGAAATACCCCTTTCTCAGTGATTTTATGGACACGGGTGCTGTACATTTTTCCATTGGAGTGCACCCGCCGGGGCAGTGTCTAACCACCCATGATTATGCAGCTTATCCTCGAGATAAAAACGAACATAATGTTCGTTCCAGTGTTCTCCTTAAAACCAACAATATGTTCGTTCTAGGTTTCCTTTCTCAGCATATGCGCACGCAATAGTGATAAAAGCTCAGGCATGAGCAGCAACAGCTGAGAGTAATGGCGGACGAAAGACCTCATCCAAGGTCTAAAAAGAAGGACACTGATTCACTAGAGGAGACATTTGAAAAATTAAAGAAAGTGTCTGCGCAGTATATGATAGATAGTAGAAGGAAAAGTAAACCGCAAGGTCATCAGGTTTGGAACCTCTCTTCACCTCCTTCGGCTGCAAAAAGAAGGAAAAATGAGTTAGAGAGAGCTGCGTATGCCAGGCGAAAGGAAAAGCTGGAAAACCAACAGGCATCCAAAACTAGCATATCAACTCAGGCAGAACAGACAACTAGCTATGATGGTATTGTTTTGTTCCCTTATAACTCTGCGTGTGTTACAACTAGGTATTGATTAGATGAACACAAGAAAACACACCTGGACATCAGGAACACAAAATCATCATCACTGCTAACTCTAGATACATTTAGGCCAAGTGCCTGGACTGCAAGGAGAGCACTCCTTAAGTACCAGGCCCCTAACTACAACAACAACAAAACACATGCAATGAAATGTAAACAATGTAAACAATCAAAGTTCAGGATACAACACTGCTTTCCCTCTGGGTCAAGGAAAGTCTATTTTGTAACATAGTCTTTGAGATGCCTTGGAGCACGTCTCAACCTCACTGGTCTGCTGCTTACACCTGAGGCTGATGCACTTTCTGGAGCTTTGGTGAATTTAGGAGAAGAATTCACATCGGTGGTGGTAGTACGAACTGGAGAACTAGACCCGGTTGTTGGCAACTGTACAGGTGATTCTTGAACACTTCCCGTACAGAATAAGCTGGGGAAAAAGCTGGGAAAGCTAGGAAATCCCGGGATTTTCCTGGGATTCCCAGCTTTTTTCAGTTTTTCGAATAAAAAGCTGGGAATCCTTTGTCTGGGAAAGTTGGGAAAGCTGGGATAGTAGCCCAGCTTGGCTGGGAAAGCTTGGAATGGGCTCAAAGTTTCGCAGGATAGTGAGATGCTCGTTCTGGGAAAGCTGGGGGAACTGGGACGCTTCCCCAGAAAAGCTGGGGAAGCAGGGATGAATGATTAAAAAGATTGAACAATTTCACACTTTCCTTTTCTTACAATAAAAAAACTTGATTCTGGCCAAGAAAAGCTGGGGAAGCTGGGAAAGATGCCCCAGAAAACACGGCAAATCACGTGGTTTTGTAGCGCGCGAAAATCAAATAAAATCACGTCAGCAAAAGCTCTGATCCTCTTCTTGTTTTTTGTGAAGGCAGAGCACAACTTCTTTCTTTGGCGAGCTTTATTGTAAACTGAATTATATTCCTCAAGGTAGTATTTTGATTTCTTTATTTGATCGATCTTCCTTTCCAGAACAAATTCGTTGCTTCACCTCAGCTTATGCCTTTTCTTAAGTGCCTTCTAACAAGGCTTAGATTATCTAATTCTTCAAATGTCAGGACTATCTACAGTATAATCCGGTTATAACGTACTTGAAGGGACCGTCGTAATTGGTACGTTATAAGAAAACTACGTTATAAACAGGGTATTTTCTTTTGTTCTCTGACTTCAGGGACAATTAAATGGGACGCTATATCCTAGAGTACTTTATAAGCGAGTAGGTAACCGGATTATACTGTATCTCTATATATAATTTGGAAGCTATATTTAAATGGTTAACGCTAAAACTTTTTTATCCCACTAAGGTAGAATACACTCGAGTACGGATAACTCGAGAAGCTAATAACGCAATAAACCTCGTACACTTGGAAACAGTTTGGATAAAGTCCATTAGTATCTAGTAGTTATTGAACTTTTCATTGTCAGCATACGTTCAAGTTTGATTCTTTTATTAGGTATGGAATGAGGTTAACCCTACATGCAAGATAGTTTGTTTTAAGGCAAAGAGACAATGTACAGAAGTCTTAATGAAAACAAACAGGAGACAAACCGTTGTACCTTTTCTTACCTTTTCGCTGAACTTTTCTAAAAGTCAATAAACTGGAAGGAACTATCGAGACTCCAATGAAAAACTAAAAACTTTTTTAAACAGACAGACTAACATAGCTAAAGTACAAGGTATTTCCTATAGTAGCTAGTCTACTTCCCAAAAGGAGTCAATTTATGTTAAAAGTTAGAAAACGAAGCAAATTTAAATGAACTTGTTTTAAACATTAGTATTCAAGCATGTTTCACGACAAAAGCATTAAAAGGAATGTTCAGCCCCATTTTGTTAACAAAAAAGGATCACCGGATTAGACATCATAGTCACCACTTATCATGACAAACCGTTGATATTAGTAGGGCCACGTTTCGGCAGAGATCCGAAACGTTGCCCTACTAAATATCAAAAGCTTTTCGTGATAAGTGGTGACTATGATGTCTAATAGCGTGTCAGAAACAGCCTTGATAAGTTCAAATATATTTACTCAAATAAAGGAACTTCAGCCTGCGTTGAAAAAAATAAAACATACATATATGATATATTGTTATCTTATCCCACAAGCCATTTACGCAACGAAATACAGGCTCTGATATTATTTCGACTGCAAAAGAACGATCAAAACTCAATCAAAGTACCATTCGAGAGTGCGTTCTGCAATCTTTTTATGCTGGAGAAATTCAATAAATGGAGCATCAAAGCGAGATCAAAGCTTCTCAAACTGATCTGAAATTGCAGAAGTTTATCACTGTTTTCTAAACGAGTTTACCCAGTTCCCAGTTTACCCAGAAGTCCCAGAAATTTTATGGTATCTATTCACGCGAGATTCTGGACCCAGTTTTCCCGGGTTTTTTGATCATTTCCCAAGCTCGAGTTCTTTCCTGGGATTCCCGGGTTTTCTTGGATCCCAGCTGTCCCAGCTTTCCCGGGAATCCCAGGATATTCTCGCTGATTTTTGTCACATATCTGGCCCCTGCTTTCCCGGGATTTTTGATCATTTCCCCAGTTCGAGTTTTTCCCGGGTATCCAGGGATTTGACCCAGCTATTTCCCAGGATTTCCCCAGCTTTTTCTGTACGGGTTGGACTAACCGATTCCTGTTCATGATTTGCTGTCTCTGTGTGTAATGGAATTGAAGATCTCTCTAAGCTGGGAGGTTGCTGTGTACCCGGCTCAATCTGTGGGATGACAGGATTTTCATATGCTGGAATCGTAAGTTCCACTGGAGATTCTGTTGTTGGATTTACTGATAAAGGTTGATGTAAACGAATTTGGTCGATATGTCTACGAATGAAACCACCATCTATTTTTATCTTGTATGACACAGGGCCTGTCCTTTCAGATTCTACTCCATATAGCCACTTCTGTCCACCCGTATAATTTCGAGCAATAACACTCTGACCTACTTTTAATTCTCGAAGTTTACTCCCTCCTCTATCAGCTATCATATTCTCTTTATATTTCATTGTACTTTTCTCCATATCAGGCCGCAACAAGGACATTCTTGTCTTTGGCAATCGCTTCAATAAGATCTCTGCAGGGCTGACGCCTGTGTTCGTATGTGGTGTATTTCGATATGAAAATAGAAAGCGATTGACCTGAGTCTCAATAGAATCCTTTGAATTCTTTACGAGCTTCTTTAATGTTGACTTGAACGTTTGTACTGCCCTTTCTGCAGCACCATTGCTAGCTGGGTGATAGGGAGCACTGGTAACATGATGTATTCCATTCATTTTCATGAAATCTTTAAACTCTTGGCTTGTAAAACAGGAACCATTGTCACTCACTAGAATTTCAGGTAGGCCATGTACAGCAAATGAAGACCTTAATCTCTCGATGGTTAATATGGAAGAAGCTGTTGTGACAGGATACGCATCTATCCATTTCGAGAAAGAGTCCACCACAATCAAAAACATTTTTCCCAGAAATGGGCCTGCATAGTCTACATGAAGCCGGGCCCATGGCTTAGTGGTATTCTCCCACGGGTGTAATGGTGCAAGACTTGGATTATTCTGACTATTCAAACAATTTGTACAAGCCTTAACACATTGCTCAATTTCAGTATCCATAGATGGCCACCAACAATAACCGCGAGCTAATGATTTCATTCTTGACATCCCTAAATGTACTTGATGCAGTTCAATCAGCACAGACTCCCTAAGACTTATAGGAATAACTACTCTGCTCCCCCATAGCAAACATCCATTTTCAACTGCCAATTCATTGGCTCTCGTAGCATAAGGGCGCAACTCTTCTGAAGCACAAAATTCCTCAGGCCATCCATTCAATACAAAATCTACAACTCTACTTATAACCGGATCCCTTCTTGTATGAGCTTTCACCTGAATCGATGTCACTTTTTGGTATTGTAATACATAATTGTAGGAAGATAATAATAATGCCCATCGTTGAATTCTTGCAGCTGTCATGCTTGGAATCGGTGACGACTCACCAAGTAATCCTAGCAATGGCTTGTGATCAGAGTAGATTATGAATTGACGTCCATACAAATATTGATGGAACTTCTTGACAGCATAAATAATGGCCAACCCCTCCTTTTCAATTTGGGAGTAGTTCCTCTCTGCAGCAGATAGAGTTCGTGAAGCGTATCCTACTGGTCGTTCAGAGCCATCAGGCATGCGGTGAGCTAACACTGCTCCAAGCCCATACGGTGAAGCATCACATGACAATAGTATTGGCTTGTTCGGATCGTAATGGACAAGAAGGGCTGAAGATGTAAGTAGCTCTTTTGCCTTCTGAAATGCTTGATCCTGCTGTTCACTCCATTTCCATGAACTATTTTTCCGAAGCAAACAATGCAATGGCTCTAAAACATCTGCCATGTTGGGAATGTGCCGATGATAATAATTTAGCATTCCAAGAAAACTTTTCAGCTGAGTGACATTCTGTGGTGCAGGTGCCTCTAAAATAGGCTTAATCTTTTCATCTACTGGCGCAACACCTTCCCTGTTGATGCGAAATCCAAGATAGGTTACTTCTGGTACCATAAATACACACTTTTTACGTTTCAACCGCAGTCCATTTACTGACAGTATCTGAAAAACTTCCGTAAGATTCTTCAAGTGTTCATCATCATTTCTCCCTGATATCAGTATATCATCAACCCTGACAGTTGTGAAAGGCACATGGGATAGCCTCTTCTCCATTTCTCGTTGAAATATCCCTGCTGCCGAGTGAACTCCAAATTGAAGGCGTGTAGGCTTATACAATCTTTTATGAGTGTTGATAGTTAAACACTCCTGTGACTCTTTATCCAAAACCAGTTGTTGATATGCTTGACTAAGATCTAGCTTGGTAAACTTTTGTCCTCCATTGAGTGTGGCAAGTAAATCCTCTGTTTTTGGAACAGGGTAATTATCGCATTTTGCTGCAGGATTTACTGTCACCTTATAATCTCCACAAATTCTAACTGAGCCATCCTCTTTCACAACTGGAACAATTGGAGCTGCCCACTGAGAATAAGTCACTGGCTCATATATGCCTTCATTGACTAACCTTTCAAGCTCAGTCTCGATCTGTGGTTTCAAGGCATATGGTACGGGCCTTGCTTTATAAAATTTAGGCCTTGCATCTTCTTTCAATTCAATGTGAACCTTAATATTTGCCATTGTCCCTATCCCTTTATCAAAAACGGGATCAAATTTCTCCAGCACCTTGCTGAGTTCAGCATTCTCTGATACTCTGTTCACTTCCATAACAGACAAGAGCTGTGGCCAGTTCAATCTGATTTTTTTCAGCCAATTACGGCCAAACAACATTGGGCCTTCCCCTGCTGTGACAATGAGAGGTAGTGACGCAGACTGATCCTCATACCCAACTTGAACTTCCGCTACCCCTTTTGCTTTGATGAATTCCCGGTGTATGTTCTCAATTTTATATTGGTATTCTCCAACTTTGGCCTAGGCAAATTTTCAAACATTCTATGAAACATTGACTCTCCTATTACCGTTACAGATGCCCCTGTGTCAACTTCCATTTCAGTAGGTATACCATCAATATCCACTTTCACCAATATCGGTTTTTCTCGTTGGACGGCACATCTGTAAATGTTGTACATTTCAGCTGCATTTTCTTCTTCGGATCTCTCTGGATAACTTGGAGCATGAACAC
This sequence comes from Chrysaora quinquecirrha, assembly GCA_014526335.1. Taxonomy (NCBI): domain Eukaryota; kingdom Metazoa; phylum Cnidaria; class Scyphozoa; order Semaeostomeae; family Pelagiidae; genus Chrysaora; species Chrysaora quinquecirrha. Next base: position 155,364 of record JACTAT010000346.1, on the reverse strand, counting down.
TTGACTCTGCATTGATGTCTTCCTCTGCTTCAACCTGATGCTGCTCATGTGGGCCTCCTGATGTACTGTATGATCTAGGCTTTCTCCTACACATGCGTGCAGTGTGTCCCTTGCTCCGACATGAAAAGCAATTTCTCTCTTTAAACGGACAGGATGAGGGATTGTGTTTATTACCACATCTAAAACAACCTTCCTGCCTCTTGGATCCTGGTGTAAATACTTTATGTACTGTAGTACCATCAGCCCTCTTGTCACTTGAAATCTGCAATTTCATTGCTGCTGATTGCTGAGCCGCAGCCTCAATACTAAGGGCTATTCTCAAAGCATTATCCAAAGTTAATGTGGACCCTTCAGAAAGTAACTTCCTCTGTATACTCAAATCATTTATTCCGCAAACCAGTCGGTCTCTTAACATATCATTAATTGAATCTCCATATTGACAATCCTGACTAAGTCGTCGTAGCTCTGCAACATACTTTGAAACAGATTCTGAAGGATTACGATTACGTGTATTAAAAGCAAAGCGTTCAGCTATTATGTTTGGCGTCGGACTCAGATGTTGCTTCATCAAATTTTTGAGTTGAGTATAGGTTTTTTCTGTTGGGTTTCCTGGGGCACACAAGCTTCTAAATAGTTTGTATGTTTCCGCTCCACACACGCTTAACATGACCGCTTTCTTTTTGTCATCGTTTTCTATATCATTAGCAATAAAGAAGAATTCTAACCTTTCAATATAATGGGACCACTGTTCACTGGATGCATCATATGCTTCGATATTACCAAACGCAGCCATTTTAATTTTCCTCTTCGCCAATTGTTACAACTAGGTATTGATTAGATGAACACAAGAAAACACACCTGGACATCAGGAACACAAAATCATCATCACTGCTAACTCTAGATACATTTAGGCCAAGTGCCTGGACTGCAAGGAGAGCACTCCTTAAGTACCAGGCCCCTAACTACAACAACAACAAAACACATGCAATTAAATGTAAACAATGTAAACAATCAAAGTTCAGGATACAACAGCGTGTAAGGCAAGAAATGATTCTGGCCAGTTTTTTGCCGTTGAGATTGCTTTGTAAACATTTAGATAGGCCGCCAAGGCCAACTACGGTACTCTCTACTTCCCATCATCCAGATCATGGACGTGGAGATAACATAAACAAAATAGCCTAAATTAACACTGAGTAATGCTTACGTGACTTTTCCTCCTGGGAATCTTTGCCATGCAATTATTCTCTTGACGTTCCCTAAAACCGTATGCACTATGGGTATTGAAAGGCTGGTGTACACAAGATTCTAAAGGAAAAAAGGAACTAATGTCTTTATTGATACAATCCTCAGGTTGATTTTTATTTTCAGATGACTTCTTTTCTCATGTGGAGGCAGATATATCTGGTGATGAAGAAGAAAATGTTCAGCAGACAAATAAGCAGAACACTTCTGAGAGTTTGTATCATATTGCACTAGTGTATTAGTCTAATACATTTAGCTTCCTCACTTTGACTTTATTTATTATAATCAATAAAACCCTTGCTCATCATATGGATAAGTAACTACTCAACTGATTGTTACATGGACCCTTCATTGTTGTATTTTTGAAAATTGACACAGACATTGTCATTTGAAGCACTTTGCTATATTACTATTGTACAGAGCTACAAGACATCAAAATGTTTTCCTTTGTAATTGCATGTTCCAATGCACTTTGCTGTGACCATCCTTGAAAATTGGAATACATGCTTCACTGTGTTATTCCCGAGTGAAGTAATGTCATACAATTTTTTTTTCTATCACTGTAGCTCTTGAAGAAATTCTGCAGAAATGCAAAGATCTACTTTCTTCCTCGATGAAAGATTCCCCAGCAGTGAATCAATCATGGTCAGCAAGAGTTACAGCAGCAAATCAAAAGTGGGATTCAAGCAGAAGTGAAATTTTCAAGTACATACTGGCACGACAGAAAGCTGACCTTGGATTGTGCTCTTGCTGTAACACTAAGGAAGCTGTAGTTCTGTGTACTGGTTGTGTTGGCTGGAGAACAACATTTTGTGATGAGTGTGATGATGTTGAACACAAATTCTTGCCATTCCATGATCGACTGGCCTCATACTGTGGGTTTCTTCAGCCTATCTCACCTTATGTAGCAATAAAGGAAAAGGAATTTCTTGACATTGGTAAGGTTTATGAAATATGTTGCTATTTGGTAAGTTGTGCTTCCTTGTTTAGGCTTGCAGATGTACCTGTTGTGTTCTCTCAATGATCCCTTCAACAGTGCATTAAATGTGATAAAGTATCAGGCTGCAAGCAAGTTGGAATAGATGTACATAATGAAAATTTGGACATCAATTTTAATCATAACTGAATGCATCTTTTCATTTACTTTTGTTGCTCTAATCATCTACTGTCTGCATCAACAGCTAACAAGTATCTGGTGATGCCCTTTCGAACTTGTCAGTCATGCCATGCAAAGTTTACTGGTGTTACTGGGTTTCATCGCTTGGACTCTGGATTTCCAATAACTGTGATAACTATGCAAGGTTTTCCCAACCACCTTTTCTGGGAAATTGACGCCTATTATCCTTTAGAAGTCTCTATTTTATACAGCCAGTACTCTAGATAGTACATAAAAAATAGTGGAAAGTTTGTTTATTAACTTTTTTGTTAATTTCCTTTGTGAAAAAGGAATGTCATGGTCAATGGCGTAAATTTCCTAGATAAAGGTACCCGATATATAATGATAATAAATGTATTCTTTCATCACATTTTGCAGCGAATGCCTTTGTTTAAGAAGCTCTTTTGTTGCAAGTTTTTTAAATTTATGTTGGGTCTTCACTATTGTATAATTTTTTAATTAAAAGGACAAAATTGAAAATTACAAGAATTGAAAAAGAACCTGTTTAACAGTTAAAAATACCATTAAGGAACAATCACTAGGGCATCAGTAAAGATAAAGAAATGAACTGAGCTTTCATAACTGGGAAAATTTTTTTTGCTGCTACAAGGAAAATAAAAGATATTTATGATATCTATAACTCATATTGAATGTGCTTTTTTCATTTGTTGAAATCATCTTTTAACATTATTTTGTTCTGTTTTACTATTTTTGAACCCTTTGCATACAGGTCGATTTGATGTTCTTGTGCAGAAAGTTGAATGCCTTTCTTGCGGACATATAATTGAAAAATTAGATTTGGGAACTGTGGTGGAGAATGGATACTGGCCTGGCTCTGTTAAAAGCATTAGCACAATCTATGGCACAAGAGTCTTACAATTTTGGAGCTTATTACACAACCAAAGTGTTCAGAGTCAGGATTTCTGCGTGTTTTGTCACAGACCTCAGAAAAGAATGCAAGGGTATATACTTTTATTGGTTAATAGTATTTCTAAAAATAATTGAATTTCATATCTACCTAATCTTTGTGCCTGAAGAGAATCAAATGGCCCATGGAGGACTTTTATCTTTTAATTGATTATGTGCTTCTGTGTTATAATTGAAATGGTCTGCAGCTGACAACCTGGAAACTTAACCCGTATTGTTATAGTTTAAAGTCGTATTTCATTTGCGCTTGCTTGAAAACACTGAAAAGGAAAGTTCGCATATAGTGCGTAAGTATTTGATCAATTTGGTACCCTGAAAACTCGAATAGCTGTAACTGTCCTTCATTAGGAGAATCAATAAAAAGCCAAAATTGATGAATAAATTTTTTGAATGAGGCTCAGTTTCTAGGCATTGTCTAGCTGCACTGATGAGCCCTGAAATTGGGCGAAACCATTTTATACAGATTTCTGCCTTTGGACAAAGAGTTTTCTTTCTTCTGCAAGAATGGCACTATAAATACTGAAGCTTTCCAGCGAGCATCACGGGAATGGAAGTTCTGCAAATATGAAATCGATCTGCTGGAAGGGAAGAATTGGATGCAATGCCCGCCTTGTACCGTATCGCAGCTGACGGCCCACATAGATGGTAATGCGAAATTGCGAAGATATCAAAGAGGAGGAAGGTAATAAGGGGTGTATGAAGCATCATTTTGGTCAAAATTCTGTTTCTTGTTTAGCATCGTAAGACGAGGTCTTTTAGAGTCCGAGGTCTTTTAGAGTCCAAGGATTTCTAATAACTAAACGAATATAGATATATAAAACATATTCTTTACCTCTATAGCGTTTGTGAACTTTGATAGAAACTGACAGCATTGAAACAGATCAATAATCGACAATATTCATGCATGATGAACTCATGAACTGTCACATTTCTTGTGTTTTACATGTTTTTAAGGCTGCAAATTTATACGTAAAAAGCTTTTCGGAATCCGGTGAGAGTTCCTTGACGTTTTTACCTTATAAGTCCTTCCAATTTGTCATTACCCACTCTCTTATGATTAAGTATGTTGAATGATTTGAATCTCAATATAAGGAAACCTTGAGGGAACAAATCCTTGTTATTCTCGCTAAAATGATGATAGCATTTTTTGAGTTTGTTTGTAAAAGGAAAACTCCTTATTTCGAGGATTCGTTATAACATCCTTGCATCTATCTGATTTCAGATTTATAAATTTATCTCAATCCTAGGCGCACAAGGGATTCTTATTACGGTGACACGTTCATCTCAAACAATACAGTTGTCGACAATCATATAAGTGACCTGTATAAAAAGATCGGTTGTAAGGTATTCTTCTCATCCTCTTCACTCTTGAACATAAAGTATATTGATATATTTCTCTGTTCTTCCAACATTTATAAATCATTCTAGTAAGGTCATTTCTATGCTCTAGCTACAGCTGGAGAACTTTTTAGTCGAATGAGAGCGAATAAGCGAAAGTTTAATTCCAATTATTAAGCCTATGTTCTATTGGTTAGTCTTTCCTCTGAGGGCTGGTTCCTGTGAACAAAAGAAAGAGGATTAATCCTTACGAAGAATGTTTATGTTAGCATATGCACTATGTTCGTAGGAAGACTCGGGCTTATTAGTTTTCTCTAACATTGTTGGTGTGTTTTTGTCAATGATTAAGATTGTTGTTTCACAGAAAGTGAAAGAGGATAATCAATGTGGAAACTCTGTTTGGGAAGCTGCTGCTAATGCAGTTAAAAGGAAAGGTGCTCTTGATGAAACAGGTCTCATGTTTTCCAGCTGTCGGCATCAGGTAGCTCAGAAAGGCATCAACATGTTCCAGGGTGAACTGTTTGCATATCACCATTTTTTGCACAGCAAAGATATAGTCGAAAGGGAAGCGAGGTTTATATTTCAGGACATTGCTTGTAAATACAAAACGTGGGTAGAGAAAGTAGATCCTCAGAATGCAGCAAAAGTCACATTTGCGTTGAACCTCATGCATGGCTCTGGTCATGACTGGACGTGTCAGGTAATATGAAGCATAGTCTGCTTTCAATGTTTTTCTTGGAAATAATGTGAATATATGCGTAGAAGCAAAGGATAAAAATATATGGAAATTATATCAAGCCTGTTTCATAGGTCGTACTGTGTGCACAATATAGTTGGTTAAATGTCATTAATTTCAGAATGGATCTTTTTAATGTTTCTTGGAAAAATGAAAACATGTTTATATGGTTTCTGTGCGGCATGCTGCGACAACAAGATGCCTTGTAAAACAGAGGCATACAGCACGAGCCACAATCTTCTGTTTGTCATTGTGTTGCAAATAGATTTGTCAAATTAGTTGACTAAACTGATAATAATCTAAAATGTACACTTGTAGCTTTTAACTACTTTTCTGTTAGTACCGGACGGCACACTACTGCGTGTACTTCTAGTACCATTGACAAAAATCTTATCATTCAGCGACGTTTTTGATCAGTCTTGATTATGCATAATTGGCATTCCTGCAGAGACTATATCTATATAGATTTTCTAGATTTTCGAAAGTGGTAGATATAAAGATGGTTGTGGACGAAGCCATGGTGAGGACTGCGAGATTGTAAACAGCATGCTCTCAAATGCAAGCACTGTTTCAAGAAGAATGGCCCCGGAAGGTAGTTTAATATATTTACAATATTTTTCAGAAAGAATGGTTTACTTGCACTAACAGAGTCACATCATTGCGATTTCAAGATATATGTCAAAGAGAGTCTTAAGATCTTAACGTCGTCTTATTCTTTTTACATTGGAAAGCTAGTTGATGCAAGAATGTAATTACTACATGTTGTTACATATATAGATTGAATACTAGTACATGATATTGGATGATAATTTTGTATCATATAATGTGCACTTGCATGTGTGTTCCCTTCCTTATCCCCTGCATTTTTCTCAAAATCTCAATCCTTTATTTCAAATTTGCAGAAAAATATCCAATTGTCCCTTTATATTTTTTCTAAAGTAATTCCCCGATGCGCTAATCCTCGAATTCGAGTGTTGGGAGCTCACATCAAAGTCTTAGCACACCGTCATTTGCATCGATGATTCGATGATCGTATAGCTTTGTAAAGTAGCGAGCAAAGAAGCACATACGAATCTATTTGTGAGGTTGAACCGCAGCTATGATAATTAACTGTAAATAAAACTTTATTCACAGTAAGAGAGGAGTACTTGACAGAGCTGGTGTTAACATGGAATCAAAAAAGAATAATGGAACTTCCACAAACGTTAATGAAACGACAAAAGGAGGTATGACGCGGCCAATTTTGACGTTGGTCCCCTATCGGGATGAAAGTTTTGGACTTAAACGACCCCTTGCTGCGTTTAACTAGTAGTTTACCGTAAATCCACGAATATTCCCCCAGGGGCTTATATGCAAAATTGAATTCTAAGGTGGGGGTCTATTCGAGGGACTTTTTTCAAAGGTGGGGGCTTATTCAAGGATTTAAGGTGCGGTTCATTGCGCGTTTTACGTCGGCAGTAGATAGAATCTGGTAAACTTCTCGTTATTAGGAACAGCATTGGGACTTTACATAGTCGGCTGTCCATTGCTCAGCTATTGCTCTTCTTCTATCTCAGTAGCCCATATTGTCAATTACCACAAAATGCTATATTGCGCTTCTTCTCGGTAACCTTTTATTGCCCATTACCCCAAAACGTCGGTATCAAAGCGTTGTAGACGGCTAATGAAAATCGGTACTGTCTTTCAAACAGGTGGTAAAATCAAAGGAGCAGTCAATGAAAGAATTAAAACAGTTTTGCAGCAAAGAAAAGATTGGGATGGATCTTGTTGATCACAAGCTCTGGCTGCAAGATTTGCAAAGCTATGCTAGGGGTAATATTCTAATGCATTCCTTCAGCAAAGCAGAGTATTACTTCCAATAATTCTTCATTATTTGCTGAAAATTTTTAGTGCACAGTCGCTGAAAGACCGATTTAGATCGTCAGCACCGACGGGGTAGGATCTTCCTAGGACTTACTTTACGGCTACATCCATGGCCGAACCATGTTATCTGTTTACTCCACGCAAGAGGGTGGGGTTGGGTTGCTTGAAGGAAGAATTGGGTCTCCGACAATACCATTGTCCAAATTTTAAGCAGAAACAATAGCAGAAACAATAACTGTAGCAGTCTGTGACACAGAGATCATTTCAACTTACTTAGAAACTCTTATGATTATTGCCTTATCTCACAGAAAAAAAGGATGCACAAAGTAGCTGTCGCAACCATACTAAAATGGAGCAGTATTGTTTAACTTCTGCTGAGCTGGTTTGTCTCGATTCTTTACCGCATGCTATTGATGCCACCTATCAAAAAGAATTTAAAAAGCTTGATAGCTATTATATAGCAACGTTATCAGCCAAGAGACCGAAAAGAGATGCTGCCAAGCTTGCGAAAATGCAAGAAAAGGTATCGCATTGGAAAACAGAAATGGGTCAGCCAAGCCAAGATTCCTTAGACAGCCTAAAAGCAAAAATTATGAAGTCGCTGTGGTACTCAATTAATTCCAAACACCTATCAATTGAAAATATTACTTCCAATGCAAGAAAAGTTTCAGGTATGGTTCGCTGTTGAGAAACAAATGCCTAGACAAATTTAAGTTACTATGGCTATGCCTGCTAAAGTTGGCATTTCAAAGCCAACAGAAAGAATCTCTCATGGGAGGGGGGCTGAACAGTTAAAAAGTATTTGATGAGGCAATAATTTATGATTTGATTATCTTCGAAACTATTTGGGAGCTCCAGCCTCCTAACCCCCCCCCCCTTCGAACTGGACTTTTTTCTGCCCAACTTTTAAGCAACATGGAAAATATTGTAACAAAGACGGAAATCGAGTAAATACTCTTATAAATATGAGTATTATCCATATCCATCATGGATGCTTGTACTGGTATTCGCAATATTTATTTCCACAGATTATTCAAGTAGTGTGGGGATGGCATCTGATAACTAATAGGCACATCTTCATTTGTTTTAGGCATATCAATTAGCAACAAGCGGCATTTGGTCGATAGACTTATGTTTGATGACAGGTGTGTGGAAGAGCTGAAGATATTAGATAGTGAGAAAGCAAATTACCTGCGGTATTATTCGGAGATCGTCCTTCCAAACTTGGAAAGCAAACGGAAAGAGTTATCGAATCAAGTATCAGGTAATCAACGGTGATGAACGCTTCTTCCCGAATCTTTCGCTTAACTGTGTTACGCTTAATTATTCTATCGTTTACTTTTGTTGTCCTCAGAGACTTGTTGAACAATACGACCAAGTGTATTTTATAGTGCTTTTTTGTTTTCTGTTGCTTTGCAAGTTCAAGAATTCAGCGTTTGATTGCGTTCAATCACGTCTTTCAATCGAAAAAAGCCTAATTCTTTTTGTTGCTTGTTACCTTATTCTTTCTAATGAGCAACATCTCTCTTCAATGAAATTCAACATTGAAATAGTTACCTAAAGATTTCTTCTTGTGAAACGGCAGTATGATCTTACAAATATGATCTTACAAAACGATATGGTGCATCTGCAAACAGCGGATTGGAAAGTTCTTGATTAGAAAGTTTTCTTTGTAGGAACTGAATCAGATGTGCAAGAAAGATCATACCAAGCAGAAACGACTGGGTCAACGGTGAGTTAATCTTGTGAAAATTTTCCAAGCCCTTTCAATTATGACCCTTTTGTTCTGTTATCCTCGGACCAACATTATGGACAGCGGTCAGAGTCTATTGAACAACAATGATAACACACCAAAACATTTACATGTCCCAACATTGGTGACAAATTAAATTTCTTCACTGTAAAGTGTTGGGACTTAGAATATTTGCCATCTTAGGGTTTCCTTTCAATGATCTTACAAATTATAACTTCTTCTTTACCCGCCACACCTTGAGGCTCATCCTAGATAAGTTTAATCTTGATTTTCCTTTCCAGTGATACGAAACAGTATCTTCGCCATTAAGAAATGACCCTTCTTATAGAAAAAGTATAATGGCGCTCCTAGATAAAGGTATTTTCTTTGCCAAGTCAATGTTGGAACATGGTTTAAAATGCTTCATGGCAGAAAATTCTACACCTACCTTGCCGTCAAACAGCGAAAGATTAACGGCCGATGCAGAGGTTGCAGTGGAAAGCGCAATTGCTGAAGGAGTAACTGCGGTTGAAGAAGAGAAAGAAGCTTGTGTCGAAAGGGAGATTCCGGAAGCACAAGTAACGGTTGAAGGAACGATGATTGGTGAAAGATGTGTGAATGCAGAAGCCACACTCCAAGAGATTTCTTTAGCTGCAGGAAATACTACTGAAGAAGAACTTGCTGCAGAGAACGTTCCTGAACCTGATATGGTAAGATCACTGCGCATTGGCGATTCCTACTGTTGCATGTTGGATAATGCAGATGATACTGATGAAAGTGAAGATGATGAAAGCGGGATAATAATCAGCCTTGAAAAACCACAATTCAAGACTCCCAGGTATGCCTACATTTCACATCTAAATTCACAGAGAGATGGGTATTTAATGATGTTCGAAGAGAGATTTTCCCAGGGCAAGTACAGAGGAAGGAATGGCAGTAATGCATGCGCATTTATTTGCATCATCTTTGCAAAGTATTTTCTGAAGAACAGGTACGTTCTGGGGAATTCAATTTTTGACGAAAACACCCACAACTCATTTATCGAGGGTGGCATAGTTTCTGGAATAGAGCAAGGTAATCGCTTGTATGATTATTACAGAAGGAGCTTACCACATCGCTATTGTTCGATTGCAGAAGTAGCGGATTGCCTGAAATTCGTTTGCCCGTTTGCTTTGAGGGAGGAAATACCCGTTTCAATTAAAAATGAACATTATCCCTCAACATTAAAAAGCCAACTGGAATTGTTGATCAGTTTTGAACAACGATTCGCAGTCATGTTCACATGTAACGAGAAAACGTCCGATGGGAAATCTGTAGCGTTTTTGGACACGCATGCACATGCCTTCATGGGGAAATCTGGTGGCGCAGTTATGATAGCAACTGAAAAGGATTTAGACTCGTTGATTCAAATGGTAGCATTAATAAACAGAATTCCAGACAACATGTATGGTAATTTGACATTTATTCGTTTCAAGTAAGTTAAAATACACCACTCACTGGTTGCACGGGTTTCACTTGCGTATTTGTAGAGCATAACAGCAATTGGGCATGCACCAGTCGTTTCTTCTAAAAGAGGTCACCCTATTTGCCGAAATTCATATTCAGGTGCAAATTACCGTCCTCGAAAACGGTTGTAAGCTGCTCAGAATAATTCGTGACATTTCCTCTAAAAGGGATGACTAGTTCAAGTCCAAATAGCTGTAGACACAAATGCACAATATAAAACAAAGTAACGAAATTTGAAATTTAAGTATATGAGCAGAGTGTTTAGTATAAAAATAGAGCTTGGATTAAGAATGAATCTTATTCCGTATGATTCGACGAAAAGTTTTTGAAAATCTTATTTCCCTTGTCATCGAAAACCAACCTCAACAACTGGTGTTTCGGCAAACAACAAATTTCCCCACATTTCAGCTGAGGGCACTTCTCTTTTCGGAACGTTACAATTCTTACACAAGCTAATTCTTCTGGTATAGGCTTGTTATCTACAGCGGTGATTGCAGAATCATGCTGGCCTACAGCAACAGGATAACCATCCAAGACGTACGTAACCCCTACAATAAAATAGACTCAGAAAAGCGAACAATTATTGATGATGCGGATAACATCCTAAAGTGAATGAAATTAACGAAATAAAAACGACAAAACGCAATTTCCATATAAGGAACGTTATGCTGAAGAACATAGCAAATAAAGGATATCATTGGCACATAGCTTACATGAAAGAGTAGATGGGTGGGCTTGAGTGGCCACTTGATCTTGTAGAACATTTCCTAAAGCTAAAATATAGTAATAAAATCATATAAAATATAGTATAGTAATAAGCGATAAAAAGATAAATATCGAATTATATACATCGGTGCTAGAAATATGCAAAGAAATGTGCAAGCTTCATCACTACAGAACATTCAGGACAACTGTAGCTACTAAGACGAAATATCACTTAGGTTTACTGCCTATTTTACATCTTTCAATATCAACGTTTGGAATTGACCTAAAACGTTTACACGGGATAACAGAAACAGAGACGAGCTGGCACAACTTCTGAAAAGATCCAGAACTTGCTCTAAACAGAGCCAAAAAAGAAAGGGATCCAAGAGATCCCGTGTAAATGGAAGGCGTTTTTAAGGCAAAATTGGCTCTGCATAGGAGCAGCGCCGATCCTGTTTCTCTCGTGTAAACAGGGTCAGGATTTAAGCGAAGGGAAACTCCAAGAATAGATCTGAATCGGTAGACTTGTGCACAAGCTTAAGACAATAGGAATAAATAATAATGGTAACATTGCTTACACGACAGAGTTGATTGATCGGTTGCAGGAGTTGCCTGCTGATAATGCTGAATATTATTACCAAAGGCTAAAGAAAAGTATTAAATGTTATAAGAATAGCGATATTCATATCAATGATAATATCAACGTCCGAATAAATAATAATGGTAACATTGCTTACACGACTGAGCTGATTGATCGGTTGCAGGAGTTGCTTGCTGATAATGCTGAATATTATTACCAAAGGCTAAAGAAAAGTATTAAATGTTATAAGAATAGCGATATTCATATCAATGATAATATCAACGTTATAAGAATATCACTATCAACGTCCGAATAAATAATAATGGTAACATTGCTTACACGACAGAGTAGATTGATCAGTTGCAGGAGTTGCTTGCTGATAATGCTGAATATTATTACCAAAGGCTAAAGAAAAGTATTAAATGTTATAAGAATAGCGATATTTATATAAATGATAATGTCAAAGTCGGAATAAATAATAATTATTGTAACATTTCCTACAGGACTGAGTTGATTGATCGGATGCAGGAGTTTCCGGCTGATTATTCTGACGATTATTCCCTGAGGCTAAAGAAAAGCATTAAATGTTATAAGAATAGCGATATTTATATAAATGATAATGTCAAAGTCGGAATAAATAATAATTATTGTAACATTTCCTACAGGACTGAGTTGATTGATCGGATGCAGGAGTTTCCGGCTGATTATTCTGACGATTATTCCTGAGGCTAAAGAAAAGCATTAAATGTTATAAGAATAGCGATATTTATATAAATGATAATGTCAAAGTCGAAATAAATAATAATTATTGTAACATTTCCTACAGGACTGAGTTGATTGATCGGATGCAGGAGTTTCCTGCTGATTATGCTGAGTATTATTACCAAAGGCTAAAGAAAAGTATTAAATGTTATAAGAATAGCGATATTCATATCAATGATAATATCAATGTCCGAATAAATAATAATAGTAACATTGCTTACACGACAGAGTTGATTGATCAGTTGCAGGAGTTGCCTGCTGATAATGCTGAATATTATTACCAAAGGCTAAAGAAAAGTATCAAATGTTATAAGAATAGCGATATTCATATCAATGATAATATCAATGTCCGAATAAATAATAATAATTGTAAAATTGCCTACACGACTGAGTTGATTGATCGGATGCAGGAGTTTCCGGCTGATTATTCTGACGATTATTCCCTGAGGCTAAAGAAAAGCATTAAATGTTATAAGAATAGCGATATTTATATAAATGATAATGTCAAAGTCCGAATAAATAATAATAATTGTAAAATTGCCTACACGACTGAGTTGATTGATCGGATGCAGGAGTTTCCGGCTGATTATTCTGACGATTATTCCCTGAGGCTAAAGAAAAGCATTAAATGTTATAAGAATAGCGATATTTATATCAATGACAATGTCAAAGTCTGAATAAATGATAATGGCAACATTGCTTACACGACTGAGTTGATTGGTCAGTTGCAGGAGTTGCTAGCTGATTACTATTTTCAAAGGCTAAAGGAAAGCATAACAAAATAAATAACAAAATAAATATCAATGATGAAAACATTTGTTAAATATTCTTCACAGCATTAAGGAACTCAGCAATAGCCATCAACGTACAGACACAAGCTTACCTTTCCCCTTTTGGAGAACATATTTCTTAAACAGCTGTACAGCATACTGGCCAGCTTCCTCTTTCAAAAATTCACATCCAATACTTCCTGGAGGGCTATATGACCACAGATTGTCCCTTGATTCATTGTGATGGTATCCAATAATGATAATTTCGGAGTCTTTAGCAAACATAATATCTGCCTGAAATAGTAAAACAATATTAAGGACTTTGGAGATGTACAAAAAACTAGCCTTTCATTAATGCTGACACAAGTTGTATTTTTCAATTGAAAATGTTTCATTCTTTTACATAAGCTTTTTCTTTAACGAGCAAACCATACCTTATAATAAAGCAATTACATGTATTTGGATATATCAAGGTCCAGATACAGTACCAAAATTTTGTAATATTAAGAGAATATAATGAAAAGGATTACCCTTTGCTTAATCTTATTTTTCAAATAGTAGTATGGTGTTGAACTATATTGCTATTTTAATTCCTCCTTTTTAACACAATCTTTCTTCTTGGTCAGCTGCAGTCCACATCCTCTACACTTCTTTAAGCTTATTGGCATATCAGCTTGGCAGCCTGGACATGATCGACTAACCTTAACAGAAAATATTATAAGTGATTTATTAACAACGACAAGCATTTGGCTCAGGATGTGTTGACTGTAAATCAATCTAGGTATTTATCAAGGATGTTCTCTATCCTGATGACATAAGATTTACATTTTTATCTCATTTGGGCTGAAAGGTAAGATGTGATCATGACCTCCTCATAATCTGAATGGTGTAGCTGGTTCCTCTACTGCCTGCTATTGTATTGACCTTGTTGCAGTATGTCAAAGACTTGTGACAGGGTGGAATCCATGCAATCTTGATGCCGGAGATTACGCCAAAGAGAACTGCTGTCACGCCAAAGAAACAATAGATCAACTCTTCTATTAGGAAAATAACAATGATTTCCATTGTTTTTCTAAAAGATTCATGCCAGTAGGCCAACAATTTTCAAAACTCCACGCCGGATTTCCCTGGCGTAGGCTACATGAATTCCACCCTGGCTAGTGACATAAAAAGAGTACTATCTAGAATACTGCTTACATTTTTGACAGGTTAATATTCAACATATTACAAAGTCCCTAATCAATCGTGATCTCTATTCTTATGGATCCTTAGTTTAAGGGGCTGGTTACTTAAAAACTGTATCCTGTAAAAAATAAAATTTCAATGAAAAGATGTAATCACCTTTGGCATTCTTATCTTTAAAACTTTGACCTGTTGGTTGAAAAATTGTATCTGAGAATTGTACCTTTTTACAATAACAGAATAAGAACATACCATATTAAATATATATTATAAATATGGTTTGTACAGAAAAAGAATCAAAATAGGCAACACAAACATGAAAAGGAGGAGGGCATTGAAGGTTCTGTGTTGTTATGGTGATCCAGCTGACTTGTGGCGAGGAGTTCATTGAGACCCGGGTTCAAGAGAGCCCAAGACACAATTCAATTCAATTCAATTCATTTTATATTCAGCAACAAGATTACAATTTTGTGCTTACCAATAATAACAATGAGAGCAATTACACTACTTTTTAAACAATAAGGATTTACATGCAAGACATTGTGGCCTAGGATACTGGGTAGAACCAAAAATGGCTTTTGAGCCCAGTGCCCTATTCACATTTAACTACTACATATCTGAATTGATTTATTGTAATAACAGTAACAATAATAATAACAATTAACAATTAATAATTAATAAGTTTCGTTGTTAGTCTATCTTCTGACATTATACTGAAATGTGCCAAAATCACCAATGCACCTTGGTACTCTCATCTTCCTAGATGTTTTTCTAGTTAATGTCTATTGCCTCGTGCCTCAAGTCAAGTCCAGGTAGTAGATAAGCAGTCCTACGTGGTTTTAGCACACATTTCAACTCACACAGTCACACATCACACCAAACACAACCAACAAGGTGCAGCCCTTTCCTTTCAGCAATACTACCTGATATTTATCTTCTTCGTTATCCTACAGCCCTACCTGTTAGACAGGGTTTTTTCCGCAACAATCTAGCAAAGAGGGTAACCTAGGGTTTTTTAATTGAAATCTACTAAAAAAAGGTCGGAGAACACAAATCCAAGATGGGCCCTTAAAAATTTTCGCCGGAAGTACCCTTAATTAACGCCTAATTATGCCTAATTAAATCAATTAAAAAAGTTACATTTTTTCAAATCTGATTAATGCAATATGTAGATCTTGAAACGCTGAGTAAAATTGTCTTTGACTATATTTCAATACAACCTACCAGTTTCGAGGAAAACTCGTTTGAAATAATGATGACGTCATCGTCCTAAGGCTCAGTATGGGCTTTTATCAACTCGCTTAACTTCAGAAATAGGGGTCGAATCGTCAAAAAACCGCTAACGATGCGATACGCGTATGCATGACAGGATAATAAGCATAATAAGCCCCACCGCAAATGTGGAAAAACGAAGAAAGGGGGTTCACTGCATAAACAATAGGAATCCCATTATGAATACTGTATAACAAATTTGAACTCTCGCCATTTCAAGCAGGTTTGATATTAAAACTTCAAATCTCGAACATGAGTAGTCCTTCACAACGCCTTTTGGCTCATGGATGACTGGGCATCATTTTGGTCCATTATGACGTCATTTGCCCCCATGACGTCATCGGACCCCTTTATGATGTCAGAACCACACCCAATAATCATCATTCTGCTGTCTTAGCGTACATTTATCGCATAATTAGTGGTTTTGTGACTATTTGCACCCCAACCTATAAAGTTATACAAGCTGAAATGTAGAATCCAGGTCTGTACTCATCATAATGGTGATGACGTCATCATAATTTCAAACGAGTTTTTCTCGAAATTGGTAGGTTGTATTGAAATACAATCAAAGACAATTTTACTCAGCGTTTCAAGGTCTACATATTGCAGTAATCAGATTTGAAAAAGTGCGACTTTTTTGATTGACTTCATTAGGCCTAATTAGGCATTAATTAAGGCTACTTTCGGTGAAAATTTTTGAAGGCCCATCTTGGATTCGTGTTCTCCGACCTTTTTTTTGTAGATTTCATTGAAAAAACCCAAGGTTACCCTCTTTGCTAGATTGTTGCGGAAAAAACCCTGTCTATATTGCTGGTTTTAAGGGGAACACTGGAACGAACATTATGTTCGTTTTTATCTCGAGGACAACCTGGATTATGAGTCCCAGTTTTCAATTTAAGACAATTTCAATTTCATATATTTAACACCCGATTAGGGTCTAGTAGTTAACAAAATTACCGTATACTGTAAACATAACAATGTTACAAGGATATTTTGTTAAAACTACAAAGTGACTACACAAAATATTTCTTAGAATAAACACAACAGAAAAATAATGTTAATGGTATTTACGTTTGTACTCTTTTAACAATTCGATTTAAACTATTACAGTTACATGTTAAATAAATATATCTAAACTAATTAAATTTACTACTATTATTAATTGTAACAGATTCTGATAAGTGTTTATTATAAATTTTGCAAGGGAGATTATCATTTGTTTATTTTCAGAAGTTAACATTTTTCCAATAAATTCTGTTTTCTCCAATTCTGAAAGAATATTAATTTTATCCTTCTGTAAACCTAGATCTATAAAAAAGACTTCCCGTTCTTTTCTATTACTTTCACAATCAAATATAAAGTGGATTTCATTGTCTATTGGATTTGGTTCATACCTGCAGTAATCACAAAAACGTTCATTTGGGTCTATTCTATTATTAGAATATCTTCCTATTTCTATTTTTAATTTATGTGCACTTGTAAGAAGTCTAGTAAGGCAGCTCTGTGGTTTCGTTTGTCAATATATGTCAGATATTTTGAAAAAGTTGGTTTCGACTTTTTTTGTCTGTAAAAAGCTAATCTATTCATGTTGTTAATTTTTCCTTCCCATTGCTTATTAAACTTATGGGAAAATTCTTTCTTGCAAAAGTTTTTTATCAATTTATTGTTCTTTTCTGTAGCTCTTTTAAATTTACAATCATCATCATGAAATTTACTAAAAAGTTTGTTTAAATCAAATCTAGTCTCATCCAGTATTTTATTTATATCATTGTGCCATGAAGTCGATATAAGTCTATTTTCTACCAAGGTTTCTGTTAGCAAATTGTTTTTGTTCTGGTTTATATAATCAAAAATATTTTAAGGAATTTATTTTAATATCAATTTTAAGTGGTTGTAAGCCTAATTCTATGATTTTCCTGGCAAATCACCTGCTGTAAAGGTTTATTGCGCAGGCAAACCGGGCAATGCACTTGAATGCCCATTTTCCTGCTTAAGGGTCCGGACATTAATTCGCTTTAGTTACTTTGAGCGTCCAGCAATTCAATTCAACAGCGATAACTACGACTCATGTAGTAAGTCTATCCTTGCCCATGTGTGTGGATGTTGTTCTGTGAATGTGAGGCTGATCCTTCCAGAAATTTCGGTCGTGAGTTTGCTGAAGAGCGAAGTAGAGAAGACTGAGACAACCGTGAGTAATAATCTGATCCTGGTTGCGTCTTGCATGCATTGGCGTTTACTTTGATATTACTGTTGACATGGCAGAGAAAGAGGTAAGTAAGAGAGAGAGAGAAGGCTGAATTCACGGTCCTCCCTACTGGGTACCGTCAACCGGGGTGACTTCGGACACTTTTTGGTATATTTCTATGAATATTACAAAAACTAATCATATAATTCTTTTAACTCTTTGATAAAAGTAACAAAGGTCCAAAGCAAATTTTCCTCGATCTTACCTCCTTCGCGGTAATTGAAGATAAAGTCGTCCGAAGTCACCCCGCCTACTCTGGGGTGACTTCGGACAGACGTAATGTTTTCGCATTGAAAAAATCAAGACAGATTTCGAAGATGAAAAAAGCTACAAAAAGTTTCCAAAAGAGTCAAAAAAGAAGATCTGGCAAGAAATTTTGCAGAAGGTTCCATCTGTTCGTGAGAAAAGACATCAAAACAAATTCGCTCAATTTAGGCCCATTGCGATAAATTTGCGACCCGGTTCTTTGAGAGTTTCTAGACTGAATTGATAAATTTCCAGTCAAAGCAAGAGTTTCACCCTAGAACAACTAAAAAAAACTTAATTCACGATTTCTTAATCTTCTCAAGTGCCACCACAAAGCAGAAAGCAGAAACAATATTTTTGTCCGAAGTCACCCAGCAGTCCGAAGTCACCCCGGTTGACGGTACTCTTCTCTTTGCTCTATTGTGACTGTGTTAGATATCTGGATCTTATCCAACTCTAACACCTGATTTCCTTGCACATAGACATAGAGCTTTGATTTAGACTCTTAAGGAAAATCTTATTCTAAACAGTACTTTTTGTGCCAGCCGGCCTCCAGATTCAAAGAAAATTTGGTCTAGGCTGTGCATCACCTTTGTAATAACTCATATTACGATAGTAGGCTATTGTAAACTACTAGACCCCGTTGTGGGTGATGAATATATGAATTGAATTGAATTGAATTGAATTGAATTGTAATTCTACGCGCTTGTAATTCATTGTAGGATTAGACAAATTGTGAAATCCCACACACTTTGTATTGACACAGAGGTGTAATTCCTGTTTGGTGTAAGCCAACAGCGTGTAATTCTACATGTAATGATACAGAGGTGTAATTCCCATTCAGTACGTGTAATGACGCAGAGGTGTAATTCCAATTTCGTGTAAACCAAAACTGTGTAATTCTACGTGTAAGGACAAAATGGTGTAATACTCACTTGGATGAATGCAATTCAAGATGAATGCAATTCTAGATGAATGCAATTCAAGATCCAATAACACAACAGGCACTGTCTTTATTGAACTTAAATCAGAAATCCTTTACTACTTACAAAAATCACGCAAATGGAATACAGTATAATGAAAGTTTGCATATTTCAACGTAGTATAACAATGTTGTAAGAGTTCTGTAATCAATCTTTCCAATGGCAACAATAATAAACAAATTTTAAACAACAGTTAATGTATCTTGTGTTTCATTCATTGTCCTCTTATTCAAGCATCAGCAGGTATAACTTGCCTTTCCTCCAAAGCTAAAATGTAAGATAATTAAAGTTTACAATTAGCACAATATTTGCTAACACAAAATATGAATTATGACAAAATCATCAAGAAAAGTTTCATAGAACATAAATAGACATACCTTTTTGGAAGGATTGGTGACACCAATTCTTTCAAGCATTCAAAAAAATATAAGGCATATAGATGTAGTCATCATTTTTATCAAAGTTTGGTGATTAGTGAAAGCTTAGCAAGCTTGTAGTCGATGACTCACTGGGAATATTCCAGGAATGATGAAACTCCAGCAAGCAGCAACTTCAGCTGTTGGAAATGTTGCCTGTAATAAACAATAAGTAAGTTAAAAAAACCTCAATATTAGTTTACCAAAAAAATTATCAGGCTAGCCATATAGCAAAAAACACACAATTATATAAAAGTTCTATTAATCTAAATAAGTTCTAATATTAAAATAGTTTTAAAATTTTCCTACCTTTTGTATAGGAACTTTTCAAGTCTTGATTAAATGTTGTTAACTGTACAGTTTCTTATTATCAGCTAGAAAGTCAACCAGCTCTCATTTTGCCAGAGGACTTATCATAACTTTTGCTACAAAGTTTTGCCGTTTTTCAAGACAAAATAGTTGAATCTTTTAATTACTATTTAAATATTCGCTCAAAGTGTACACTTAGAGAAGAATTTGGGGGTTGAAATATTGATAAAGATTTTAGGTGAGTAACTTTTGAAGTTGCTGTTTTGATGTGAAAACAAATTTTGCACTTGACGGAGTCTTCAGAAATTTTTATTGAAAATTTTATTCACATATTTCAAAACTGTGGTTATCCCAAAATGTTGCAAATTAATTTTGAAGCAAATTCTTGGGTTTATAGAGGAAAGTTAGCAAATTTACAAAAAGTACCCTCTTTTGGGCCTAAACAAAACTCACTCACCTGAAATTGTTGTCTACAAATAATCACCCTGTGCAACGTGATGTGCAGTAACGTGGAGGATGTGCACTGTAGTGGAGGGTGCCAATACAACGTGGAGGGATACCATCAGTATAGTAGAGGGTGCCAATAAAACGTGGAGGGTTATCATCATGTAAGTGGAGGATGCGGAGTATTGTGGAGGGTTATCATCATGTAAGTGGAGGGATATCATTTTTAATGTGGAGGGATATCATCATGTAAGTGGAGGATGCATATTATCATGGAGGGTTATCATCATGTAAGTGGAGGGATATCATTTTTAACGTGGAGAGATACCATCAGTATAGTGGAGGGTGCCAATACAACTTGGAGGGTTATCATCATGTAAGTGGAGGATGCAGAGTATTGTTGAGGGTTATCATCATGTAAGTAGAGGGATATCATTTTTAACATGGAGGGATATCGTCTTGAAGTGGAGGATGCGGAGTATCTTGGAGGTTATCATCATGTAAGTGGAGGGATATCTTTTTAATGTGGAGGATATCATCATGTAAGTGGAGGATGTGGAGTATCGTGGAGGGTTATCATCAGTTTAGTGGAGGGATATCATTTTTGACATGGAGGGATATCATTATGTAAGTTTAGGATGCAGAGTATCGTGGAGGGTTATCATCATTTAAGTGGAGGATGCGGAGTATCGTGGAGGGTTATCATCAGTTTAGTGGAGGGATACCTTTTTGGAAGGATTGGTGACACCAATTCTTTCAGGCATTCAAAAAAAATATAAGGCATATAGATGTAGTCATCATTTTTATCAAAGTTTGGTGATTAGTGAAAGCTTAGCAAGCTTGTAGTAGATGACTCACTGGGAATATTCCAGGAATGATGAAACTCCAGCAAGCAGCAACTTCAGCTGTTGGAAATATAGCCTGTAATAAACAATAAGTAAGTTTAAAAAATCTCAATATTAGTTTACCAAAAAAATTATCAGGCTAGCCATATAGCAAAAAACACACAATTATATAAAAATTCTATTAATCTAAATCAGTTCTAATATTAAAATAGTTTTAAAATTTTCCTACCTTTTGTATAGGAACTTTTCAAGTCTTGATTAAATGTTGTTAACTGTACAGTTTCTTCTTATCAGCTAGAAAATCAACCAGCTCTCATATTGCCAGAGGACTTATCATAACTTTTGCTACAAAGTTTTGCCGTTTTTCAAGACAAAATAGTTGAATCTTTGAATTACTATTTAAATATTCGCTCAAAGTGTACACTTAGAGAAGAATTTGGGGGTTGAAATATTGATAAAGATTTTAGGTGAGTAACTTTTGAAGTTGTCGTTTTGATGTGAAAACAAATTTTGCACTTGATGGAGTCTTCAGAAATTTTTATTGACAATTTCATTCACATATTTCAAAACTGTGGTTATCCCAAAATGTTGCAAATTAATTTTGAAGCAAATTCTTGGGTTTATAGAGGAGAATTAGCAAATTTACAAAAAGTACCCTCTTTTGGGCCTAAACAAAACTCACTCACCTGAAATTGTGGTCTACAAATAATCACCCTGTGCAACGTGCTGTGCAGTAACGTGGAGGATGTGCACTATAGTGGAGGGTGCCAATACAACGTGGAGGGATACCATCAGTATAGTAGAGGGTGCCAATAAAACGTGGAGGGTTATCATCATGTAAGTGGAGGATGCGGAGTATTGTGGAGGGTTATCATCATGTAAGTGGAGGGATATCATTTTTAACGTGGAGGGATATCATCATGTAAGTGGAGGATGCAGATTATCATGGAGGGTTATCATCATGTAAGTGGAGGGATATCATTTTTAACGTGGAGGGATACCATCAGTATAGTGGAGGGTGCCAATACAACTTGGAGGGTTATCATTATGTAAGTGGAGGATGCAGAGTATTGTTGAGGGTTATCATCATGTAAGTGGAGGGATATCATTTTTAACATGGAGGGATATCGTCTTGAAGTGGAGGATGCGGAGTATCTTGGAGGGTTATCATCATGTAAGTGGAGGGATATCTTTTTTAATGTGGAGGGATATCATCATGTAAGTGGAGGATGTGGAGTATTGTGGAGGGTTATCATCAGTTTAGTGGAGGAATATCATTTTTAACGTGGAGGATATCATTATGTAAGTGACCATCCAAGAGGAATGGAAATCGCATGAAACGTTCCCTGAGAATGACGTCATATGCCCGATCTTGCGACTGCTCGATTCCCGGTCGCCACTTTTAAGGTGTAGGAGTTTTCCTGGAAACCTTACTGTAGAAAATGTAGTGAATATTGGCAACAAGAATCGACAATAGGAAATATAAAACATAGGGGCCCTATGGGCATGTTCGAAGAACGACTCTGGTTGAATATAGCTATTTCGGTCAAATGATGAAATATGTTCATCGGTATGCACAACGATGACGATAATGATTATGGTGATAATGGTGGTGGTTATGATGATGATGTTGATGAACAAGATGATCATGATGCTGGTTGGTAGGGGTGATTGTGGTTGTATGGTGGGTATGGTGGTGGTGGTAGAGGTGGTTGTGGTGCTGAAGGGTGGTTGTGGTGGTTGTGATAGGGGTGATCGTGGTGATGGTTGTAGGGGTGGTTGTGGTGGTGGTGATAAGGGTGGTCGAGGTGATGGTTGTAGGGTGGTTCCGGTGGTGGTGATAGGGGTGGTCGACGTGATGGTTGTAGGGCTGGTTGCGGTTGTGGTGATAGGGGTGATCATGATGCTGGTTGGTAGGGGTGATTGTGGTGGTATGGTGGGTGTGGTGGTGGTGGTAGAGGTGGTTGTGGTGCTGAAGGGGTGGTTGTGGTGGTGGTGATAGGGGTGGTCAAGGTGATGGTTGTAAGGTTGGTTGTGGTGGTGGTAGCGTTCCTTTAGATGTTGCACACCGTCAATGGTGGTGATGGTAATCATGATGATGATGATGATGATTATTATTATCATTATTATTATTATTATGATGATTTTCATCGTGAGGATAATAATAATGACGATTTGTTTTGAAAACTGTTTTGAAATTGCCGCTCTTTGGCAAAACTCTTTGATAAATGTTGAGAATGCCTGAAATGTCATTTACCAAAGCAAGGTGGCAATTTTCCAGTTCCATTTAGTAAACAAGGATGAGTCAATTGTCACATGACCCCAGATTGACAAAAGTGCTTGCAGGCCGAATTGTGAACAACTAACCGCAAATTGCGCATAAATAGCAGACAATGGCCCTAATGGCATTATTGAGATGCTTATACTATTGTTACACGTTTTCCATTGTTCAAGCGTTGGTTAGTGTGTGAGTGAGTGAGTTAGTTAGTTAGTGACACGCCACCCCACACCAATGTGTTCGAAATTCTTCGAACACAATCGGGCATTGAATCTTGGCCCGGCAACATTTCGAACCCTGTCATGTGTCGATGCTTCTAGATCCTTCTGAGCTGTGACGCAGCAGCTAAACTGAAATTATCCCGTAATGGCACAAGCCACGCCGTGACTGGCTGAAACGAAGAGGCCCTTTGTTTCTTAACACAATCATGCAGGGGCACGCTTCCAAGGTGGAGTTGCCAAGCCTTTGTTTGCAAAACCACCGTTACTGTATGAAATGTACGACCTTTGTTCACCTTTGTTCCCGGTCCGATATCACGACAAAAGCGCTGTTATTTGCAACCCCAGCAGTGAGCTGGAGGCAGCCGGCCCCCAAAGCTGTCGTGATGACACGCCTACAACTGGGCTGCTCAACACCGTGCCGGACTGTGCACAACCCGGTACGGCCCAACCCGAGGAGCTACTCTGACGAGTTGACCCGTGTGCCAAAAGCACATTTTAGTATATAGACTAGCTCGGCCGCTTGCGCTACGCGTGAGACGGCCATCGCTAGCTCCTGCGGAGGGCTTCTCGCCGCTTTGCGACTCGCGGGTGACGCTTCGCGTCACTCTGCTCGGCTGCCGCTCACTGCGCTCGCGGCAACCTCTCGCTGGCATGTGCTCCGCACGTGCTCTCGCTACCTCCAAACTCGTTGGGAGGCTCATCCATGGACAAAACAGTCAGCTATGCGAGAAATAAGGTGACTGACGTTGTGCATACTCGGGATTTTAGTTGCGATGATCGTTGGTAAGAATAAAAAGGATCACGTGAACATCTGACCTGAATGGGAATTTCATACAGAGAGAATAGGAGTCTAGAGTGACTTCACATACCAGGGGAATTTTCATTTGAAATATTATTATTGAGGGTGAAAAGGATCATGTAACTGTCACAGCTGAGTTGGAATGTCATAACGAGGAAATAAGAATCTAGACCGGCGTTATGCAGAAGGGGGATTTAGAATCGTAAGCTTTTTTCTGAGGGTAAACAGGATCACGTGAAATGTGGATGACATGGGAATGTAATATGGATGGAATAAATATCGCAAACATCGTTGCAAGGGTTTTATTTGCTTAGTTGCTTGGTTGCCCTGTTCCTGATTTGCTTGGTTGCTTCGTTCCAAGTGGCTTGGTTTCCAGTTCTAGATACTGAGTTGCTGAGTTGCTAAGTTGCTCAGTTGCCCAATTGCTCAGCTGCCAGCTGCATGGTTTTCTAGTTGCCCAGTTGCCGGGTTGCCCAGTTGCGTCGTTGCTCTGGTTGCCCTGTTGCCCAGTTTCCGAGTTGTTGACTTGCCAAATTGCTGGGTTGTCCTGTTGCTCTGTTGCCTGATTTCCCAGCTGCGCGGTTTCCGAGTTGCCTAGTTGCTCAGGTGATATATTGCCCAGTTGCTCGCTTGCTCAATTGCTTGCTTGCCCTGTTGCTGATGTGCTCAGTTGCTTGGTTTCCCACTTGCCCAGTTGCTCCGCTTCCCAGTTGCACACTTGCCGTTGGTTTTGTTTCCTAGATGCTGAGTTGCTGAGTTGCCCAATTGCTCAGCTGCCAGCTGCATGGTTTCCTAGTTACCCAGTTGCTGGGTTGCCCAGTTGTGCTGTTGCTCTGGTTCCCCAGCTTCCCAGTTGGTGAACTGGCCAGTTGATCGGTTGCTCCGTTGCTTGGTTGCCCAGTTGCTCAGCTGCTCAGTTGCTCAGTTGCCCATTTGCTCAGTTGCCGAGTCGGTTGCTCAGTGGTTTGGTTACCCAATTTCCTAGTTACTCGGTTGCCCAGTTGCTGGGTTGCCTATTTACTCTGTTGCCCAGTTGTGTAGCTGCTCGGTTGCCCTGTCGGTTAGTTGCCAAGTTGCAAAGCTGCTCAGTTGCCCATTTGCCCAGGTGTTCGCTTGCAGAGTTCTCGAGTTGCCCGGTTGCTTAGCTGCCAGTTGCTTGGCTGATGCTGGTTTGCAGCCCTTAATACAATGCCTAAATATAATTGCACTCCCTTAATAGAAGTCAAAGAACAAAACTTAAGGGTTTTACTAAATTTAAATGTGTTGCATTCCCATAATACAGCGCCTTAATAGGACTGTACCCCTTAATACAAGTCAAAGAATCAACCAAGTCGGTATTGCTAAAGCCTTGACATGCTGCACAACCTCAATATACCATGTCTTTATGCTATGGTTCCTTTTCAAGTCAAATCAAAGGAAAGAAAGAAGATGTGTTTCAATTTTATTATCTGACTAGCCCTGGCCCGAGCGGCCTATGCCCGGTCGGGCTTTGAGCTCGCTGGTCACTTTGGACCCCGCCATAGAACGCTTGCTTAGTAACGGGTCATTCTCAATAACAAATCAGTTTGATTAGAGGACACGATCACTGCTAAAAAGTATGAGGCCAAACTGTTTCAGTGGTGTCTTCTGTTGCCTTTAGCATAGAAGAAAGCTGCACTGTTATACGAAGTGAGGTGAATGAGATTTTCATAGTATGCACGGGAAATTAGTATGGTTTGATTGTATACAATGATTTGGGGAAGTACTTTATCACTGAGGTATTGCATGAACGGTTTGAAGCTTTTAGACTGGTTAGTCTTAACTTAGCTTCAGTGACTGTCTGCACTTAGTCTTGAAGTGGAAAGAAGTGTAAGCATTTACAGTGCTTTAAGTGTAGAAGAACGTTGGTGTCCTTGAATCATGGACGGGCACAGTATTTTAACGTTCTATACATGGCAGGTAAAAGGCGCTGTTAGTGACCATAACGATACTACTTTTCACTTTGAGTGACCTTTCTATGGAAGGGAGATTAGTGACAATGAGGTAACATGGCACCGGTAAATCTGCGACTGAGAATGAAATTTTTGAAAACGGTTTGTAGAGTGGATATTCTGAAAACGAACTTTGTTTAAACGTATCCGTGTAGACGTTGCCCCTTAGAAATGGTAAGAAATGCTTAGACCATGATGTGCAGCTGGTTCTTAGGTCCCCGTCCTCGGTTGTTCTTTAGTACAGTTGCTGTACCCTTGGTCCATTAGTGTCTGACTGAATTCAGTGCGGATTGCAAAGTGCTTAAACTTTAGTCCCCATCACAGTAAGTATCGGTCGCTTGGTGTTTTGAGTGCTTAGTATACAAGAAAACCTTATTCCTTATTGTGCAGCAGGTTTCAAGTCCTTCCATAGGCGTGGATTGCGAAATAAACCTTAGTGTAAACGACAATATCTTGATAGTAAGTATTCGTCGGTTGGTGTTTTGGATGGTTCGTGTGCAAGGAAACCTTCGCCTCATAGGCGTGGATTGCGAAATAATCGTTAGTGTGAATGACAGTATACCAATCACTTACTAAGTCTTTTGGATGCTCTCTATTCAAGGGCAAGTAAAATTTAGTTCTTCAAGTTCTTAGACCATCGCCTTCTGTGGTACTTCAATTCAGAAGATCTTCCGAGGGTACATCACTTTTGGATGCTCTTGTATGCAAGGGAAAGTAATCTTTAGTCCTTGAAGTTGTTAGACTCTCGTCCTCAGTTGCAGTTCAGTTCAGAACTCTCCGAGGGGACATGACTTATTGATGAAGAGGCCCAGATTTTCCAAACGCACCCACATATAATCTAGACATATGCAAAAGAGACCCTCAATAATGAGGAAAAATAGGGGATGAGAGAAATGACTTCAGAGATCTCATTTAATTATAGCTTAGAATTGTACTGCGAACATCTGTGACGCGATTCTAAAATTGATGTGACCAAAATGAAGTGAAATTTTTTAGTGTTCTAAAATTTCCCACCCCATTTTATTGGGTTTGGGAAACAATCATAGCAATTTTTAGAGAATTAGGTGGGCCAAAAACCCACCTATATGGGCGGTACCGGTAACCAATTTATATTAAGTACCCCACCGGGATTGTTCAGCTCTTTTGTCTAAATGACAGTAGACACGGTAAGGATTTCTTAGTGTTAAGCAGAACACGGGAACCCTAAGTTGTTGTTATGCAGCATATTTTTGGTCTCAAGTTGTTATAAATTCCAGTTGCTCGGACCTACTCCTTAGTCAAGTAATTGTTGCTGTTGATTGTCGGGTGTGATCTTTTTCCTATTCCTCAGTCCTATTCCTCGATACTGGAGTCGTAGATCCATGTTATGTGAGCGGTGCCAGGTGATGAAAACAACTTGTCGACCTCCTGTGCTGTCTACATCCCTGTTCAAAATGTAAATACTCAAAGCCAAAGTGTTTTTTCAGCGTCATTGGCAGTACTTTTCAAAATAAACTTTAGACGTTAGTCTGCAATACATTCAAGATGTTCGACTGACTTTAAGAAAAGAATACTGTACAAATCTTGCTCCAATCCCGGGATTTCCATTGATTTCGAATGCCTTATTCTGTCAATTTGATTTTACTGGAGGAAATAAATTAGAACCACACATATACGAAATGCAATGATTTTTAGTGATCTAAAAGGGCAGAAAATTTTAGGAAGCAAATAATTTTAGTCTTCTAGACTTGCCTTTCCTTTTACAGAAACGCGTTTGTCAATAATATCAAGAAATAAACAAAATAAAAATCAACCATACTCTCTGGAGGGAATCGATCCCTGACCTCGATGTTTCCAAACAGTTGGACAAACAGGCCGCTAATCAAAGTGTGGAGGTGTCAAGAAAAACGGATTAATCCCGCAGCGAAGACCTCAATCTTTTGTTTTTAGTGGCACCAGACTACCTAGATCAAAAAAGGGTTAGCCCCAATTACCCCAGAAACGATAGCAGAAACTTGAAAAAGAAGGTTCGATGGCTAATCTGCACCAGGGGCGGCAGGGAAAGGTGAAAGGGCGAGCACCGGATCTCGAAAACCCTAGGAGGATGATCTCAAACAAAATCGGTCTCCATGACTACTACTACTTTATATATATAGACTAGCCCTTGCCCGTGTAAGACCACCGCCTCATGAGGACCACCGCCTCCGATGAACTCCGCCAATAAAAACTTCCACCTAAAAGACACTATGCATGAAGGTGGCTATATTTGCTGTTAATCTAAATCTTAATCTTAATGTTAATGTTAGTCTACTCTTAATCTTCGTCTTCAACTTCAATGGAATCTTAATCTTAACTTCTACCTGAATTGGAATCTTAACCTTAATGTTAATCTAAATGTTTATCTTAATTAGAATCTGAATCTTAATTTTAATCTTAATCTTAATCTGAATTTGAATCTTAATCTTAGTGTTAGTAAATCTTGAAATCAATCTTAATATTAGTCTTAGCCTGTGTTAGTCTTGGTCTAAGTATCAGTCTTAAGTCTAGTCTTAATCTTAGTCTTCAACTTAAATGGAATCTTAATCTTAA
The DNA here is from genome assembly GCA_014526335.1 of Chrysaora quinquecirrha. NCBI lineage: Eukaryota > Metazoa > Cnidaria > Scyphozoa > Semaeostomeae > Pelagiidae > Chrysaora > Chrysaora quinquecirrha. Next base: position 126,269 of record JACTAT010000346.1, on the reverse strand, counting down.
CTTCTACCTGAATTGGAATCTTAACCTTAATCTTAATCTAAATGTTAATCTTAATTTGAATCTGAATCTTAATGTTAATCTTAATCTTACACTTAATCTTAATCTTAATGTAAATCTTAATCTTAGTCTTAGTAAATCTTGAAATCAATCTTAATATTAGTCTCAGTCTGTGTTGGTCTTAGCCTAAGTATCAGTCTTTCATTTTTGAACTGAAATTTAAAGTTATTCCTAATTTGCAAACTGAAGCTCATTTTAAAATCAGGTTAACCTGAACCTTTATGTAAATCTGAAATGACCTTAAAACTTACAATTAATGTTAATGTTGCTGTTTATCGCCACATGCAATAATGTCAATCTAAAACTTTATCATCATCTTAATTCATCTTCATACTCTTAGATGCCGAATAAATGTCCCCCCATTTACTAACTTTGAGTTTTCCCCCCACCCCCCGGACCTTATTAGGACCCCAATTTATTAATTTGTGGAAAAACGATTTCACTTGTGAAAGGGTTAAACAACGTTTATTAATTTTCCCCCAGCCCGGGACCTTATTAGGACCCCCTGCTTATTGAATATTTGAACCCCCCTCCGTTTATTTGGACGCCCAGTTTATTTTGTACCATAGATTATTGGCCTTAATGTTGATATTAGTAAAAGTGAAATTAATCTTAATCATTAATTTAAAATAAATTCTAATATTATCCTAAATTCTTCAGCTGCAATAAAACTTTGAATTAAAATCAAAGATGAAATTAGATAGAATTGAAATAAAAACGAAATGGAAATGAAAGTTAGTGTCAAGAGATATAAATGGAAAATAAATTAATAATTGAAAAGAAATGAGGAAAAATGGATCTAAAGATTTGCGTCATCCAAAAAACCTTCTAGTTTTGTCGAAGTGAATTTTAGACATTGAAAAGAATTGTAAACTATTAAAATCACAATAACAAAAACACCAAAAGTTTGCCCTTGAGGGGAGTTGAACTCCAGCCATCCCGGGTAGCAGGCGAGCATTTAACCACTCGGCTACACTGTCGTACTGCTTAGCTGACCATAATCTCCTAGTGGTCCTAATATTCATGGAAGGGGAAAACAAAAGACGTTAAAAAAATTATGTCTGACGAACTTAAAAATTAAACCGAATGCAAAATTTAGTTACCAGCCGTCTCCTCGGCCTTTTGAAAACATTTGCAACACGAAAATAACAGAAAGAAAAAAATTCGAAAGGAAAAGATTTTCCTCTGAGGGGAGTCGAACTCCCGACTCTGCATCGCAGCTCAGGCGACACGCCCCCTTACCGACCGTGCTATTGTGCCTATTTGTGATTCAGTGATAATCCTCCTACACAAAACAATCGTGCGATGGTTAAAACAGGCACCAATGACGCACATCAAAGAAGGGTTAGCCCCAGTTACCCCAGAAGGGATGGCAGTTTGCAAAAAACGAAAGGGTGATGACACGCCTACCCCACGGTCGGCAGAGCAAGGAAAAAGCGGGGAAGTCGTGCCACCTACCACATCGGCACAACTGCTAAGACAAAATCGGTTTCCATGGAAATTACCATTTTAATATAGAGAGACTAGCCCTTGCCCGTGTAAGACCACCGCCTCAGAAGGAACACTGCCTCGAATGAACTCCGCCAACAACAACTTCCACCTAAAAGGCACTGTGCATTGAGGTGGCCATATTCGCTGTTAATCTAAATCTTGATCTTAATCTTAATGTTAGTCTAGTCTTAATCTAAGTCTTCAACTTGAATGTAATCTTACTCTTAACTTCTACCTGAATTAGAATCTAAACCTTAATCTTAGTCTTAATGTTAATCTGAATCAGAATCTAAATTTCACATTTAATATTAACCTTACTCTTAATCTTAATGCTAATGTTAATCTTAATCTTAGCCTTAGAAATCTTGAACTCCATCTTAATATTAGTCTTAGTCTGTGTTAGTCTTGGTCCAAGTATCAGTCTTTCATTTCTGAATTTAAACTTAAAGTTATTCTTAATTCATAAACTGAAGCTCTTAATCTAAGTCTTCAACTTGAATGTAATCTTGCTCTTAACTTCTACCTGAATTGGAATCTTAACCTTAATCTTAATCTTAATGTTAATCTGAATCAGAATCTAAATTTCACATTTAATATTAACCTTACTCTTAATCTTAATGCTAATGTTAATCTTAATCTTAGCCTTTGAGAAATCTTGAACTCCATCTTAATATTAGTCTTAGTCTGTGTTAGTCTTGGTCCAAGTATCAGCCTTTCATTTCTGAATTTGAACTTAAAGTTATTCTTAATTTGTAAACTGAAGCTCATTTTCAAATCAGTCTTAATCTGAGCCTTTATGTTAATCCTCATGTAAATCTGAAATAACATTGAAACTTACAATTAACGTTAATGTTGTTGTTTATCACCACATGCAAGAATGTCAATCCCAAACTTTGTCATCATCTTAATTCATCTTCATACTCTTAGATACCAAATAAACGTCCCCTCCTTTACTAATTTTGAGTTTTTCCCCCACCCGCAGGGCCTTATTAGGACCCCCCATTTATTAATGTTCGAAGAAACAATTTCATTTGGGAAAGGATGAAACTACGTTAATTATTTTTCCCTCAACCCTGGATCTTATAAGGACCCTCCTGTTTATTGAAATTTGAAAAGAAATTCCCAGACCCCCCTATCAATTAGGACCCTCCGTTTATTTGGTACTTAAGAGTATTGGCCTTAATGTTAATATTAGTGAAAGTGAAATTAGTCTTTAGTTTAAAATAAATTATAATATTCTTCTCATTTCTTCAGCTGCAATAAAAATTTAGATTAAAATCAAAGATGAAATTAAAATTGAAATGAATTGAAAATAAATTTAAAGGATATGAGAAAAAATAGATCTAAAGATTTGAGTCATTCCAAAAGCATTCTAGTTTTGTCAAAGTGACTTTAAGACATTGAAAAGAATTGTAAACTATTTAAATCACAAAACAAAACACCAAAATTTGCACTTGAGGGGTTTTGAACTCCAGCCATCCTGGTCAGCAGGCGAGCATTTAACCACTTGGCTACACAACCGTATAGCTCAGGGAAGGATAATCTCCTAGTGGTTCTTGAATTCATGCAAGGAACAACAAAACACGTTAAAGAATATGTCTAACGAACTTAAAAATTAAACCAAAAGCAAATTTTAGTTACCAGACGTCTCCTCGGCCTTGGGAAAACATTTCCAACACGAAAATAACGGAAATAAAAAAATTCGAAAGGAAAAGATTTGCCCCTGAGAGGAGTCGAACTACCAACTCCGCATCTCAGCTCACGAGACACGCCGCTTTACCGACCGTGCTACAGTGCCTTTTTGCGATTCGGTGATAATCCTCCTACAGAAAACAATCGGACAATGGTTAAAACAGGCACCAATGACGCACTTCAAAGAAGGGTTAGCCCCAACTACCCCAGAAGCGAGGGGAGTTTGCAAAAAAAGAGAGGGTGATGACACGCCTACCCCATGGTCGGCAGGGCAGGGAAAAAGTGGGGAAGTCGTGCCACCTACCACATCGGCACAACTGCTAAGACAAAATCGGTTTCCATGGAAATTACCATTTTAATATTAGAGAGATGTACGCCCTTAATACAATTCCTTAATACCATTGAACCCCCGAAATTCAAGTCAGGGGGTTACGCTCCCTTAACACAATGCCTAAATGCCCTAAGATTCCCTTTATATGACGTTATGTTTCCGATTCCTCGATTCTCTAATTCCCCGTTCCTACTTTTACACACTCAGAACCATAGGGTCGTTAACGTTAAATTGCTCGAAGGAAACGGTCGAACGAATTGAAACGACGCAACAGTTCCAATGAAACAAAAAAAAAAATGTGTATTCACACTATCATTCACTTTATTTGAAATCGAATTTCATTCCATAAACTTTATAAGACATACCATAAATCAAGAAGACATAAATTCGCACTGACCTTGAATAAGGTGACAGTTTTCTCAAGTCAACTGAGATGACGCAACAAAATCACGTAAACAAAAATCCAGTTGAGATGACGCAACCACCAAATGTTTCCGATTGAATCGAGGAATGTTTCCGATTCCTCGATTCTCTAATTCCCCGTTCCTACTTTTACACACTCAGAACCATAGGGTCGTTAACGTGAAATTGCTCGAAGGAAACGGTCGAATGAATTGAAACGACGCAACAGTTCCAATGAAACAAAAAAAAAATGTGTATTCACACTATCATTCACTTTATTTGAAATCGAATCTCATTCCATAAACTTTATAAGACATACCATAAATCAAGAAGACATAAATTCGCACTGACCTTGAATAAGGTGACAGTTTTCTCAAGTCAACTGAGATGACGCAACAAAATCACGTAAACAAAAATCCAGTTGAGATGACGCAACCACCAAATCAAGTAAACAAACATCCACAGAACCGATAATGCGCTGAAATAAATTCTTCATTCGCTTCTTACGTTCACTTTGTTGTTGCGATTGTGAAACGAAAAAAGAATAAAAGAACTGGACAAATGATAAACGCCTTCGCTATTTTCCAACAGCACTCGAACTAGTAGGAAATATATTACTCGTTCCTTGTGGATGCAGGAATGGATGTGCCACGAAACACGGGATCCTTTTAGACGCTTCGAAAACCCATGACGCAGCACCGACATGGATTTAACCCCGTGACCGGACGTTCTCAACAATTGGCTGCGGGAACGAGGTCGATTGTTCCCCGCCACGCCACGCCTACTCCGCACTTTAGTATAGAGATATGGCCTATTCTAATAGTCACAAAAGCTCTGCTTGTACTGTATTCGAAGAAATGGTCGATGTGATAAATCATATTTACTTATTAGAATACTGTACATACGCCAAAATGTAAAACGCAGACCTTCAGTACGATAGACTGTGCTAACTGCTGCTCGGAAATTTTGCCTTGATGCAACAACAACAAAAGGCCAAGCAATGTAACTACATCAATATGATTGTTCTTGTTCTTCCGTAAAACAACCCGAGTCAACTGTTTTAATTGAAATACACAACACAAGAACCCGATTTAAAAATAGTTTTATCATTTACATGAAACTCTGCCACGCGGCCACGTCCATTGCATCGATGGCAAGGGCAAGGGGTCAAGTGAGATGCAAAGTTTTGAGCTTTCTCTTGCGTTGCTTTTGTAGACAAAGCTAAACCACTTTTCCGCCATCATGTAAATAGGATTTTTTGCATCATGATCACAGAGTTAATGTAAGCGCTCTATTTACAACATAACAAACAAATTTTCGTGACTATTAGAATAGGCCATATCCTCTCTAACTTCCATGCAATTTCCATGCAACATTTCAGTATTCGTCGCAACCCTCGACTTACATGATGATAACCTTCCACGATACTCCGCATCCTCCACTTACATGATGATCTCCCTCCAAGTTAAAAATGATATCCCTCCACTAAACTGATGATAACCCTGCACGATACTCCGCACCCTCCATTTACATGATGATAAACCTCCAAGATACTCCGCATCCTCCACTAACATGATGATGACCCTCCACGTTGTATTTGGCACCCTCCACTATACTGATGGTATCCCTCCACGTTAAAAATGATATCCTTCCACTTACAGTATGATAACCCTCCACGATACTCCGCTTCCTCCACTTACATGATGATATCCCTCCACGTTAAAAATGATATCCCTCCTCTTTATACATGATGATGACCCTCCACGATACTCTGCATCCTCCACTTACATGATGATAACCCTCCACGTTGTATTGGTACCCTCTACTATACTGCACATCCTCCACGTTACTGCACATCACGTTGTACGGGGTGATAATATCTGTTTTCTTTGTGGAAACTACTTTTCTCAGTAAAAATTATAACGTGGAATAAAAGTTTCATCTATTTTGCTTTTAAACACAAAAAAGCTTTGAGTCAACATGCAAAAAAGTAATTATGTTTTTTGCTTTTTTATCAAGACAAGTCCATTGTCTTTTATCAAGACTAGTGTCAATGTTACCATCTGATCCTGCAGCTCTGGTAAAGTGACAAAAATGACCTGACGGCTCCGCAGTACAACGTTGATAACACAAAGTCATTGAATTTGGAAACATCTATAACTGAGTAGGACACAGGGAGTCCAGATGCGGGTTCAAAAGGGTTCAAATGTTACTGAGAAAGAAAATGGCAGCTCATGGGTGCACAATGGAAGAATTATTTTATCAAGAAGGCTGAAAATCTATCCGAGTTGACTGTAGTGTATGCCTTATCCGGTGGAATACTGTACAGCACTGGAATCTACTGGTTCTGTAATTCCTCATTATTTCATAGATTTTTAAATACCCTGTGAAATACATTGTATTTCTCTGGTTTACTTTTTCCACATTACTGCATTTCATCATGGAATGGAATGGGCTTTGATAAGAGCTAGCTCAGGTATGCCAAAGCCTAAAATTCCACAGTTCTACCAACGTCTGGTCTTATAATAATAAATTTGAACTATATTACAAGTTATCATGCATTCTTTGTAATATGAAATAGGCTGCACGCCGCATTCCACACACCTTTATTTGTCTGCTTGTGTGATGGCATGCGGTATAAAAAGCTGATTTTTTCCATCAAGATGACCATAACTGACATAATGAGCCTTTTTAGTTTATGTTATCAACTTTGTCAAGAAATCGTCAAGAAATTTCAACTGCTGCCTTCACAAAGTCCCTTATGCCAGCCAAGTCTTCTTTCCACTGATATCTTCACACAGTTGCTTTGACTCTTGTTCTTGTATAAAGCCTGTTTTCAATGAGATTGTAGAGTGGACAGTAAACATCTGTGACCATTGCCAATTCATTTACTAATCATTTCATTTTCATTTTCAATCTTTTTAACGTTGTTGCCCCTCAGTATAAATTACTGATTGACAGGGGGCATGCAACTCTAATGTTAGCCTGCTTGCAGACGTTTACTATGTGGTGTCAGTGTATGTGGGAGAAAGGCTTTTGACACACATAGTCCAGTAATATCTGTGCATCAGGGCTCATTTTCTTGTTTTCCAACCGTAATTTCATTCTTGCCTACCCCCTGTTCTTTTTGTTCTTCAACCAATCACTAAAGCCTCTTGAAACTTATATTCTGAAAAACAGTTCATCAACAACGACGATGCCATTTTGCTTCATTTGATCGTTTCCCTCACGATCAACACACAAGGCCTTTTGTTGCAGTTGAATCAATCACAAGAAGGCAGCCAGCAGATAATTTCAGAAAACCAAAAGCCGTCGGTGATTGGTTGAAGAACATAAAGAACGGGGGGTAGGCAAAAATGAAATGACGGTTGGAGAACAAGACAATGAGCGCTGATGCGCAGACGTTACTGGATTGTGTTTCTCTCAGAATCCTCCTCCCAAGCTACACTGGCATCACACAGTAAAGCTATGCACGCATGCTACTAAAATGTATGCAGTTTACCAAACTACAGCTACAATAAATATAGTAAAAAATCTAAATTTACTTTTCAAAACCAACTAAAGGAGAGAAATAAAAAGAACAAAAGAAACTGCATGTGGATAATAACGAATTATTGAGGCTTTTTTGTGTAACTATTCACAAATTTTTGATGCCTTAAGCCCATCTATTATTTCATTGTCAGTGTTTCCATATGTTTTCAACTGTCTTACGATCATGGTTTCCATAGAGTTTTTCCTTCATCGGGGCAGTTGTAATGATTGGGAAAGTTGAAAGTTGAACTCATTTCGACTCTCCCATGCTTACCATAAATGATCACCAACAGTCATAATGATCATGGCTGCATGTTTCCATTTAACCCGGCAGAATGATCATGTCAATCTTTTTTGCAATTTTGATGTAATTTAGGAAACTGTCAATTATTTACACTAAACCCAGTAGCCCAAGCTATTAAATATGAAAGAAATTTTGCTCACAAAACCTGGTAATTCTTATTTTGCATGTGTGACTATTCACCTTGGATGATGTGGGTGTTTGTGGAGCCTCAAATTGCAAATACTGATCATGATGATGAAATCTTATTTTAGAATTTTTTTTTAATCTTTTTGAAACTTTTTTTAGTTTCACTTCGTTTTCATATAAATAGATGTAATTAGGACTCTTGTTGATAAGGCTTATATGACAAATAACAGCTGGCTTGGTTTTAATAAGGAAATTAAATAGCTAACTTCAATTTTAAATAAAAACCTCTATCCCACTTTTCTCATTAATAATGTGATTAGTAATTACTTAAATAATTTTTTTGAGTTGTGTAAAACTTCAGAATT